>JAHDVF020001183.1:0-305314 GCA_022606425.2 Lepidostoma basale
TTCCTGTCCTAGTGGTTTATCTTCGCCTGGTGAGATGTCATCGTTCTCCGGTGTTGTGGGGTGTCCCGGTTCGTCTGACTCGATGTGCTGGACAACTCCTACGTCCGGATATGCCATCCGACTCGGGGTCGTGTCTGCGTCCGTCACTGTTGTCTGTCCGGGGTTTCGGGATAACGCGTCTGGTAATTCGTTCCATTTACCCGGACAGTGCTCGATTGTAAAATCGAATTCTTGGAGTATTAGGGCCCATCGTCCTAATTTCGCTTTCTGTTCTTTGGTGGCGTTGAGCCATGTTAATGCTCGATTGTCGGTGCGCAGGCGAAAATGTCTTCCTTGGATATATGGGCGGTATTTCTTTACCGCCCATACGGCTGCCAAGGTCTCCTGCTCGTTACTGTGGTACCTTTGTTGTGCCGGGTTTAAACGAGCGCTGGCGTAGGATACGACGTCCCTTTCTCCATTAGGGCCCTCCTGATACAGTACGGCTGCTATTCCTAGCTTGCTGGCATCGGTCTGCAGGATGAATTCTCTCTTGAAGTCCGGTCGCTTTAACGCCATTGGTTTCGAGAAGGCCTCTTTGATATCGGCTATCGCTCTGTCAGCTTCCTCGGTCCAATTGAAGGTTTTCTTCCTGCCGACCATATCGGTCAGTGGTGCTGCCATTTCCGCAAAATTGGGTACGTATTCGCGTAGCCAGTTGCAGACGCCCAGGAAACTCCGCAGTTCCTTTTTACTACGCGGAGTCGGGGTGTTTTGAATTGCTTCTTCGTGAGGCCTCTGGGGGGAGTTACCCTTTTCTCCTACGGTATGTCCCAAGTAGCTGATTGATGTTTGCCCGATACCGCATTTTCTTGGGGAGCATCGCAATTCGTATTCGGCGAGTCTCTCTAGGACGAGTCTCAAATGTCTTAGATGTTCGCCTATGTTCTGGGAATATATAATAATGTCGTCCAGATATACCATAGCGAATTCTCGCAAGAATCCTGCCAGTACTTGCTGACACATTATTCGCTGAAAAGTGCCTGGCGCACCCCTTAAGCCGAACGGCATGACTTTAAACTGATAGCAGCCACCGTCCGGGGTCGTGAAGGCGGTTTTTTCCTTGTCTTCTTCGGCCATCGGTACTTGCCAGTACCCGCTTTTCAGGTCCAAGACGGTGAAGATGGATGCCGTGCTGAGGTCCTTAAGCGTTTCTTGAATAACTGGGAGCGGTGTGGCTTCTCCTACGGTTACTGCGTTTAACCTGCGGTAGTCGATGCAAAATCTCCGGTCTTTACTCCCTTTCTTAGCTGCCATTACGACCGGGAAGCTGTATGGTGATCTACTCGCTTCTACCACTCCGTCCGCCAACATGCCTTCCAGTTGCTGGTATAAGCCTCGCTTCTTTTCGTCCGATAGTCGGTGCGGGGGGAGTCGTATCGGTCTAGCATCCGTAAGATGAATGTGATGCGGGGGAAGGCGCGCTGGTCCTGACACTGGTTGGAAAACTTCTGCGAACTCGTCCAGCAGAGTTTGGAATTCCGGGCGATTGTTTTCCGGAACCAGTGACGTGTCCGGCCTTTCCGTTTGTATGTTTTTCTTGTCCGATCGGAATGGGATTAGATGAGTGCTCATTCGCACTTTCGCTCCGAAATGCAGGCACTTGCGGTGGAAATCTATGTTGGCTTCTTCTTTTATTAACCAATCGATTCCCAGGATCATCTCCTCCCTCAATTCTTTGACTTCCAAGATTTTATTATGGAAAGTCGTGCCTTGTATTTCAAAGGGCAAGTAGACTTCGGCCGAGACGTCGAGGCGGGCGGATGTGTTGGCCAGCAATAAGGTCTTAATTTGTGATGGTTCTTTCTTTATTCCGTTCGGAATTATATTCGATCTCACTAGCGAATACGATGACGCGGAGTCCACTAGCGCGTATCTTTCCGTACCGCCTATTCGCACGCGTACTTTTGGGAGTTGGCGGCTACCATTTGATTGGCAGAAACCACTTCTCGGCGGTGTCGTACGCGCGTCCTGCCCGGGACAGCTTTCTAGGCGCCGCCCGGGCCGGAGGCGTTTCCCTGGCGCGGCTGTGTATCGTCGAAACTTTGGTTTCCTTTGTATCCTCCTCTGTATCTTCCTCTTCCCTTTCGCCGGTGTTCCTCGCCGTCATATCTCTGCGGTGGCTGCGGGTAGAATTGCGGAGAATAATGTGCCGGATACTGTGCCGGATACTGTGCCGGGTACGGCGTAGGGTACGGTGTTGCGTATTGCGCCGGGAACTGCGTCGGGAACTGCGCCGGGTATTGCGCTGTATATTGTACCGGGTGGTGTGCGACTGGCGCCGGGTAGAACGTCGGCGGTGCTTGGTACACCTGTGCCGGAGCTGAATTTACGGAGGCTGTAACCGTACTGTGAATTGCGGCGGGGGCTTGCGATGGGACCGGCACTGTAGCGGCGGGTGTATAAACTTCCGGGCTCTCGGGCTTCAGTTCCGCTCGCAGCTCACCGCTCCTTCCAATCGGCCATCTTGTTTGTAGCTCCGCAGTGGCTTGCCATAATTCTTCCATCGTTGTACACGAATTTAGGTTAGGGGTCGATTTTAGGAACTGCATCCTAAATCCGGGGACGTACGCGTTCGTATCTGCGATGGAACGTCCCGCGTACAGTCTCTGGAACCATCCGATCTTCCTACAAATGAAGTCGTGGGGTGACTCATTTGTCCGCTGCGTGTCTGCCGTAAACATTCCGATTAACCGGAGTATCTCCGCCGGATTATTAAACTGGAACAGCACTGCTCTCTCGAATTCATGCCACGATGGGGTACGTGTTGCATTCCGCGGGCATTTAGCTTCCCACCAATCTTTTGCTTTGAGATCGAGTTGCGCCGCCACGATGCCGACCCAATTTGCACGCGGGACGGCGTACCGGTACAGGTGCCGTTTGCATGTTGTCAGGAATGCGATGGGGCATTCGTCGAAATTCCCGGTGTATCTCACTTGGAGCGGCGGAATCGTAGCTGGCGGTTCCCGCAGTTGAATAAAATCTGCTGTCAGTGGGTCCATGCAATCTTTGACCATCCGGGCTTGGGTCTCCACCGTGGCCTGCACGTCGTTTAAGGGGACCGATGTGGATGGGTACACCCATACTGGGGACAGCGATCGAATGTGTTGATTCCCTGTGTTGTTCACGATTGGTGTGAAGGTGGCGGGGGCGACCGGCGTATCGACAGGTATATTAGAATTTGATTCGGTAGACGTCGGGGCGGTAGGTGCCGGGGCGGCTTCGATCCTTGTGTCCCCGACCTCCGCGGCGGCCGTCGCGCTTCTAGTAGCGAGGTGCATTATCACTTAATGGATTGCACTTGTCGGAGAACAATTTCACTAATTTTATCACGTTTGTCGGATAACAATTTTACTGAGTTTATAACACTGTTGGACACGTTTGTCGGATAACAATTTCACTTAATTTAATACACTTATTGGAGAACAATTTCACTTAATTTATCGCGTTTACTGGAGAACTATTAACACTGAAATGTTTTTTTTTTTCTTGTACACTTTGTTCACTATTTTTCACTGGTAATTCCGGTTGTCCTTGAGGGGTGGATACGTATATTCCACCGTAGAACTTACGTCGTTATGATTTCGGTTCAGAACGTTGGGCGCCAATTGATAGGGATCAAACCGGGCGGCCAATGAAAATAACGTTCTTTCTATATAATTTATTGAATCTAGTACAAGCGATTAATACACTAGAGTAAAGTAGATCCTGTCCGGTGGCGAGGTACCGGCAGAAGTTCCTCCGGATGAAGGGGCAGGCGGTAGCGCGGACTGTAGGTAGTCGGGGAGCAGGCAGCGAGGCGGGCAGCGTGCCGACAGCAGTCAGATCCGGAGGGATGAAGCTCGATCAGTAGGACCTCTCGTGTTGACTCGCCGAGCTCACATGCCGACTGCCCATCGCACCCGCCGTTATATAGGCGAGTGAGTCCGTGTGTACGAGGTGGTGGGGGTTCCATTCTGTAGCGCCATTGGTCGGCGCCTGTAGGCCGGTAGTGGGGGTGCCTCTGCGCTCTGTGGTTGGTCGCTTCGGCCGGCTGCGGCTCACTCGGAGCGGCCGAGTTCGGGGCTGTATATTTCATTCTAATTTTTCACCCGGCACGTGCGGAGCTCCGGGCCGTCATCGAGAGGCGGTGTTTCGGCCTCTATTCATGCACGTATCAATATATATATATATATATATATATATATATATATATATATATACAGTATATATATATATATATATATATATATATATATATATATATATATATATATGATATATATATATATATATATATATATATATATATTTATATATATATATATATATATATATACATATATATATATATATATATATATATATATATATATATATATATATATATATATATATATATATATATATATATATATATATATATATATATATATATATATATATATATATATATATATATATATATCCATACGTGTATATTCTTCTTCTTCGGTGCCGTGTCAGGTCCCCCCAACGTTGGCGTTCACTATCCTGCGCCATTTGGAACAGGTTCTGAACTCTTGCTATTCCTGTCCACTCTTTGATAATCTGCAGCCAGGAGGGCTGCCTTCTACCAACTCCCTGACGTCCCTCCATTTTACCCATTAATATTAGTCGAAGGAGGTGGTATTTTTCTCCCCTTAGCACATGACCCAAATATGAGACCTTTCTAAACAGCTCTCTATTGGCTCTGGCTCTCTGCAGTACGTCTGCATTACTGACCCTATCGGTCCACGGTATACGGAGCATTCTGCGGTATATCCATCTCGAACGCTTCCAACCGGTTCATTAATTTCACTTTAAGAGTCCAGGTTTCGCAGCCATATAGTAGAACAGACCATATATAACATTAAATCATTCTTTAAAATAGAGGATATCGTTCAGTGGAGTAGATCCAGAAGAATATACTGGAGGGACCGTGTAGCCCGAATGGATGGTGACAGACTTGCATATACAGCCGCTTATGAAATCCCCTCCGGACACTGCCCACCCGGAAGACCGCCTAAGAGATGGAGGGACAGCTGGATCTCATCATCCGACGAGATATGATTTCTGTGTCACAGATCGTCAGATCTATTAAAAGAAGAAGAAGACCATTCTTTGTCGAAGTTTCAAGTAAAGATTATCGTGCAAAATAATTTTTAATTTATTGAACTAATCCACAAATTTTCTTTACATACTATCATTTTTTTACACGATTTTCGTTTAATAGACAATCGGATAAAGAAGAGTTAAATTGTAAATAAAACATTTGTTTTTCAACACTTGAGTATTATATTTTACACGACTAGTTTCGGAAGCTACAGATGCTTCCATCTACAGGTTTAAATATAAACTCCCGTAAAGTTTATATTGAAACCTGTAGATGGAAGCATCTGTAGCTTCCGAAACTAGTCGTGTACTATAATACTGAAGTGGTGAAAAACTAGTGTTTTATTTACAATTTAATCATGTCCTACCACAAAGTGAATGCCGAAACAATAAATAACACTTAAAGAGTTAATGTGAAAAATGTCGAACGTGATTATTTCTACTTTATTTTCGGGAAAGATCTTACGGAATATTCCTCGTGAAATTGTGTCATTACGTATCCGGGTATATTTTATTTGTCGTAGTTTTCAGGACGTATCTCCCCGTGGGTCGTTGATTTGGACATCTTTATGAGGCATCGTTCCTTGGAGACATCCCGCGTACATTATTTATTTATATACTCTGCTGAGCTGACCGCACATGAGCAATACCTTCTTATTTCATCCACCCATTGATGTAATTCTTTAATAATTAATACGGATGAAAACGTCTGTTTTGTAGAAATTTTATTATACAATATTTTATGGAAATGACATGTTTTGCCTCTTCTTCTTCTGGTGCCGTTTCAGTTACCTCTAACGTTAGCGATCACTGCAGCAAAGGAATCTCTGTCCTGCGCCACTTGGAACAGGTTCTGGACTCATTCCTGTCCAATATTCGCCTCACTTATTTGTTTCACTAAGGCATTATAAAATAGTTTAAATAATATGATAATAATTAATACGAATGAAAACGTCAGTTTTCTAGAAGTTTTATTATATTTTATGGGAATGACATGTTTCGCCTATCTAAGGCATTATCAAATGTGGCGAATGGTAGGGCGAAATACGTCATTCCCATAAAATATTATAAAACTTCTAGAAAACTGACGTTTTCATTCGTATTAATTATTTAATGTGGAGTTTTACATTATTGTTCAAGAAACAATATGATGATACCTTAGTGATGGGAAGCAAATTTGATGATTTGTATATCGCCTTTAAAAAATGCTCCATGTTAAATAACATTCCTTCAAAATGAAATTCCGTAAAACAGATATTTTAGAAATACATTGGTGTTATTGTACGATTTAAATTGAGTAAGAAAAGACATTTAATATTTAAAAAAAAAGGAAATAAAAGTTTTGATGAAATATATATATTGTTTCTTGTACAATGATGTAAAACTCCATATAAATAAATTAATACGAATGAAAACGTCCGTTTTCTAGAAATTTGTTTATTTATTATGGGAAAGACATGTTTCGTCATGGTAAGGCATTATCAAATGTCTTTGCAAGATATTGTTGTGTAAAATTTCCATAAAATGTGATAAAACTTCTAGAAAAATACCTTTTCAAACGTATTATTTAATTTTTAGTGTTCGACCAGGCAGTAAATGCACATTCATTTAAAAAAGTTTGTCACAAATAGTATTTTTTCTGGGTCAATACCTTATCAGAACAAATTGTTATCAACAAAAAGACACGCGAAGTGGAGTATATAATTTATATTTTTCATGTGAAATTAACACATTTATTTTACTTATGAATTCTAAGTATAAATTATATTACCGGATCCTTCAATGATAGATAACCTTGAAATTTCTACAACTAATTACGTAAAAATAAAATAAAAATATTTTTTATTCTGTTATTATTGGAATTATCGTGTTTTTTTGTTTATTTATACAGAATTCTCGACCGACGCATTCCGCAATCGGCCAATCAACGGAGATATGTAATTGTTTGCGTATTTTTTGCTAGTATTAATATCATTCGGATCGTGTCAATCGGACACTTTCGTCATCGAGGTGTCTCGTATCAACGGTTGTAGCATTTTATCAATGCGAGATTTCACTAAGAGTTTCCACAAATCTACTGTAATGAATGTTCACTTTCTTAGATTCAACCAGATTGAACATGAAATATGTTTTATGATTATGTGTAACGCGATTGTTTTGATGTTATAATTTACTATAATATTTTAATTATTTATGAAGGGTAGGCAGAGTAGGCGTGCTGCCTTTAATAAGATGAGAACTATTTTCTGCGATGATAATATTAATTTAAAATTACGACAAAGAATGGTCAGATGCTATGTTTGGTCAGTGCTGTTATACGGGGTGCAGTCATAGACCCTTAAAGTCAATATTATGAAACGATTAAAGGCCTTTGAGATGTGGATACACCGAAGGATGTTACGCATCTGCTGGACTGACATGGTCAGCAACACAAACGTTCTCCATAGAGCCAGAGTTGACAGAGAGTTGCTGACCAACATCAAAGTCATTAAGGTGTCCTAATTGGGCCATGTTCTGAGAGGCGAAAAATACGCACTGCTACATCTGATCTTAAAGGGTAAGATTGAGCATCGACGAGGTGTTGGGAGAAGGCAGGTTTCCTGGCTGAGGAACATCCGAGAGTGGACAGGGCTGAGGACCGTGGAGGAGTAGTTCCGAGCTGCTCAGGACAGGGAGGCCTACTCAAGGGTGATAGTCAACGTTGGGGAGACCTGACAGGACACAGAAAGAAGAAGAAGAAGAAGGCAGAGAATAATAAACCGCCACACTCTATTCTGAAAACCCTCTCTAGATTCCACCACATTCATACAGCGAGTCATACACGCACGTCGATTGTTCCGTCTTTTAACATGGCCGAATTTTAAGATGTGATTAATTGGGTTATGCCTTGTCTTCCGTGGTCTTACCCGAGTTCGTTCTCCATTCACATCGTTAACTTATACTTTCTTAATCATTATTCATGTACTGCGTGGGGAAACGTACCACCTTCTCCAACTGATATAAAACGATATTTTACAAGTGTTTCATTGTTTTTTTATTATTATTAAAATACCTACGTCACGGTGGACTGCCTCTACGCCCTTAATTTAAATCTAGACCCGCTATCGCCCCCATGGAAAGCTCCAGCACCCACTGGGGAGTGGCACCGCCCCCGCTGGAAACCCATGGTACGAAACCATTGTAACTAAAGATATATTGAAATTAAATATTATTCTATTTTGTGGTTTGAATTCAAGGGCATAAATAATATCGACAATAGATAAACTAACAAACATTTACACAAAAAATACCCTGTTTAAAAATACCCGTGACTCATTTGATCGGCTTATGAGGGTATTCAACATTTTAAACACCAGCATTATTTTTCGACACATTTTTTCGAAACTTTATTTTTATCTACCGGTCACCTGTGTCGTTCATTGCTTTCAATATGTTTTTAATGTATGCCAAAAAGTGACTTTTTGCTTCTATTTGTGTGACCAGGTTACTTCTTATTTTGAGGTACTTGGATATACAACAAGTTTACCATTTTTTTTAGTAAGCAGGACATTTGTAAGGGGATCCGAATACAAAAGTGTAAAAAAAATACAATGCTTTTTTTTCTTTATTAATGTGTGTGAAAAATTACACTGCCTATGATATTTTTTTAAAACTTTTAAAGTCTTGAAAGAGTGATTTTTAGGTGATAGTCGGTTACAAAATTTAATAATGATAATGATCGGTTTTCTTAAGATTTTAGTATATATTATGAAAGTGATACGTTTGTACTATTTTGCTGTTAAAATTATATAAGTTTTTTCGTTTTTATAAAGAATTTTGACAGGTGTAAAAATAAAATTTTCATTTGTTCCAATGACAATTTGAATAATTTCTTCAATATTATTTTAAAGTTCTTGCTGGTTAAGTGCCTAATTACAGCTAATTTAAAAAACGGTGGATACGTGTAACATAAATTAAATAAACACAAAAGTCCGGATCGTCCATGTCAACATGTGCAACATCGAAAAAAACATAATGTGTTTTACATTATGTGCTAAATTAAAAAAAAACGGTGGATACGTGGAACATGAATTAAATAGACAATATGTGCACCATCTAAAAAGAACATTTTGTGTTAAATTATTTTTATTTTGTTATTTTATTTTATATCATTGTATTTGATATTATTTGTTTTAGATTTCTTTTGTGCGTGTTGGACGATCGAAGTGTGCGCGGGAGATGCCTATTGGTGGCGATGAGGTTCGCAACCCATCACACCGCGTCTCCCGCGGGGCGAAAAGAGAAGAATGGAGTACCGCATCAGTAAAAGTGCGACAGTCCATTCTTTCTGCCTACCCCTTCGGGGAGACGGCGTGATGGTTGGTTAGTTAGTTAGTTAGTGATATATTTTGCCTTGCCTAGCAAACATCATCAAACGTTTGATAATGGCGCAGCAAAGCGAAACATGTTACTACCACGAAATAAAATAAAATTTCTAGAAATCATTCATTTTTATCATTATAATGCTATTTAATCCGAAGTAATCTCACTGGCATTGACAGACTGGACTGATCAACGACAGCATCCAGTCTGTCGATGTCAGCGAGCCTGGCGTAACCGGTCGCTGTCGAAATAAAGACAAAAGTGGAAGTAGTTAAAAAACATCGTTTTATTTTATTATTATTCAAAATTAACTTCCATCAAGAGATTTCAGTTCAATCATTTGTTTATCTTTAATTCGTTTGACCAGACATATGTTAGTTATGGAATCATTGTTTTCCACTATCGTTTTGCTGTTTTATTTCGTAAGCACTACATTTTCGTTTTTTTATTGATTCAATTGAATTGATTGTCCTGTTGGTGGCATGGATATACTTATTTTGGATCATATCTAGTTGATTGCCACTTGTAAATTTTGATTACCACTAATTGGATATCGAGCGATCGCTTATCTAAATCTATAGTTTTAGTATTCTTATATTTCATTCAATCCAACCATAACTCATACATTGTTAAATAAACATTAAAATGACTGATTATACTATTAAACATAAAAATAAAATCTTTGAAACGAAGCCTTTACTTGGTGGTTTGATATATTTAAAAATAAAATTAAACCCTGCGAAAGAGAATAAGACTAACCGAAAACCCTAATAAAACGAGAATGAAAAAAATAACGTTTTTTTTTATTATAATTAAAATTAAACACTTGTTTTCTTTTTAAATATTTCTTCACATATCATTTCATGTGTCCAAACCATCTCAATGAACCGTTCACTATTTTGTTCAATATATAACGTTCAATACTTTCAATATATAATAATAATAAAAAATCTCGTAAACCAAATATGGTTTTAGTCTAATCACGATGACATCATAATTTTGAAATATTTAATTTCTAAATAGATATTTGTTTTTCAATTAAATTCACACAAAATGAAAAATGTGCACGTTTGTTATTTTGCTGTTTTTGTGAGGTATTTGTTCTGCACATTTTCTTTTTAAAGTTTCAATCACGCAATATTATGAATACAATATTGTTGCGCGTTAATAAATTAAGCGTTGTATCATACATTTCCGGGTCGGGAAGGTGTATCGTGACGTCACGGACACTTTCTCCTGCCGTGGATCCTTTGGCACGGCGTAGTGGAATACTTGGCAGCGGTCACTCATTAGCGCAAATAAACGTGCGCGCGCCACGGGCGGGCACATGCGCGATAGTGAAATGTTCATAAATTATCATTTCAAAATCAAAATATAAAAAATGTGTTATTACAAGTATGTTACTTTTGAGCGATTCATTTGGACACGCACATAAAACTTGGTAATACAAACAAAATAATGAAAGAATCATTAAGATGGTTTGGTCTGAAAAAATGAGTGAAGATAGTGTGGTAAAGACATAAGATGTTCACGATGTAGAGGGTGTTTTCACAATGATATTAACATTTCGGTTACAATGCTTGATATGTCCCGTTACACCTCCCGTCTCCTCAACCCTTCTACTCTATATGTTAATTATTGTCCACGTTAATTTTTTTTTGTTTTTTATGGTAGTGACACATCAGCTTGCAAGGATATTATAAAAAAAATGGTAATGGCCATCCTATGGAGGAACACGTCACCCCCTTAATACATACTGAACAAACAAACAAACAAACCATCACGCCGTTTCCCCGCAGGGGTAGGCAGAGAGAATGGAGGGCCACATTACTCTATCCTGGCAAACCTCTAGCTTCCTCCACATTCATACAACGAGTCATACACCCACGACGATTCCTCAGACTTCTAACATGACCAACCTTTAAAATTTGATTAATTTGGTCACGCCATGTTTTCCTCGGTCTGCCTCGACTCCGTACTCCATTCACATCATTAACGTATACTTTCTTAACCATTCTTTCTCAATCCATGCGCTCCATATGTCCGAACCATCGCAGCGATCCTTTCATAATTTTGTTCATAATACCTTCTTCCGCTCTTCATTCCTTTATTATATCAGCATTTGAGATTCTGTCGTACATCGTTCTAACACACATACGTCTTAGGGACCTCATCTCTACCACATTTATTCTGCTTTCATCCTTCTTCTGCCATTTCCATGCTTCGCTTCCATACATTAGGGATGGCACCAGAACTCCATTGTGAACGGCCGTTTTCGCTTTCATTGATAAATACTGAAAACATTAAAAACCTGACGTTTTCATTCATCATCATCAGCCTTTAGAAGTCCAGTGTTGGACATAGGCCTCCCTTCCCGACTTCGATAACTCTCTATCCCTCGCCGCTCTTTGCCATTGACTTTTCTTGATATCATCAGATCATCTTGCTTGTGGTCTGCCAGGATTTCTGTGGCCGGTTCTCAGTCACCACTCCAGGGTGCGTCTGGTTCACCGATAATCCATTGTCCTCGCTATATAAACGGTCCAATTCCTAAACGAGGCTACGTATTTCACTCCCACCTATTTTGTACGCTTCGTCGGCCGCTTTGGTCCTATCTCTAATCCATTCATTTCGCTTCCTGTCACGCATACTGATGTTTAAGTTCTTCCTCTCCATTGTCCGCCGGGTCACTTGTTTCTGTACTGCTCTTTTTGTGAACGTTATTGTTTCCAGCCCGTTTGTCAGTACTGGGAGGATGCAAATTTCAAATATATTTTTCTTCAGATAGTTTGCGAATTTTTTGGATGTTTTTTATTAATTTGAATAAATATAGTAACACTTTGTATTACAACACTTTTTACTGAACTCGGATATGTTTCGGATACAATGCTTGATATGTTCCCGTTACACCTCCCCTCTCCTCAATCCTAATTATACCCCTGCCACTCTATATGTTCCCGTTACATCTTCCCACTCTTCAACCCTAATTATACCCCTTCCACTTTTATACATAACTCGATCTCCATTTAGTATATATGTGACTGCTCTGTTTTATTTGACTGTTAAAATTGTATACATTGATAAAGGTTACTTGTAACCGAAACATGTCTGAGTTCAGTAAAAATAAAAAGTGTTGTAATACAAAGTGTAACTATATTAATTCAAGAATCAATTGTATATCAATAGAGACAAAGATGCAAATTAGAAACAGAATATGGTTAATTGAGGTGTTTACAGGACTTATGACCTGTCATTGGTTTGGTTAAGCGCACGCTTTATGTAATACAACATTCCCCATTCCACTTTTTTTTTCTTGTGACCACCATGTATGACAAATTTTTGGAAGTTGTATATATGTTAATCTGTAAGACCACCCTTTACATGTTAGTTTTTTCAATCTACACACTAACGCCATCTATGAAGATTGTATTTTTTTAAGCATTAAGCAGAATATCTTTTTATTCAAATATGAATCCACAACACAAAGTGAAGGCGAATATAAAATAATGTTTTTATTAATATTCAATAATACGTATATACTTCTTTATCTTCTTCTTCAATTGGATTAGGTGATCTGTAGTCTCGGGATTTGCCTCCTCTCCCGATGTGGAGGACCAGCTATCTCGCCATCTTTTAGGTGGCCTGCCAGATGGACGTCGCGTCGGCCTATTTCATTTACAGCAGTGTATGCGATTCTGTGAGTGGTTTACATGGTCTCAGTAGTGTGGCGGTCCTTTCTTTCTGCCTACCCTTTCGGAGAAATGGTGTGATAGTTTGTTGTTGTTGCGGACTTTAATGTGTTAAATAAAAATAGTTATGACGAATTTAAACCATTATGGTTTTTGCCACCCTATTCGTATACATACTCGTATGTATGCAGAGTAAAATAAGGTGTATCCATGTACACGTGGCTGAGTGTTAAGTGCATTGACTGCCACCCCGAAGGTTCCAAGTTCGATTCACGGCGAAGGCAGTGTGATTGTCACACTGTCTTTGGTTTGGTGTAGAATTCACGTGACAATAAAATGGCGATAGATTAGTTACCTATCACATGTCACGGAAATCACTATGACAGCTATAATACCCTTTACATCGATTTGGCTCATGCTGTCATGATGTTAAGAGCGATTCAACAAAATTAATTAAGATAATCAAATGATTTTACTGAAATCTCTTGATGGAAGTTCATTTTAAATAATAATTAAATAAAACGATGTTGTTTTTAACTACTTTCACTTTTGTCTTTATTTAGACAGCGACCGGTTTCGCCAGGCTCGCTGGCATTGACAGACTGGTCTGTCGATGTCTGACCAGTCTGCCGATGCCAGCGAGCCTGGCGAAACCGGTCGCTGTCTAAATAAAGACAAAAATGGAAGTAGTTAAAAAACATCGTTTTATTTAATTATTATTTAAAATTAATTAATAACGTAATGTTATTTTTTAATAAAAAAATTCTCGCACCGCCCGTGGGATCTAACTTCACCTCGCCGCTGGCACTGTAGTCTACGCGTGACGACAAACCATTCATACACAAAGGTCCCGGGTTCGGATCCGGGATAGGGTTTGCCACTTGCCAAGAACGTGTCGGCGACGCAGAATTTCCCCCTACGTAATGTTCGCTTTTCTCATTGTGTAAGAGGATTTTCCGACACCATTCTTCAAAGGAATTCTGTTCGTCGCCTCCCACACGGGACACGAGACATAACTGTTATGAAAAATGAAAGAATCCACCAGTACCCGAATAAAAAAAACTGTCTGAAAATGCGAAAGTTCTGTTTAAAAATATATATCTCTACATTCGGTAGGTACCGCCCATTATATCGTCATTTTTTTAAATCCTCTTATATTACATGTGGGTGCTTGTATATCCGAAATGCCAACCTGGCATGTCTCCACCTTTTTGATAAATACATGTATTATATTTATTTGTGAATGTATACTTATACTTGTATACGAATACCGGATTTCACCCACGGTGGGTGATTAATTCATGAAATTTAATTGTATCTCAATAGAGACGAAGATGCAAACTGGAAACTGAATATGGTTGATCAAGGTGTTTACAGGACTTATGACCTGTCATTGGTTGGATTAAGCGCACGCTTTATGTAATTACAACATTCCCCATTCCACCTATTTCTTTATGACCATGCTAACAATTAATCTCCATAGATGGCGTTAGTGTGTGGGTTATATAGATTGATCTTAAAGAGACAACAACATATGTAATCAAAATCTACATACATTGGAATGTTGAAACTGACATGTGAAGTTAAGCATAGATTTGTAACATAAATACAACCTCCAAGAATTTGTCTTGTATGTATTATATCATCCAGGATTGTGCTCTAGGTAGCGAAAAACTTTACCCCGGATCCAAAAGACAAGGGTTTGATTCCAAACTAACTCGCTTTGGGCTCGCGTTCGTAGTACAAAAAACTGAACAACAACAACAACAAACCAACACACCGTTTCCCCGCTGTCATACACGCATACACGCACGTCGATTCTAAAACTGGAATTCCTTATAATTAATACGAATAAAAACGTCAGTTTTCTAGAAGTTTTATTATATTTTATGTGAATGACATGTTTCGCCCTTCTAAGGCATTATCAAACGCACATTTGCTAATGTCTTAGAAGGGCGAAACATCTCATTCCCATAAAATATAATAAAATTTCAAGAAAACTGACGTTTTCATTCGTATAAATTATTTAATACGGAGTTTTACATTATTATTATAATTATTTTGTTGAATCGCTCTTTACATCATGACAGCATGAGCTAAATTGGTGTAAAGGGTATTATAGCTATCATAGTGATTCTCGTGACATGTGATAGGTAGCTAATCTATCGCCATTTTATTGTCACGTGAATTCTACACTAGACCAAAGACAGTGTGACAATCACACTGCCCTCGCTGGGAATCGAACCCGGAACCTTCGGGGTGGCAGTCAATGCACTTACCACTCGGCCACGAAAGTCGTCAATACCATCATTATTCAAGAAACAATAAATAAGGAATTCCTTATTGTTAATATAAATTGGTGTAACGAACGACTCCACATTCATTTTAAGCAATAGTTACCACGCTGAGGTTAATGATTTATTTTGAATTGTAATTGTTCATTTTGAAAATTTTTGGAACGGATGCCGATATCCTTTCTAACTTCTTCATTGGGTTATTCTACGTAAGGTTCCCTATGCTCTCAATAAAGATAGCGGCGCGCTGGGAGAAATCTGGCAACACTGGCTGACTCATCAACTCCTCCACTCACTATCCCTGCCGCTCCCGCCACGCTACACCCCTCAGTGTCGGCCTGGCAGCCATCGAAGACAGAGCTTCCTATCGCTGTTTCCGCCAGATGTGAAGTTGAGAGCATAATGCTTGAGGATCAGAGGATTACCATTAACGAACTTGCTCTTCGTATTCCTGGGACTTCCATCACAACAATTCAAAGAATTTTAACTGAAAAATTAGGCTATCGAAAGGTGTGTGCGCGGTGCGTACCACGAATGCTCACAGAAAACCCCAAGCAGAAACGTGTTCAGCGCTCGACCTCATGTCTCAAATCAAACTCAAGAACTGCTGACAGATTTTGGCAGGACTGTTTTGCCCCACCCACCGTACAGTTCGGACCTAGCCCCTAGTGATTACCACTTATTCCCAAAATAAAAGGAACACTTGGGTGAAATGCGCTTCCATACTGATGATGAAGTCAAGGAAAAGGTTATTCGATTTCTCAGAGGAATGGCGACAGAATTTTATGACTTGGGGATACAAAAGTTGGAGCATTAGTACAATATCATAAATTGTTTTCCATGCACATTCTTCTGAGTGATTTCATTCTTACTTTTATTCTACTGTCATCCTTCTGCCAACTCCAAGCTTCACTTCCGTACATAAGAGTCGGATGACATATTTATTCATCGAGTAAATATGTTTATGATATTTGTTACATTTAACGAACGAAGGATATTCTCTGAAATTCCATCTCGGTTATTACGGTATTAATTTCCCGGCCGGCATTGGGCCGGCATTCTACCGATCGACATTTTGACGACACGTGTTTTTTTTACGACGAAACGGAAATATCCATCCAGTCAAGTGCATCGCGCGAACCTTGGCCCAATAACTGTGGTTATGGCCCGCGATAATAATGGCACAAGTACGATAGCATTTTAATTTGTACATTGTTTTCACTAAACATTCAAACATTTACAGTTGATGAAAATATTTTATACAAACTTGTGTATTCGGGAGGCTTCAATATATTCTTAAAATAATAACAAGAATAACAACAACAACAACAATTATAACAGCAACAATGAATGGTAATAGCAACAATCATAACAATAATAATTATGATAATAATTATATTAATAATTATAATAATAATAATCAAATGATTTTACTGAAATCTCCTGATGGAAGTTCATTTTAAATAATAATAAAATAAAATAATGTGTTTTTAACTACTTCCACTTTTGTCTTTATTTCGACAGCGACCGATTTCGCCAGGCCCTTGAATACCCGAAATACCAATATTTAAATTCAGTAAACTTTACATAAATATTTAAAGGTTATTTTTGTATAGAATCATGTTTGCCACCCCTGATCTGTATGTATATAAAGGACAAAGTTTACAATAATGTCACCAGTCTGTTGATGCCAGCGAGCCTGGCGAAACCGGTCGCTGTCGAAATACAGACAAAAATGGAAGTAGTTAAAATACATCGTTTTATTTAATAATAATAATAATAATAATAATATGCTTTTAAAGCGTAGTTTTTGTGATGTAATAACTTCAAGGGCGCATGATATGGTGGAATATGTGAGAGATATAATTCGCCTTATTATGACATTATCAAATATCAAATGACATTTGTTTTAATGGGATTTTGATTATAAGACTATACATTTCGCTCTCTTAACATATTATAAACCTTCCAGAAAACATACGTTTTCTAGAATATAATATAATGAAGTAAAAGCTCTATTTTAAATTTTAAATATTTAATGAGATTTTTTGTAGTAGTTGAATCGCTCTTTGCATCATTACAGCGCAAGCCAAATCGATGTAAAGGGTATAGCTATTGATTCTCTTGACACGTGATAAGTAGCTAATCTATCGCCTTTATGTCACGTGAATCACGTGAATTCTTCACCAGACCAAAGACAGTGTGACAATCACACTGTCATCGTCGGGATCGAACCCGGGACCATCAGTCTTATAGTCAAAGCATTTACCACTGGCCACCCAGGTCGTCTTTTGCCTTGTTAAATGATATTAACATTGGATTATCCATTAGCTAAGAGAAATATGTCATACCCATAAAGTATAATTAATTCCAATAAAACGTATGTTTTCTGGAAGTTTTATTATAAAATCTAACGAACTAACTAACCATTACGCCGTTTTCCCGAAAGGGTAGGCAGAAAAAATAGACTGCTACACTTTTCTTTTCTGACATATTTCTCTCGCTTCCTCATCATTCATACATCGTTTCTTGCACGCGCGTCAATATCTCCGACTTCTCACGTGGCCGACATTCAATATTCGTTTAATTTGATCGTGCTACGTTTTCCTCTGTCTTCCTCTAGTTTCATTTACATCGTAAACATATACTTTTTTTATCATTCTTTCTTCGTTCATTCTTTCTATGTGTCCAAACCATCTTAACGATCCTTTCATTGTTTTATTCATATCACCATCATTCGCACCGCATTCATTTCTTATATTTTCATTCGACACTCTATCATACACAGAGTATCCCCACATTAATCTAGGAGATATCATTTCTACTGCATTTATTCTACTTTCGTCCTTCTTTTGCCAGTTCCATGCTTCGCTTCCATACATAAGGGTCAGTATAAGAACACCACTGTACACTGCCATTTTAGCTTTTTTGGATATGTTTTTGTTTGCAATGACAACTTAAAATGCATTATTTACTTTGTCGCCCCCTTCATTCGCCCATCTTTTGTAAACATACTACCCAAATACACGAACTCATCTTCTTGTTCCAAATTTTCACCATTCACGCTTATGTTGCAGACTGTCATTGTTTCTTCTTTTTTTAAATATCATTACTTTGGACTTATTCACATTCATCATCAGATCATTTTGCATGCATACCTCATACATATTATTCATCAGGACTTGTAGTTAATGCTTGTTGTCTGCAAGTAGGACAGCGTCAAGCGAGACAATTTACTGAGACTCCGCTCATTTGGGCAATTGCATCCAACCCTTTCAACCCTGTGAATAATGAAATTGTGATATCATAGCAGTGTCATAAATTTTAACAGTCACTTGCTCCAAATTTTTACTCAAGTTTTATTATATTTTATGAATAATAAAATTTCTAGAAAACAGACGTTTTCATTCGTGTAATCTGATTTACTCCTTTATAATCTTAAACTCTTATATACAACGAGATAGGCCCATCTGTATCAGATATAGGGGATCCGCTTCTGTTTCACATTTGCATGTGTATAGATAGAACAAGACGCACGTATGGTTATACTCGTGTTATAATCGCGAAGGTCATGGCCAGAAATCTGAATGACACAGTGTTTTTAATAATAGCAGGTGAGGTAAGCAAATGACAATGAATTGAAAATAAAAATAAAATTTCCTGAAATATGTATTGAGTTCAATTCCACTTGATTTCTGGCTTAGACCGGTTTCGGCCGCTTTCCTTTGTAATATTTATTAAGATTTATTATTTTTTTTGACTAGAAATAGAGAAAGACCGAAGAAAACGTGGCACGATTAAATAAATCGAATATGTATGGAACTGGCAAAAGAAGGATAAAAATAGAATAGATGCAGTAGAAATAAGATATCTTAGACGAATGTGTCGATACTCTGTGTATAATAGAGTGTCGAATGAAAATATAAGAAGTAAATGCGGTGCAAATGATGCTGTCATGAACAAAATAATGAAAGGATCATTAAGATGGTTTGGACATATGGAAAGAATGAATGAAGAAAGAATGGTAAAAAAATTGTATGTTAACGATGTAAATGGAACCAGAAATAGAGGAAGACCGAGGAAAACGTGGCACGATCAAATAAATAAAAAATTGAATATCGGCCATGTGAGGAGTCAGAGAAATCGACGCGAGTGCATGACACGATGTATGAATGTTGAGGAAGCGAGAGAAATATGTCAGGAAAGAAAAGTGTGGCAGTCCATTTTTTCTGCCTACCCCTTCGGAGAGACGGCGTGATGGTTAGTTAGTTAGTCAGTTTTTAGATTGTCGGTCACGCGAAAAGACGGAGAAATCTACGTGCGTGTATGACACCATGTGTTAATTAAATAGTCCATTGTTTTGGCCGAAACACTATGATACTTCAACACTATTACTGTTAAAATTTATAACACTGTTATAATATCACACAAGTGTTACAATAAACTCTTTAGTTTATTGTAACACCTGATGATCCCAACATCGGTTGGCGAAACAGCTGTCGCAACACTCAGTGAATAAAAATAAATTGTGATATTATAACAGTGTTATAAATTTTAACAGTTAAAATGTATAAATGTTGAGGAAACGAGCGAAGTATGTCAGGAAAAAACAGTGTGGCGGTCCATTATTTCTGCTTACCCCTTCAGATAGACAGCCTCATGGTTAATTTGACAATGGATTGTCCGGCAAATTGATATATTTTTATGAAAAGCTATTGTACTAACGATTTCGCTCTACGTCCTTAACGAACCTTATATTATATAATATTATATAATACGTTTTTTCGTTTATATAAAGAATTTCGACAGGTGTAAAAATAAAATTTTCATTTGTTCCAATGACAATTTGAATAATTTCTTCAATATTCTTTTAAAGTTCTTGCTGGTGTTGGTTGGTTTTAAGTGCCTAATTACTGCCAAATAAAAAAAAATGGATACGTGGAACATTAATTAATCATATAACAGCTAATTTAAAAAAACGGTGGATACGTGTAACATAAATTAAATAAACACAAAAGTCCGGATCGTCCATGTCAACATGTGCAACATCGGAAAAACATTATGTGTTATTACATTATGTGCTAAATTTAAAAAACGGTGGATTCGTGGAACATAAATTAAATAGACAAATGTGCACCATCTAAAAATAACATTTTGTATTAAATTATTTTTATTTTGTTATTTTTTTTTATATCATTGTATTTTATATTATTTGTTTTAGATTTATTTTGTGGATGCTGGAAGATCGAAGTGTGCGCGGGAGATGCCTATTGGTGGCGATGAGGTTCGCAACCCATCACACCGCGTCTCCCGCGGGGCGAAAAGAGAAGGATGGAGTGCCGCATCGGTTAAAGTGTGACAGTCCATTCTTTCTGCCTACCCTTTCGGGGAGACGGCGTGATGGTTAGTTAGTTAGTTTATATAATACGAGTATATAACGATGAATTACTTAAAAAAAAAATTCACTGTAATACGAATAAAATGGCGACATCATGATGGCTGCTCTAATGCTTCTTTAATATCGATCTAGAATTCCATATTAAATTTGTAATATTGACGACCTTCGTGGCAGAGTGATAAGAGCTCTGACTTCCAAACCGAAGGTCCTGGGTTCGATTCTCGGCGATGGCAATGTGATTGTCACACTGTCTTTGGTCTGGTGTAGAATTCACGTGACAATAAAATGGCCATAGATTGGCTACCTATCACATGTCATGTGAATCATCAATAGGTATAATAGCTAAAAATAATGTGTATACAGTAATTGGGTTTAAGCGACCTGTTGTATACAAGAAAAAAATTGTCATTTTCTCTTCCTGTTTTAATATGAACGTTGGATAACCCTAGCAATGCGATATTGTTCACTTCAATACAATTAACAGTATTAAAATTTCTCCAAAACGGACGATTATAAAATATTTTAATGGGTTAGGTTATTTTAACAGCTGTTCATTTAAATCACTAAATATTTACCACAATCAATTTGTTTTACACAAGATCTGTTTTACCACACAAGGTTGTCTTCTTCAGGTGTTACAATAATCAGTGTGAGTTCATTGTTACGCATGAAGATGCCAACTTCGGTTGGTGAAACAGCTGTTGTACTGCAAAATAATTTGAATGTGATATAAATTGATATTAAAACAATGTTAAAATATTTTCCACGTTTGACGTTATTTTTCTCGACATGTTTCCAAGGTAATCCATTGTTTTGGCGGAAGCACTTTGATATTTCAACATTATTAAATGTTTAAATAAAAAACTTTGTTATAAATATCACAATTGATTTTATTTTGTCGCGACAGCTGTTTCGCTAATCGATGTTAGCATCGTTATTCCTTACAATCAACTGATTGTAAGACCTGACGATGTTAACATCGGTTAGCGAAACAGCTATCGCGACGAAATATAATCAATTGTGATATTTATAAAAAAGTATTTTTCATTTAAATAGTTAATAATGTTTCGAAGGTTTTATACCTTCATCAACGGAAGAACATCGCTTAAAATCGTTCTTCGGATGATGAATGTGTAAAACCCTTGAAGCATGCCAAGAATAATAAACTCAAAAGTGGAAATAACAGTGTTTTAATTCATAAAAAACTTGAATAACTTTTTTAATACATTGTATTTTCACAACCCTTTTTTGCACCTTTCACAAACATGTTTCGGGAGACATACTTCCCTTCTTCACTGTATGAATTTTAACAGTTAAATGAAAGAGAGTCATTACTTATATCATTTAGTATAATAAATAAGTAATGACTCTCTTTCATTTGACTGTTACAATTCATACACTGATGAAGGGAAGTCTGTGTCCCGAAACATGTTTGAGAAAGGTGCAAAAAAGGGTTGTGTTTTAACCGCCCTACCTTCAGGTTATTTTCCGAGAAACGTGAAAAAAAAACAGGTTTTGTGTTAATTTAATTTAATTATATGTTAATTATATTTTTTTAAATTACGAAACGTCAAAGACTCGACCGCACACTTCGCCCGCCCCTTGTAAAACTATCATATTTGTGAAGACTTGTACTCAAATGTTTTTGGCACACGCGCGTATCCCTAACAGTTTCTACATTTAAGGTACATTACTATTTCGCAGACGCGTACGTGATACGGGATAGCGCAGAATGGTAGTCAAAGTAAGCGTATCACGTGGACTTCGCAACCACGGTGGTGGATCGGTTGCGGGACATTAATAAATAACATATGTATTTTTTACAGGTACGTCGCGTCCCGACTGAGGTTTTCCATGGTTCCCTCAGTTGTAAGGCAAATGTCGGGATGCTTATTAGCTAGTCCATGGAATCTCATATATAGGAACTCCACTTCTATTATTTTTCTTCTCTCCCCTCTAAAATCTTTCTTTCTTTTTCTCGGCAATCTCTGCCACCCCAAAGATATATTACTTCGCAGAAATTCAAATTAAACAAGTCCACACCGCCCTGACAAATAAAATGCAGGGCATCAAAAATAGAACAACTCTAGTAAAAAAAAAGCGTATCACGTACGTTCAAATACCTAGGTTGGATTAAAAAGTTAATCAAATGTGAATCTACAACATAATGTGATGGCTAATATAGAAGAGAGACATAAAAAACTTCGTCATTATGGAATTCTATAGTGTTAAGTTAATAAATAATTAATTTTCTTATATTATTTCGAATGCACTTATTATTATATACAGTATGAGCAAACGCAGAATCAAATCAATGTGCTAAAAAAATAATTAAAATCCAATTTCTATTCACTCGCTACGCGAATCCCTCGGCATCGATGAACGTTAGAATTTAATTTGAATTTATCCGTTCTGGAACGTTTTTAAAGGTCACAAAATCCATTATCCTTACCGACGTTGTATTTTTGCATTCTCCTTCTTATACGAATGCTATTGGTTGTATTTTATTAGTTTACGTCCATATGAATATTATTAAAATTCAAATTGAACCCGTTTTCATTGTACTTTGTTTGTTTTGAATGAATTTCGTACTTGGTTTTCTCTAACATGAAAAATATATATTTTTTCTGTTAAAATTTTTTCCAAGTCAATTTGAATAATTTCTTTGATAGCATTTTGAAGTTCTTGCTGTCTTGCTTGCGCGAAAAATAAAAAAAAATATATTTAATTTTGAAAATTTGGTTTGGTTCATGTGGTGCTCCCATAAATTTAGAGATATTTCGTGTATAAGTGAATTGTTTTGGTCAATTTGATTGCTGCCGCACTTTATAATAGTTAGTTGTGACACGAAATACGTTTTTAATGTTTTGATGTTAAAATTATATTAGTTTTTTCGTTTGTAAAAAGAATTTTGACAGATGTAAAAATTAATTTTTGATTTGTTCCGATGACAATTTGAATAAATTCTTCAATAATATTTTAAAGTTTTCGCTGGTGTTAGATTGTTTTAAGTGCCTAGTTACAGTTCAGTTAAAAAAACGGTGGATATGTGGAATATCAATTAAATAAACACAAATGTCCGGATCGTCCAGCTGATGACAAGTGCACCATCTAAAAGAACATTATGTGTTAAATTTTTTTATTTTATTTTATTTTATATAATTTGTTTAAGAATTATTTTGTGGACGTTGGACGAACGAAGTGTGCGCAGGAGACGCCTATTGATGGCGATGAGGTTTGCAACCCATCACACCGCATCTCTCGCGGGGGCGAAAAGAGAAGGATGGAGAGCCGCATCGGTTATAGTGTAGCAGTCCATTCTTTCTGCCTACCATTTCGGGGATACGGCGTGATGGTTAGTTAGTTAGTTAATTAATTGTGATGCCATAAGCAGCGTTTTATATTTTAACAGTTAATAATGTTAAAGTATCATAGTGTTTCGGCCAAAACAATGGACATAAACATTGATAATCTTTTGTCTATTTTTATTTTATCGACAAAAACTAACGTTTTTAGAACTTGTATGTGGCATATTTTGTATTGTAAGAGCTAGCAAATATCCATATAAAATTATGAATAATGCAACAACAACAAAAATTCGATGAAATTACCGAAAACAAAGTTATAACCGATCTCGAAAGCGTAGTATGTTATTCTTTGATTGATTGAAGGACATGTTAGTCAAAATAGTTAAAGTAGTTGTATACAAGCAGTGTGAGTGGAAAGAGAAGACGCGGAAAACCAAGGAACGCATAAAATATCCAAATTAATCTAATACTAAAAGCCGGCCACTTTAGAAGTCGGAAAAATTGATGAGCGTGTATGTTACAATGTATGAATGTGGAGGAATCTAGTGAGGTATGTAGGGACAAACCGGTATGGCGGTCCATCCATAGTAAGTTAGTTATGTTACACATTTAATTCAGCAATTGATTGATTAGGTTATAGTAAACACGCTTCTAAGCAGAAAAAACAAATTTTCGCTTTCACAAAAGGGCGGAATGCGGCTCGTCTGTAAGAATTTCCATACGACGGAGTTTATTGTGGATCTGATTTCTCGGGATTTGGCCGGGAACATTTATTGAACATCTGGATTCTGGAATTTCAATATTAAATTGTGTTTGCGCAGAAGGCCGCACAGATTTACAGCCACTAAGTTTGCACACCCTTTTTTTCGGGACATCCGAAATGTTATTTAGTTTTTAGTTTACTTTATCAATAACTTCGGACGTCAAAGCTTCGCTATTACTATATTCAAGTATATCCATACACAATATGGTACATAAATTAAGCAAGTACAATTGAAGTTCTGTATCAAATCAAATCAATTCAAATCAAATCAGTTTATTAACTCAAAAGACATTACAAACAGGAAAATGTTTAAGGCATCTATTGAGTACAGGTAAAATATTATAAAAATACAACAAAGTACTAGGAACGCATTAGAGATAGTTCGACATTAGGAAGACAAGATACTTTCTAAAGTCAAGAGTATTTGTCCCCTGAACGTACCTTCACTAATATAAAAGACGTCGATCTCCGAGGAGACCGCGTTCAGCAAACTAATTGCTCTTCCCACCGGTGTCATTCAATGAAATATATCCAATAAATTGTTTATGAAACTCATGGTAAGGTCATTAATCACATTGCCCAGGACCCTCGAGGACCACTTTAGGACGCCAGGTAATTGGACTTATGCATGACGTTCCCGGCATTTTTTAAGTACAAATCTTCCATTAGGGTATTCCCTCTAACTACCACATAACATAATAAAATTACTAGAAAACTGACCGTTTCATCAAGATATTTTTTTTCTTATAAAGATAAAATAAATGAAACAATAAAATAATATTTGATAGAACAATAATTGAAAATCACCGTATACGTTAAGTATGTGAATGGGGTACGGAATCGTGGGAGATCGTGGAAAACATGGCATGATCAAATGAATCAAATTTTAAAGGTCAAATAAGTTAAATATTTTTTTTTTAAATTCCTCGCTTATTGACATTAAACTTGACATTATGTACAATCAAATTTTACGTCCTTACATTTTTACATATAATTTTATCATGCACCCACATTACAAATATGCATTATTTTAAATTAGATTTATTTTTAATTGAGAAACGTTTTTTGTCGTTTACTTATAACTAATATTTTTTAAACTAACATGCAGTTAATTTCTTGAAAAATGATATAAAACATTATATAAAGTAATTAATACGAATGAAAATGTCTAGAAGTTTTATTATATTTTATGGGAATGACATGTTTCGCCTCGCCTAGGAATTATCAAATGTTTTTGAAGAAGTTTTCAAATGACATTTGATAATGCCTTAGCAAGTCGGCACGCGTCATTCCCATTAAATATAATGAAACTTCTAGAAAACGGTCATTTTTATTCGTATTAATGAACATGTTGTTTTAAAAATATTTAACCCGATTTTCATATACCTATTTATTAGATAATTTTTTTATACATTTTTAACAGCCATGTTAGAAATCAGAAGAATGTACGTGGGTGTATTACTTGATGTATGAATGTGGAGGAAGCTAGAGAGGTATGTCAGGATAGAGTAGTGTGGCGGCTCATTCTCTCTGCCTACCCTTCCAAGGAAACGGCGTGATGGTTTGCTTTTGATGTTGAAAAAGAACTGCATCATGGGAATTGGATGAGCGCAGCTGAATAACGCCAATTTGATGTCGTGACGATTTCTCCAGCAGGTCTGCACTTATCCGGCGCACGATGCAATAAATAAATACTCTTTTAAGTTCTTAATTCAAAATGCAAATAACGTGACCGAACCATGAATATAATATGTTATCAACGATCATAAAATAAAATAAAAAGTTTTAATTTCTATGGCCTCCTAGTGTACGTCTACCATTGTTTTCAGTACATTTATTGTGTTACTAGCTGACCTGGCAACGCTTCGCTATTGCTAAATTCGAGTATATAAATAAATCCAATATATATTCAACAAATACAATTGAAGTTCAATATCAATTAGTTTATTTATTGGATTAAATGACATGTGTATGGATGCAAAAATGTGTGTGTATATCTATAAAACAATGTTTCAATCCAAGCAAACTCGCTGTGAATTTTAAACTTGAATACATATTACTAATGTAATTGAAAAAGTATTTTTTGAATATTTTATATGAAATTTAATAATCAAATAAACAATATTATATCACATTTGCACAAAACATTCATATGTTTAGAGAAACAAAACTCTTGATTTTGTTGTCCATGAAATTCAGATCAGAGCCAATAAAGTAAGTTTCTACTGCGAGTCCGTTGGCGTGGAATAGTAATATAGATGATAATACTACAAAAGCCTCCCTTCCCGACTTCCACAACTGTATCCCTCGCCGCTCTGCGCCATTGACCTCCTGCCACTCGTTTAATGTCATCAGACCATCTTGCTTGTGATCTGCCAGAATTTGTGTAGCTGTTTCTCTTTCGCCACTCCAGGCCAGAAGATCTTATCACCCGTTGTCCTTGCTTTATGACCGATCCCATTCCATTTAAACATTAGTTATTTTACACGCTGCATCGGCAACTTTGGTCCGATCCTTGATTCATCAATTTTGGGCCCTGGAATTAAAAAAAATAAATTTTGAATTGCCATAAGGCGGACACCGAAGAGGCGCATAAGGCAAAATTTAAATTTCCATACAATGAATGAATTACAACTGTTTTTCACTTGTTTGCTGAAGATATTCTTCATATAAGAGGCAGTTCATGCTATATGCATAATAATAATAATAATAATTAGGCTAATTTGTCAAATTAACTAACTAACTAACTAACCATCACGCCGTCTCCCCGAAAGTGTAAGCAGAGAGAATGGACTGTCACACTT
The DNA here is from genome assembly GCA_022606425.2 of Lepidostoma basale. NCBI lineage: Eukaryota > Metazoa > Arthropoda > Insecta > Trichoptera > Lepidostomatidae > Lepidostoma > Lepidostoma basale. The sequence goes on from JAHDVF020001183.1 coordinate 27,770, forward strand.
TTACTGATGCGGCACTCCATCCTTCTCTTTTCGCCCCGCGGGAGGCGCGGTGTGATGGGTTGCGAACCTCATCGCCACCAATAGGCATCTCCCGCGCACACTTCGATCGTCCAACACCCACAAAATAAATCTAAAACAAATAATATAAAATACAAAGATATAAAATAAAATACAAAATAAAAATAATTTAACACAAAATGTTCTTTTTAGACGGTGCACATATTGTCTATTTAATTTATAATATGTTCCACGTATCCACTGTTTTTTAATTTAGCACATAATGTAATAACACATAATGTTTTTTTCAATGTTGCACATGTTGACATGGACGATCCGGACTTTTGTGTTTATTTAATTTATGTTACACGTATCCACCATTTTTTAAATTATCTGTAATAAGGCACTTAACCAGCAAGAACTTAAAAATAATATTGAAGAAATTATTCAAATTGTCATTGGAACAAATGAAAAAATTATTTGTACACCTGTCAAAATTCTTTATAAAAACGATAAAACTAATAAAACCTTTTAATCTGATTAATTTGTCAAATTAATTAAATTAATCAGATTTTAAAGGTTGGTCATGTTAGAAGTCGGAGGAATCGACATGCGTGTATGACTCGTATGAATGTGGAGGAAGCTAGACAGGTTTGCCAGGATAGAGTAGTGTTATGTAGAAGAAATTATTCAAATTGTCATTGGAACAAATGAAAAATGTATTTGTACACCTGTCAAAATTCTTTATAAAAACGATAAAACTGATAAAACCTTTTAATCTGATTAATTTGATTAATTTGTCAAATTAATTAAATTAATCAGATTTTAAAGGTTGGTCATGTTAGAAGTCAGAGGAATCGACATGCGTGTATGACTCGTATGAATGTGGAGGAAGCTAGAGAGGTTTGCCAGGATAGAGTAGTGTTATGGTCCATTCTCTCTGCCTACCCCTGTGGGGAAACGGCGTGATGGTTTGTTTGTTTGTTTAATTTGTATAATCGCCGTTTTCGTGAATAGCTCACCTCAAGGGCGCTTTGACAATGTTTTTAGTCATGAAAGGTGCATGTGACAACAGCGAAATCACGATCGTAGAAACTTACTTTATTGGCTCTGATGTGATTTTCATGGACAACAAAATCAAGAGTTTTGTTTCTCTAAACATATGAATGTTTTGTGCAAATGTGATATTGTGTAATGTAAAAATGAGCCGGTTCTCATTCGCCACTCCAGAGTACATCTAATTCACTGATCATCCGTTGGTTGATTGATCTAATTCCATTTTAACGAAGTTATTTTGCACGCTGCATCGGTAATTTTCGTCCCATCTCTGATCCGTTACTTTATTGTCCTAGAAATAAACGGAAAAAGTCATAAGAATTGTGTCATTCATTCATATTGTAATTCATATTGTATATCATTAGAACTTTCTTACCGTTGCTGTGGTAATGTAACAATTTCCCTGACCAAAGTATGCGTATAAAGAAAACAGCAAAATAGAATAAACTGAAAATATATTTATGAATTAGAAATATAAATATTATATTATACTTACGGAAGCAAGTTTCTTCATATTCTTGTAGAGCTTCGACGTCCAATATTTTATATTTTCGCTATCATCCTTTGAAATAACCTGAACAATTTAATTATCATTGAATATTTTTAATCCCAAAAACTTCATAACCTAAAAGTACCGAAACTTCATACCTACAAAATATTACGACGTACAAAGAGATTGTGACAGTTCAGAGACCACGTGACCAATCGAACGGCTAGAACTCTAGAAAACGAATTTCATTAAGTAATCACCGTCGAACGTAAGAGAAACGAATAAGTTTCAGCCACACGAAAAAATAAAATTTCGTTCATAACCTCAAATTGACGCGTAAAAATTATACTCGCCAAAATTAAGAAGTATAATTACCTGTCTGCATTAGTGTACATTAAAATATGGCCAATAAAATATACTGTACCAATTAAACAACCAATTATTTTAGTACGTAATAAGCAAAACGTATTAAGTATTATACATCCCAAAGTAAAACGCAATATATTGGACTGTCAGAAAGCAAAACACATTGTTGCCACTACACAAAATTACATGGAGACTGAATTCTCTCCAGACCGTGTCAAACGAATATAGACTCAAAAGATTGATACTCAGGTGATACGAACATTAAGGTCTATATTCGTTTGCACTACGAAAATTTTCAATTAATTGATTAATTTATAAAGTTAATTAGAGCTCGATTAATAACGAAAATATGCCTATGACGACCGCTAAATTCCACTTAGTCCATTCCCCAAGATACAGAAGGATCTGATGAAGAATCACCGAGAAAGAAGGAGACACACACAACCCAGATTGTGTTTTATTTATATGTAGATTTACAGTTTTAATGGATACGGCTCCGAGACTTGACCCACAAAGAAAATTGTCGTATGAAACAATGGACTTAACGGAAATCTGCAATTCTAAGTGAAAGGAAAAAAGACTATTGTTTGTATGACGAGTACTATTAATAATATGTCTACTTGTTCACAAAGTCTAACACGGGCAAGCAGTCCACTACCTCACAGACCTTTGAAAACTAATCGACCTGAAACCTCGGCAGTCGACGATACGATCTGCAAAAGAAGAATCAATAAACAAACTTCTTGTCCCGCGGCACCAAGGATCTTAAAATATAACTGCTAATTTCCAAGAAAATTTTTTTATTGTTTTTTTTGTATGAAGCAAAACTGATTTTTTCAATTATTTCGGAATCAGGTGGATACGTCAAAACCAAACTTAGTAAGGATTATAGAGGGCATAATCTTCTACATTACTTGTTATGACATCTGCTTCATATCTCTGCCCGTTTAAAAGCAGCAGACATTATAAATCTTAATTAATTATTATGAGTATAAAGTGGTTTCGGATTTTTTGTTTGATACATAAATGATCATCGCGTTCCTTTACAAAATAATGGAGTCTTCCCGCAAATCAGCTCCTCACACCAGGTCTACTAACTGTATTATAATAAATAATTAATTGTAATAACTCTACTTGTGTCAATTTTTTTTATCATTATTTCACATCCACTCGTTCCATACACGGTATTGCCGGATGGTAATGTCAGAGATTTTTTTTGTGTGTGTGTGTTCAAAGCATCTAAGTGATTATTAACTGCCGCCTCAAATTCATATAAATAGAAATCAATTGTGATATTATCACAGTGTTTCAATTAAACATTTCATTTTTGGCGGAAACACTTTTTATTGAAATATCAAAGTGTTTCCGCCAAAACAATGAACTATCTAAAAAATCACATTTAACTTCCGTGGACGCAGTTTGAATAAAATGACACTTTTAAAACTTATTAAACTGACTAAAGTCAGTCGTGGCGGGCAAATAGTTAAATGTAATTTTTTAGATAATTCATTGTTTTGGCTAAAACACTTTGATATTTTAACATTATGAATTATTTAATTGAAACACTGTGATCACTTAGCTTTGAACATACACACAAAAAAATCACTAATATTACCATCCAGAAACACCGTGTATGGAATGAGTGGATGTGAAATAATGTTTAAAAAATAAACTGAGGATAGGGGAGGAAAACACAGTATAACCAAATTAATTATTTAGGTATAGGCGGCCAGATTCGAAGTCGGAAAAATCGACGAGCGTGTTGGTTTCGATGTATAAATGTAGACGAATCTCGAGTGGTATGCTAGGACAGAGCAATGTGGCAATCCATCCTCTCTGCTTACCCCTCCAAAGAAACGGCGTGATGGTTAGTTAGTTTATTATTTTTATTATTAATTTTATTAAAATAGTAAATACTCTTTAAGGATTAATTGTATCTCAATAGAGACGAAGATGTAAATTATTTGGAGGTCCATCTACACTAGCACCATCTATTAAGATAGTTTGTAAGCATTAAGCAGAAAAATCCTTATCAATGCAATGTGAAAGGCTTTTACGTAATTATCACATTGCTAGATAATGCCTGGAGTGAAACTCCAATTTTTATGCTATTAGCTTGTACCAGTTTTTTTTATAGAATTCTAGTAAATACTCGTATATATCAATTCTGGTTGATAATAATCATATAATTTATGTATTTTTTTATATATCGCTTGTTTTCTGTTCCTCGTTTCATGCACGCACGTGTACCTTGTACAGTTTGAACGTCCGTTGAACCTAATTAAGTGACTTTGCTACCATTTGTATTTAAATTAAGAAACCATTATCATTCGAATGGTTATTATCGTTTCACGAATTCGCACGCCGCCCGTGGAATACCGCAAATTCAAAATATATTACGAGTATAATAGTCTTTAACCCGCAAAGGATAAAACGAAGTAAAACAGACCCTCTGTAAAAAAATAAATACTTTTTTTTTAAAAAGACTAATTAATACCAAGGATTTTAATCAATGATATTAGAATTTATTTTACAATCTTCAATGTGAGCAGAAAATAGCTCATTATTATGAAGAAGGAATCTGGTCGTGTCCAGGCTTGAACCCATGTCCCCTGGATCAGGAGCCAAGCGTTCTATCCCCTAGACCACCACCCGATTATAGATTCCTAATAACACTGATGATATTACTCCATCTTATTTATCTTCACAGTTAACACATCACGCATATACCTTGGTTTTAGTTATGTGGAATGTTTTTCATTAAATTTATTTTCAAAAATAATTTTGAAAATATGTTTTGTTTTGTTTTGTCTTACAGTATTTTATTTGTTTTAATGAATTAACCGGTTTCGCTTCCGCCGGAGTTTTGTGACGGTTACAGAAAAATGTTTAAACTTTTGACAACAGCCAAAATGTCCACTTGAACAGATTTTTTGACTTTATCATTTATATAGGTTCTATACCCCGAGCCAGCCCTTGTGTGAAACAAGGGCTGCCAAAGGCACCCCAGGAGTGAAACCGATTGATTAGTTAAAAACAATAAAGTGGTGTAAAAACTATACATATCAATTATTTTTTTTATTTAAGATTTTTTATAATTCTACATCACAAATTAAATGCTTCATATGAAAGTATAAATTATATATTTATTAATAAAAAATATAAAAAAACATCTCCGCAATACAATTTTAGAACGTTTGCAATTACGTACTAAGAATTTATAAGGGCTGAAACATAAAAATAAAGCATGAAGCTTAGGAATAAGAATAAGAAAGAATCATAACATTGATATTGTATCATTGAGGCAACTCCTACTCTCATAAAATATGTCGGGATTCGAGGCGACCCGATTAAACAAAAATAAATTACTCTACACACAGATAATACTATTGGCAGGTTGATTTTGTAGCGTGGCTAGTAAAACAATCTGTATTGTCTTTGATGAAAGTGAATTATCAGGGACAAATAGACCAACATCACTCAGGACATCCTTGTTGTGAATGCGGGCGTCAATCAGTTTAAAGGAGTGAACCCCAAAGTGAATATTCCTCCTTCTTCCTGGGTTAGCTTGCCTTGAAAGAAATTAGTCGGAAAAGCCGCGGGTAGTGACCGCGCTCTCTGAGGTAAAGAAAACGCAGAGTTTTTTTTTCTGCACTCGCTCCACCATCAGAGAATTTCGAATCTCATGCGGCGATCAAATAATCTCACCATGTTAACAAGCCTTGTCAAGTTAGTTCACTAAGTCAGTTCAGACTTTCTGGCTACGGTTCTGCTTCGTATTATAGGAAAAATGTTTTTCTCGAACATTTTTTGCTTCCCTATATTTGTATGGATTACCCTACGTATCTTCGTACACTTTATATTTAACGCTTTCTACGTATGCGAGTATCATTCACTTCAACTCAGCTGTATTTGCGTATGAGATTTTCTCTCCTAAGCATGTTGGGGCTTCTATGTAAGAAAGTGTTCAGTCTTCCGAGGGATTCATGAGTGCGTGTCTGTCTTGGGCAGATGTACCCAAACATTTTTGTCCCGTAGACCATATGCCGATTTTTTTCTGTTTCGTGTAGACCCCCTGCTTTCCCAATATTGATTTTTTTTTTTAAATTTATCGACTAAAAAAATTTTTGAAGCTGATACGGATTAAAGTCAAATGTATGCGTTAGAACAGACAGCTCCACTAGTGTTCCGCTTCTCCTACAACGGACAAGACATAGCGAAATTACTGCGGCTCCGCTGTTATGGTTTCGCAGCGGAGGTGTGCTACGGGCCTTACATTTGCGGGAAGCCAACTTTTTGGTGACGGTCTGCCTAAATGGGATCCATTCTAATTTTTTTCATAGACGTCTACACGTCTATGAAAAAAATAGGGTCAAGGGGTCCCCCTTGCAGGTCGGAATCGACCCCTGGAATCACTTTGGGAATGACTGGTCATGGGTTAACTAACCACTAACAAGAAAATAATAAAATACTTGTCACAATCTCGTATATTAAATTAGCATGTTTTGAATAATCTTTCTGTTTGTTTATGGTTGTTTTCTTTTGTCTCCAGGTCATGGAAACTAAAAATATGATCTACATTGTATCCGAGTACGCTAGCCAGGGAGAAATATTTGGTAAGCATTTTATTTTTATCGTAACAAATGTGTCGGAATCATTCATGGCCAAACAAAACATATTTATTGATACTATTTAAATTACTATTATTATTTATTTGTTTTTATAAACACACCATAAGTTTATTTTATTCCCATGAGTAAAATACTCAATATGATTTTAAGAAATTCGTCAACAGAAATCTTTTTGTGATTACTGTTAAATTTAGTAAACAGTAAAAGTAATGTATGAATCACTTAATTTGTGGTGTGGCATTATTAAAAATGCTTCAGAACACTTTTATGTTTTATTTTAACAACACATTATTTTGTTTTATCGAACCAACCGGTTTCGTTTCCGATGGAACTTCGTCGGGGTTACAAAAACAAACTAATTGTTCTTAAAGAACGAATATATTTAAAATAGAACAGTTTTTAACATTACATTTAACTTTGACTTATCACAGTAATCACACTATTGAGTTATGTACCTTTTAAAATTCCTGCTATGTACAATTATTTATTTCTAATCACTGTTTTTCCCCTATCTTTATTGTATTTGCTTATAACACTGTCTGTAATTTATTCACGTAATTGTACATTGGTGTTCTTCTACCGACCCTTATGTATGGAAGCGAAGCATGGAACTGGCAAAAGAAGGATGAAAGTAGAATAAATGCAGTAGAAATGAGATCTCTTAGACGAATGTGTCGATACTCTGTGTATGATAGAGTGTCGAATGAAAATATAAGAAGTGAATGCGGTGCGAATGATGGTGTTATGAACAAAATAATGAAGTGATTATTAAGATGGTTTGGACATATGGAAAGAATGAATGAAGAAATAATGGTAAAAAAATTATATGTTAATGATGTAAATGGAACCAAAAATAGAGGAAGACCGAGGAAAACGTGTCACGATCAAATAAATCAAATATTGAATGTCGGCCATGTGAGGAGTCAGAGAAATCGACGCGCGTGCATGACACGATCTATGAATGTTGAGGAAGCGAGAGAAATATGTCAGGAAAGAAAAGTGTGGCAATCCATTCGTTCTGCCTACCCCTTCGGGGAGACGGCGTGATGGTTAGTTAGTTAATTTTAAATGATTTTTTTTTTTGGAATAATCCAGTCCTAGACTTCTAAACACTATCTTTTATTGTGAATTATATTATGCGTATATTTGTGTTGTAATAATTTTAATTTTTAGAGTTGTAAATAGTGCCGTTACCGACTGGGAGACTTGTAATGTTAGGCCTGGTAATAACACAAGCCCAAGCACGTCTAATTGTCCTGTGTTTGGGCTGCGAAGGCAGCCGGGTGCTTAATTTTGTAGCGTTTTGCTCCTTTGTATAATAATATTAGAGCGATATCACGGAGGCGGTCCTGTACGCTCCTAATTATACTTAATGCGCCCCTGGTGATTATATTCAGGGCTGCCACTAAGCAATTCAGTTAATTAATGCGCTCATTAATTATACAAAAAAGTATCTTTTTTTTATTAACTTAATTAGGCATGCATATTTTTTCCGTCAATAAATTATTATTATTATTATTATTTTGTTGAAAAAACTCCTTACATCATTACAGCGCGAGCCAAATCGATGTAAAGGGTGAAAAAAAAAAGAATATCAAAGGAAATATACATAGAACCTTATGAATATGAATATGCCAGTTATTTCCTTGCTGTCTTTATCGTAAGGGTATTCACGAATTCGCCATAATTGCATCCAAAGAGGTCTATCTCTTTTGCAACCTCATTTAAAAGACGAATCGCTTTCAATACAGGAGAACTTCGAAGGGCCTCTGTGCGGCAATTTGGGGCCTAAAATAATATATGCCCCCTTGCTCTGCTATAACTAATTGAAACACCTACAACACTATTTATGTTCCCGACATGTTAAGCGTTAAAATTAATATGTCTCAATATTTTAACTTTGGCGGTCTTCGTGGCAGAGTGGAAACAACTATGACTGCCACACCTAAGGTCCTGGGTTGAAATTTCGGCGATGAGTGTGAAAAAATCACGCCGCCTTTGGTTTACTAGAATTCACGTGAAAATAACAATTGCGATAAACAAGCTGCCTACCACATCTCAAGAGAAAATGGCTTAATAGGTGTATATAGTAATTGGGTTCAAATAACCTGTTGTATACAAACACGTGGAAAGCAAAGGAAAACTACCACAACAATGGCCCAAGTGGCATTCCAAGCAAAAACGTTACAGTTTACTGCAAACCAGTTTCAATGATTGAAACATAAAAAGAAACACAGTTGATATTATCGAAATGTTTAGATAAATGTTATAAAATATCTTAAATAAAGCTGCTCGTACATGCACATGTAGATACGTACAGTAATCATCTGTTAAATATCTGGGTATAAAAAAAACACTTAAAAATAACATTACCATTTTTGGCGGTATTACATTGTTTAGGCGAAAAGCCAATTAGAGAACAAGTCGCTAGACGCAAATGGCAGTGGATCGGTCAAACTCTGAGATGGAACCCAGCCTGCATCGCTCAGGGCGCACTAGACTGATTCCCTATGGGAGGAAAGAGGAAGCGAGGCAGACCTAGAGCCACCTGGAGAAGATCCCTGCAGGACGAGGTGAAAGCAGCAGGCATCACTTGGGATGATGTTAGGCATAGGCATGCGATAGAGTTGGGTGGAGAAGGTTCCTTGAAGCCCTGTGCACCACTGAGGTGTGAGAGGATAAAAAGAAGAAGAAGATTGTCATTCTTAACACAGAAAATACTGCATTCATTTTGTAACATTTACAGTTGGGCCAAATTCAAGTAAAAAAAAAATATCAAAAATTAACACATCAAAAGGGTCATCTGCCTAATATATAAAAGGCTAATCCGTGGTCCATTATGAGACCTTCATGTTCTTGCCGGGTGGCGGGGAGCTGCCAGCCATCCTATTGATGAGGTTCTCTATCATGTGGGCGTCCACGAGACCTATGAACTTGTCCACCACCATCCCGTCCCGAACAGCCAGGACTGCGGGGACAGCCTTCACTTCGAAGGTGTCCACCACGGAGGTGTGACATGACAAAATGAAGAAGAAGAAGACATTGTTTACAAGTTGTGATTTCCGGAATTCTATTATCTCCTTTTCGCTTTTAGACACAAACATTTGAAATTCTTCGTGTAATCCGATCCGTTTCCAAATAAAACCTATTTTGTTTTAGAAAGATTTTCGATTTATTTATTACGATTAACATTTTTTATACTCGTATAATTGATCATCCCACCGGCATGACCAGAGGCAGGTTGATCCTTGGTGCCAATAGATATATACTGGCGTTGTCGGAAATATCTGCCGGGAATAAAAATCCCTATTACCCTCCAACACAACCGAGTGGTTATGAGAAATCCGTATCATCAAAGCTGCAGATTGGCTCCAACATTCCCAAATTATTACAAAGAAGAGACCGACTCGTGTCCAGGATCGAACCCATGTCCCCTGTATCAGAAACTGAGCATTCTGTCCTCAAGAATACCCGGAGTGTAAGTGTTGATAAGTTATTTCATTACATTCCGGGAGATTGCACCGCTTCTCGTTTCCCGTGGATCAAATGCAATCGCCGTTTGCCCAATTGCATTCCCGGAAAGTGATTCCGTTCCCGTGAGAGGAAATGACGTCATCGGTGCCGCCAACCGATCCGAAGTAAATAAGATCGCATCTTCCTTGAGCGCCGTTTAAGGTTTATGGGGAGACCCGAGTCAACCCTTTCGCAGGGGTGCGACTGAAAGGTGCGATATATTATGCTGTACTTAATTTACATTATGATAATATACTATGCTATTGGGTCTTTTATGTAGGGAAAAGCGAAATGCTTTTTTTTTATATTCTGCTTTCTGAAAGTTCGTTGTAAACTATATAAAAGTGCTTTGAATGAGCTTGAGAAAATATCATTCTAAAACTTAACTGATTCTGGGTAAGCATTATTTAGGCAAAAAGCAATTTTTAAGTTAAATCCAACAATATCAAATCAGTCATTATCTCTTAAGACATTACGAACATATTTATAATTAATATGAATGAAAACGTCTGTTTTCTAAATGTCAATCGAAACATGTCATACCTATAAACAATAATAAATTTTCTAGAAAATTGACGTTTTTGTTTTTATATATTTCGTTATTTATTTAATATGGAATTTTACATCATCATCTAGAAACAATAAATTACCTTTTCAGAGTTTAAGGCATTTGTTTGAGAACAGGTAAAAAACCAAAAATACACGTAGGAAGGTTACATTATTTATCATATCAGATAACAATGTAATTGATAAAATATCTCTTATCATTTATTTTTATTTATCAAATTGCATTAACAGTAAGTACACGTTTCAAACAAAATGTTTTTTAAAATTAAATTTGGTAGCCCTGTTTACGTGACGTCACTTAACGTAGACTGAAGCCTTGATACCCACCCTCCGCCCTCTCCGTCGCGCGTCACACTCTAAGTTAAGTGCGACAGGGACCGCGATACTTTGATATATCGGCTGACCCACAAACCACTAAGTCCACAGTGTTTTTATTCTATTTTATTTATGCCCCCCTACAGAGTGCCAGTAGAGTTATTAACGATAATATTATATTTTTATCGCTTTCCATGCGTGGTTTTCAGAAAGCTTTATCACGTATAATATTAAATTAATTTACTCAACTGCTAACAAAATAAATTCTGTGAATAACATACAGTAGTCCAATAATATATTCTTCCTGACGGATACGAACCCGCAACCTAGCAATCAGAACACAGTGATTCGAAATTACATTAGATGATTTTTATAGCACCATTTTCGTGAGAGATTCACTTAAAGGGCGTTCGCATGCTCGAACTCACCGACACGGTATCACCTCTTTACACATAGTTTATAAATTTTGCATAAAATATTGTTGACGGCATGGTATCACCCTCGCCAATTTATTATTATTTTCGTCACACATTTTATTAACATTTTCGTCGACACGATTATTTCGCACACACAAATTATAAAAAAAATTGCAAATAGTCTCCAAACATATAGTTTGAGATACCAGTAATATATACAATATTATATCAAATGTCAAATTTTCATGATTTTTATTATTCAAATCGACTTAGGAACAAATACACATTAAGATTCGAAAAATCACGAAAATTTGACATTTGATATATTATTGTAACACCTGATGATGTCAACATAGGTTAATGAAACAGCTGTCGCGTAAAATAAAATACAATTGTGATAAAAAACAAAGTCAATTAATTTAACAGTTAAAAATGTTAAGGTATCATAGCGTTTCGGCCAAAACAATGGATTATTTAATTACAGTATCTAAATATTACTCATCGCGTCTCCCGCGGGGCGAAAAGAGAAGGATGGAGTGCCGCATCGGTTAAAGTGTGACCGTCCATTCTTTCTGCCTACCTTTTCAGAGAGACGGCGTGATGGTTAGATAGATAGATAGATAGAAGTGTCACTAGTAAAGTACTCGTATTTATTGTGTGAAATAAGTATAATTATAGTTTTTAGTAAGTAAATATTACTTGTATTTGAGTTGTTAGAGGAGAAATTCCATCGACTGTAAATTAGTTTAACCTCGACGCGGTTCTTACGCCAGCCCTCCAAGGTGCCGTATGACGTCACGAGCTTGTAGTGGTGGGTGGTGTATTGGAGAGGGGGTGAAGGGTGTCGTGTCGCAAGGAGCGACAGGTGCGTCTGTCACGCGACTTATAAATATTCCGTCGGCCGTTTAGTGTGCGAGCTTCGTGGCAGGATTGATAAGGCTATTTTAGTATGACGAAAATAATATGTTACACGAATAAGGAATAATTTTGAATTTAGAATAAAATGTCGATTGGTGAGTACTTTAAAAAAATTCTATAATAATGAATTCAATAAAGTATAAAGCATCTAAAATGAAACGAAATGTGACCATCGTGCAGATTAGGCTAGGGGTCGGCAAAATCCTTAGTGAAACGAACAAAACAACCATCACGCCGTTTCCCCGCAGGGGTACGCAGAGTGAATGGACCACCACACTTCTCTATCCTGGCAAATCTCTCTAGCTTCCTCCACATTCACACAACGAGTCATACACGCACGTCGATTCCTCCGACTTCTAACATGACCAACCTTTAAAATTTGATTAATTTGGTAATGCCATGTTTTCCTCGATCTGCCTCGACTCCGTACTCCATTTACATCATTAACGTATACCTTCTTAACCATTCTTTCTCCATCCATGCGTTCCATACGTCCGAACCATCGCAGCGATCCTTTCATAATTTTGTTCATAATACCGTCTTCCGCTCTACATTCCTTTCTTATATCAGCATTTGAGATTCTGTCGTATATCATTCTACTACACATACGTCTTAGGGACCTCATTTATACCGCATTTATTCTGCTTTCATCCTTCTTCTGCCAGTTCCATGCTTCGCTTCCATACATTAGGGAATCCTTAGAGAAAGAAGCCAAATATCAGCAGTACAATGATTAAATTTTACCGTTAAATTTTAAAACACTGTTATAATATCACAATTTCTTTTTATTCACTCAGAGTGTCGCGACAGCTGTTTCGCCAACCGATGTTGGCATCATCAGGTTTTACAATAAACTATTTTATTGTAAAACCTGATAATGCCAACATCCGTTGGCGAAACAGCTGTCGCGACACTCTCAGTGAATAAAAAGAAATTGTGATATTATAAAAGTGTTTTAAATTTTAACAGTAATAATGTTGAAGTATCATAGTGTTTCGGCCAAAACAATGGACTATTTGATTAAATTGTATAATCTATTGTTTTGGCCGAAACACTTTGATATTTCAATATCATTAACTGTTTAAATAAAAACACTGTTATAGAATATCACCATTGATCATATTTCTTTCGAAATTTTCGAGAAATCTAAAAAAAAATCGAAAGAAATATGTATAATCGTGGTGATATTTTATAACAGTGTTTTTATTTAAACTCTGAGAGTGACTTTGTCGAAATTATCAAAAATCTAAAAAAAATATCGAATGAAATATAATCAATGGTGATATTCTATAACAGTGTTTTCATTTAAACAGTTGATTAAATTTTAATTTAAGAGCCAATCCTCTTTACAAGAACTCTGTGTTAAGTCTATTAAAACTAGGTTCATTGAATAAAACTATATTTTATACTTTGTAATTAATAACGCATGGATCATTAATATGGTTTGGATACATGGATAGAATAAATGAAGAAAGATTGGTCTTAATTTATATTTTAACGATATAAACGGAACTGGAAATAAAGGAAGACAGAGGAAAACGTGTCACGATCAAATAAATCAAATATTGAATGTTAGCCACGCGAGGTATCAAAAAAATCGACCTGCGTGCATGACACGGTGTATGAATTAAGCAAGAGAAGTATGTCAGGAAAGAAAATTTGAATCAGTCTTTTCTCTGATAATTGATAATGGCTTAGAAAGGTAAAACATATCATTCCCATAAAATATAATAAAACTTCTAGACAGACGTTTTCATTCATATTAAATATAGGTATACATCTTTTATTTGCCACGCTGCAGAACCAACCTGCCAATGGTTATGCCTGTGGGTAGGGCAATCTTATTGCTTAATCGGATCGCCTCGGAGGTCGACATATTTTGTGATGGTGTGAGTTGCCTCAGGGATGCAATATCAACCAACTTCCAACTTACCATCACGCCGCCTCCCGGAGGGGTAGGCAGAAAGAATGGAACGCCACACTGTTCTGTCCTGACATACGTCTCTCGCTTCCTCTACATTCATACATCTTGTCATGCACGCACGTCGATTTTTCCGACTCCTCACGCGACCGACATTCAATATTTGATTGATTTGATCGTGCCACGTTTTCCTCGGCCTTCCTCTATTTCTAGCTCCGTTCACGCCATTTACATATACCTTCTTTACCATTCTGTCTTCACTCATTCTTTCCATGTGTCCAAACCATCTTAATGACCCTTTCCTTATTTTGTTCATATCACTTTCATTCGCACCACATTCACTTCTTATACTTGCATTTGTCACTCTATCATAAACAGATTTGCCACACATTCGTCTTAGAGATCTCATTTCTACTGCATTTATTCTACTTTCATCCTTCTTTTGCCAGTTCCATGCTTCACTTCCATACATAAGGGTCGGCACAAGAACACCATTGTGCACTGCCATCTTAGCAATATCAATGTTATGATTTTTTCGTATTCTTAAGCTTAATTTTTATTTTTTTAATGCTTCTCTGTTTATAATGTAATTGCAAACGATTTGGAATTGTATGTCTGTAATGTTTGTGATTATTATCAAAATAAATGAAATGAAGTGAAATGTATATTTTTTCATTTTCGGCTCACGAATTCTTTTGATAAAAGCTTTTACGTGCCCGTGAGATCTTAAAAGTAAATATAGCAGTAAAGGTAGTATATAAAAGAATCTTGGAACGGGGAGGAAATAAAATGAGAAGTGTCGGGAGTGTTCCTAGTGTTGATTTATGCATCGTAAATAAATGTATTGCTCCCTCAGTGACCCTCCGCCGAGGTTCAAGAGGATCAGTAGATTTTTATTACCTTATTTATTTCAACGCTTACAAAAAGGACGTCCATTCGTGTGTTCAAATAAATAAGTGTGAAGAGCAATGCATGAAACGTAAAAATAATACCATACATTCACAAGAATAAGTCAATATGTTATTTTTACAAATTCACAATTCTTCTTAGTTTAGGTCGAATGACCTGTTTGTGATGGTGAGCTGTCCTGGGACAATGACGTCCAGCCATCCCTCCATCTCTTCGGCGGCCTTCCTGGTAGTCTCTTTGTAATTCTTGAGAATTACTAAAATTGACAAATTGTCAGATGAAATCAGTTTATTTTCTCAATAGATATTACAAACAACAATAATATTATAGTTTAAGGCATCTGTTGAGAACAGGTAAAATATAATAAATATATAATACCAGGAACGCATGAGAGATGGTTCGACATTAGGAATATAATATACTCTCCAAAGTCAAGAGTATTTGTTTTCTGAACGTACTTTCACAAATATGAAAGACCTCGATCTCCGAAGCGATCATGATCAGCAGTTTGATTGGTCTCCCCACCGGCATCACCAGAGACAGGTTGGTCCTGCATGCCGGAAGGGAAAACAGTCTGTGCTGAAGTAGTCGAAGAAATAACCATCTGGAACATAAAGATTCTCCAAGATGACGGAATTCTCAAAGAATCCGCTTATAAGTCTGAAGAAATGGGTAAATGTGCACCCATCCCTCCTTATCTATAAACCATTGGTCCCCAGCATGCTCAATAGGAATGCAGTGGGATAAATACACGGATAGCTATCAAACTCCCTGATGAAGAGATATCACAGAAATCTTTTCTGAACTCTCTAACATGAGCGAGTATCTTGCCTCGCGAGGACTCCATATCAGCGAAACACACTCGAGCCGGCTCCGGACCAATGAGTTAAACAGGATTCACAAAACATAGGGATTTCTGAAACTCTACCAGTTCGGAGAATAAATCCAAATATTATAATTTCCACATATTCTCTCGATGTGAGAGTCTGTTCATTTTGTCATTTTGTTATCATCTCTGTATTCTTCGCCATTGTTTATAATAAAATCCCTCGCGTCATCTCAGCTTATTTCCAATTGGTGGTATTTTCATTAAGTATAAATAAGCTGAAGCATGGAACTGGCAAAAGAAGGATGAAAGTAGAATAAATGCAGTAGAAATGAGATCTCTTAGACGAATGTGTGGATACTCTGTGTATGATAGAGTGTCGAATGAAAATATAAAAAGTGAATGCGGTGCGAATGAAGATGTCATGAACAAAATAATGAAAGGATCATTAAGATGGTTTGGACATATGGAAAGAATGAATGAAGAAAGAATGGTAAAAAAATTATATGTTTATGATGTAAATGGAACCAGAAATAGAGGAAGACCGAGGAAAACGTGGCACGATCAAATAAATCAAATATTGAATGTCGGCCATATGAGGAGTCAGAGAAATCGACGCGCGTGCATGACACGATGTATGAATGTTGAGGAAGCGAGAGAAATATGTCAGGAAAGAAAAGTGTGGCAGTCCATTCTTTCTGCCTACCCCTTCGGGGAGACGGTGTAACTTTGGACTTAAAAATTTTAAGCTGACCCTTTGGCAAAAAATAAGCTATATTGAAAAGGTGTTTTCAAAGTGAAAGCAAATTCTTATCAATTTTAATAAAACGCGTATTTTCCCAGCCAAATTCATTTTTCTCCGAAGATACGGTACGTTTTCTGTCTGCACGTTCGGAATTCAAATCGATCCGTGCCACGTGTCGGCGAATCGAAGAGTGGTGCACTCAGTCGATATTGCAGATTGCAGGCAGCCTTTACGGGGGGCAGCACGCGCGCCCTTGTCCGCCCGGCGGGTGCGGCCGTAACTAATGCGAATGGAGGGAAAATGTCAGATTCACGCCAGCGTCTAGACTCCATTTTTAAAAGAAAAGCCGAATCGAACTGTGAATTCTTTCTTAAAAATGCTCCTTTTCTTTGGGTATATTTTTTGCTAAAACTATCGATATAAGAGTTCTTGAATAGAACACGTTTTTGAGTTTATTCGTTCAAGAGTAGGGTAAGCAGACAAGACAAATCTTCCCACTATTTATTATAATATTTCTCTAACTCCAAAGATGTAGTGCGTTTTCTGTCTGCGCGTTCGGAATTCAAATCGATCCGCTCGACATTTCGATCAATCGAAGAGTGGTGTATATACAAATTAATCCTCCAATGGAAAAAAAACATCGATTGTAAGGCTAGCAAGAGATTTTGTTTATAGCCCTTTCATTTGCACTGCATTCATTTCTTTTATTTTCATTTGACATTGTATCATACACGTATTTTCCATATATTCGTCTAAGAGATCTCATTTCTACTCAATTTATTCTACTTTCATCCTTCTTTTACCAGTTGCATGCTTCGCCTCCATACGTAAACTTATTAAATTATAAACTAATATATATACTATTGTCATAATAACTTATTGTCACTTAAAGTTGTCATCGCAAACAAAAACCTATCCAAAAAAGCTAGAATGGCAGTGCACAATGGTGTTCTTCTACCGACCCTACGTATGGAAGCGAAACATGGAACTGTCAAAAGAAAGATGAAAGTAGAATAAATGCAGTAGAAATGAGATCTCTTAGACGAATGTGTAGATACTCGGTACATGATAGAGTGTCGAATGAAAATATAAGAAGTGAATGTGTGAATGTCATGAACAAAATAATGAAAGGATCATTAAGATGGTTTGGACATATGGAAAGAATAAATGAAGAAAGAATGGTAAAAAAATGATTTGTTAAAGATGTAAATGGAACCATAAATAGAGGAAGACCGAGGAAAACGTGGCACGATCAAATAAACCAAATATAGAATGTCGACGCGCGTGCATGACACGATGTATGAATGTTGAGGAAGCGAGAGAAATATGTCGGAAAGAAAAGTGTGGCAGTCCATTCTTTCTGCCTACCCCTTCGGGGAGACGGCGTAATGGTTAGTAAGTTAGTTAGTTGTCATAATAAACTATTGTAATATTTCTGAGGCGAACGAGTTTACGGGAAATGACACACATTATTTCAATATAATAATAATGCCTATTACACGTGATACGAGTCTATTTGTCTTCTGTGTCACCTGGTGTGGCTATAGTCCTATTTTTACATATTTTTTCATTATACGAGTATTTAAACAAAAACAAAAAATAGCTTGTTTTCTTTGTGTTGTAGTTTTATTACCAGCATAATATTTCTGGTTTAATAATATTCAATATAATTTCACAATTTGTAAATATATAATGTAGAATTATGATTTTCTGATGGTATTCAAGTGATCTTGAGTTAAGACTCGAGATCATAACGACTTGTTATTCAAGTATGTGCCCACGGTATCGCTTCTAGGAATCCCTTTGAATTAAAGCCATAATAACGTGTCCCAAAGGAGAGATTACCCCCCCAAGAAGCTTATTAGCGAGTTTTGGGAGATGCTTCGCCTAATTCTGAGAAGCTTCAGTCCTTGCTCCAATATTGTTCTATGAAAGGACTAAATATTTTGAAATATGCAGTTAACAGATAACCTACAAATGAATTTTGGGGTATTATTGTGATATAATATTTAGACTTAATTTATAACTATTTGAATTTACTGTGTTATTACATAAACCTTAAAATCTTGGGCAAAACGAAGGAATATATTATATTTCACAATAATAAACAAATTTTCCATGAATTTGTGAATTTAATTTTATTATTGACTTTACCATTTATATGGCTGATGTGATGTCAACGTGTACCAAAGAGTTTCAATATAATGTAACACCTCAAGGAGCTCCATTGGCTGAATTTTCTAGAAACACTTGGACTTGGATCTTCTGGCTTACAGAGGTTCAGCTCTAATGGCTATTCCTCTTACGTCTGTAGGCAACATTGTTGGAATGTGATTTTGTAGTTGTTTTATGATGAATCTAAATATATGGCCCTAATAAAATATAAAATGTCTGTCACGTGAAGAGTCGGAGAAATCGACGTGCGTGCATGACACGATGTATCGAGAAAAATATGTCAGGACAGGACAGTGTGACGGTTCATAATTTCTGCCTACTCCTCCGGGGAGACGGCGTGATTAAATCAAATCAAATAAAATCAGTTTATTTACTCAAAATACATTACAAACAGCATAAATGTTTAAGGCACCTATTGAGTACAGGTAAAATAGTTTATACATATGTTACAACATAATACCAGGAACGCATTAGAGATGGTTCGACATTAGGAAGACAAGATACTTTTAAAGTCAAGATTATTTATCCCCTGAACGTTCCTCACTAATACGAATATGAAAGACGTCTATCTTCGATGAGACCGCGTTCAGCAGACTTATTGCTTTTCCCACCGGTGTCACCAGAGGCAGATTGGTTCTGGCGGCCGGTGCCGATTTGCCGATCGCCGGAGCGACGGTACAGATTGTTTTATGGCCCGGCCATAAAACAATCTGTGCTGTCGCTTTCGGAGATATCTATCAGGAACAAAAATACCAACATCCTCCAGCACGGCCGAGTTCGCGAAATATCCCCTGATTAATCTAAAGAAATGGGTTATTAGATGATCGAAGCTGTAGAGAATTGGTTCCGAGCATTCCCAGAAGAAATGCCGTGGTATAGAGCCACGGATAACTACCATACTCTGTCATGTAGAGATATCTCAAAAATTTTCTGAACCCTTTTCAACATAACGGAATATCTCGCCTCGTGAGGACTCCTAGTGATGATTAGTTAGTTAGTTAGTTAAAATATAGTTTTGCTTTGTAATTTTGTATGTCCAAATATTCAAAACGTTCATTTTTATTGTGTCATATTTAAAATATTTATTATAATATAATATAAACAATACTTTATTTGATAACAGACCAGTTGTTATCTGCTTGAGAAAGATGTTTCAAATGGTTTGGTCATATTTTCGATCGACCGCAAGGAAAACATATTGTGAGTTTTCTCGACCTCACATTGATTTGCTTATCAATCGATTGATGATGAAACGTGTGAGGGGGTATTGTGTTCGTGGCGTTGTGTTTTGCAATGCATAATATTCCTTATCGAGCTATATACTGGGCGTGATATCGTTCTGTACGCTTATCTGAATATTAGGATTCAGAAAACCTGAAAAATCACTTTGTATGATACCACTTTATATACCATATATTGTATTTTCATGATAATCCTATGATATTACTGAAATCTCTTGATGCAAGTCCATTTTAAATAATAATTAATAAATACAAAATTAGCGCTGGTTTCGCCAGTCTCGCTGGCATCGTCAGACCGGTCATTATTTTATTTTGTCGTCATTTTTGTTGTTTATTGATATATCAGTCAGCAAAACAAAAAGTCTTACAATATTCAGACAACCAACAAGATGTAAGCTGACTGTTGATGATATGCCAGTGGAGCAAGTAATGGGCTTCAGATATTTGGGAGCAGAGTTCAGCAGTCATAATGACCTTTATACCGAAGTACGAGAACAAGTCAGTAAAGCTTCTGCCGTGTCAGGCTGTCCGAAGAATCTGGTCTGGAAAAACAAACACATGCGTATTGACAGCAAGGTTAGAATTTAAAAAATAAACATACCACCAATCACGATTTATGCTGGGATAAAGGTACTAAGATCCACTACTGGAAAAGCTCTCCGAGATCGTGTCCGTAAAGCAGAAATAAGGAAATTTGCGAAATTAAGGATATTGTTCGGTGGAGTAGACCCAGAAGAAGATAATGGAGAGACCATGTAGCCAGAATGGATAGTGACAGACTCGCATATATGGTACATCCGCTTTTGAAATCCCCTCCGGTCGTCACCCACCTGGAAGATCATCTAAGAGAAGGTGGGACAGCTGGTCCTCATCATCCCAGGAGACATAATTACTGTGCCACAGATCGTCAGATCTATTAAAAGAAGAAGAAAGAGAAATTTTTTGATCTTTCTACACTAAAAATTCTACATACTATTTTTCAAATAATGTGATGTACTCGTAGTATCTTCCCAATTTGTGTAGTACCAGCAATATTAATGAAATAATATTGTTAAAAATGTTTATGTTTATTAATTGTTTCAAAAATGTAGCGATCTTTTTTTACAATTCTTTGACATTTGACAGCTGTCAGATCAAACCGGCCCCACATTTAATTCAACGTTACAACCTGGTTAACAGAGATTTGGAGACGGCATTGTTAAAATCTATACAACACGTGGACATGTTACAAAGTGGCGTAGGTTATGTCCAAGTGGTACAATTTTACCGAAGCTCTAACGTCACACGGCACGGTGACGTCATGGAATACATTTTTGGACGATTGATTGTTCTGGAATATATTATACTATTCCCAAAAGTCACAATTTTTATTGCCGGACACTCGGCATTAAGGTCGCGTCCTTTTCTACAGTCGGCGCGGCGCGTTGACTATGTGTAAACAAAGTCAACATTTTTATCTTTGTTGATTAGATATTGTTTATTCCGCGTACATTGATTAGGCTCGTGGACTCTTTAGTAATTAAATTTCTATGTCAATATTGTCATTACAATTGATAGTCTGCCCTATTCCTAAATTGAGTTTAATTACGGGAAAATTTAGATATAACAGTAAATCATTCGTTATAACGGCACAAGAAGAAAAAAACTAACTAACTAACCATCACGCCGTCTCCCCGAAGAGGCAGGCAGAAAGAATAAGAGTTCGATCATAAGATAATTTGTCATGAACAAAATAATAAAAGGATCATTCAGATGGTTTAGACATATGGAAAGAATGAATGAAGAAAGAATGGTTAAAAAAATTATATGTTGATAATTAATTAGTGATTATGATTAATTAATGGTAAACAAATTATATCGCACGTTGAAACCAAAAGTGACACTATACAAAAATCTCAATTTTTCAGTACGGTCATTTAAAATTTTGCCTGCTTATTAACCTAATTAAAATCAACTAGATTCTGATGGAATAATATCTAAACTAATATATAAAACAACAACATTAGATATATTTCTACTCACAGTCACGTTATTGACCTCACAAGAACTTTAAATGACCGTACTGAAAAATTGAGATTTTTGTATAGTGTCACTTTTGTTTTCAACGTGCGATATGTTAATGATGTAAATGGAACCAGAAATAGAGGAAGACCGAGGAAAACGTGGCACGATCAAATAAATCAAATATTGAATGTCGGCCATGTGAGGAGTCAGAGAAATCGACGCGCGTACATGACCCGATGTATGAATGTTGAGGAAGCGAGAGAAATATGTCAGGAAAGAAAAGTGTGACAGTCCATTCTTTCCATTGTGGATTCTTCTTGTGGATTCTCTTGTGGACGATCATAAGAGAATCCATAAGAAGAATAATAATTATTATTTGGTCACGTAACATAACGACGATCCATTTGACATTTTTGTCACAACTTTTTATAATGAACCGGTTCCTATTCAATCCGTATCTTCGACAGAGCGATCTCTATAGTAATCCCGTTGACTGACGAAGATATCTTTCAATAGAGACGCTCCATTTTTAATCGCTCGTGCAGAATGTCCATCGTAGCGTGGGCTGTGTGCTACATAGCGCCTTCCTGTTGGAACCATATGTGGTCAATATCTATATAATCCAGTTAAAGCCACAAGAATCTCAAATTTATGCATTAAACGACGTATTGTGGACTCACCGTGAATATCATATATTGCCGAACAGAGTTCTGATTTTGATAATAAATTTTAACAATTTCAACGCGTTGTTGAAGCGTGTAGCGTTTCTTGGTAAAATTTCAAGGCAAAATAAGTATTCTTGTCAAATTTGACAGTCGTCGCTTAACTAAAATGGCCGCTATTTGTCGTCAAAGTTTGAGCGTCCCTATTGAAAAACCCTTAGACCACCAGGATACACCACCTGCAGCACAGGCACGGCGGCCATTTGGCCGAAATTATATTCCATACATAATGTTATTGAATGTCTTTTAAAATTAAAAAAATGTGGCAATATTTCATTAAATTTATTTGATGCTTGAAAAATCACAAACATTACAGACATATAATTCCAGATCGTTTGCAATTTCATTATAAGAAGAAAAGCATAACAAATCTTAAGCTTAAGAAAAATAAAGAATCATAACATTGATATTGCATCCCTGAGGCGCAATATCAATGTTATCCCTGAGGCACTATGACGAAATATGTCGACCTCCGAGGCGACCCGATTAAGCAATAAGATTACCTTACCCACAGGCATTACCATGGGAAGGTTGGTTCTGCAGCGCGGCAAATATAACAATCTGTCCTGTCCTACATCACTCAGGATATCCGAGTTATGTATATGGCCGCCAATCAGCTGAAATAAGTGAACTCCCAATTATAATCTATGGATATTATAATCTTCTCTCCAATGATTGGTTGCTTAATATACCTAGCAAGAATTCAGTCGGAAAGAGCCACGGGTAATAACCGCGCTCCCTGATGTAAAGAAAGCGCAGAAATTTTTCTGCACTCGCTCCACCATCAGAGAATATCGGATCCCAGGCGGTGACCAAATAATATAACTATATTCCAGACGGGTTGTTTTATTTCATTTCTATGTTCGAGCGCTCTCGCTATATCCTTTTTTCTTACGTTAGATCATTTTGATTTTATTATAAATATAAATTGTTGATTTTATTGTACAAGTATCCAATTTTTTTAAAAGTTCGATTAGAAACTGAAGTCTTATTTATTTAAAAAATAAAATGAATAATAGAAATATTTCTTTGTTTTCTATAAGGTTTTTTCCAAGACAATTCTTTTAATCAGTATTTTTGCTCTAGCATTTATAACTTTCTAATTATCTTTTGATTGTTCCAAGTAATTGTAATTAAACTTGTTTCGTTGGAATGACGCCCATTAAGATATAGTTATATTCAAAGCATATAGATTGATACTGTCAATTTCTAATACATTAGAAAATATGTGATTAAATAATATATACTCGTATGTCGATTAGTTTATTAAAACACTAGATAAATGTACGTTATCCAAGTTAGTTATAATTTGAATTAATCAATTAGAAATTCAAATGATCGATTGAACGATATGTAGGTGTATCACACAGCTATATTAGTTTCAATTAATCATACGTCATGTATTCTAATAAAAATATATATTTAAATAAGATTATCATTCTCACAAAACAGAAATCTAAATATAGTCAGTGGCGCTACCAATAACCTCTTAACACGGAGATATTTCAACTATAGTTATATTATTAGGGTATTTTTTTTTTACTATTACTTGTTTATAATGCCATCTATTATCGTATTTTTATATACATATTTTAGTTGAAAATAACATAGTGTAAATAAATAAAAACTGTATTGTCATTATTTTATAAATTTAGCGAATAAAGTTCCCGTTAATCTGTCCGAATTCAATATAATCGGCAGTTAAATGTGACACAATATTTTATTTTTTATTATATCTTGAAAATTTATTACTTTTGTATTTTTACTTTCAATTTGTGTTGTGATATTTTTATAAGTAAATGAAACACTAAAATATTTTATTTTAACACCACTTTTTTTTAAACTACCGTGTGTTCTACGCAAAAACTATTCATAAATATACTTAAAGCCAAATTTTAAAACTAAAATTAGTCACATAAAATAAACAGGGTTTTTGGAAAATAGGTCTACTACAAATCCAATATTTACCATCCGAATAAATAAAGAAAAGGCAATCGAATAACATACCACTGAGTGTGATTGCTTTGTGGATCTCATAAAAGTCGTTGATAAGGTACAGCAAAAGGATATCTGCACGCAAATATCCTTTTGTTGTACATGCTCGGAGAGTCCTCATTTCAGTGTTTCTTAGGAGACTTTTTGTATAAGTGATGTCAGCCATTGTCTCAATGCCATATGCCATTATAGGTCGAACGCAGGTTTTGTATATTCGTACATTGTTCTTCTTTTGCGTATGTTTGTTTTACCTAACAATAAATCTTATTCTTCTTCTTTAGACTTTTTTCCTCCACTGCTGAATAAAAGCTTCTTCCATTTCCCTCCACTCGTCCCTGTCTTGTCCCTTTCGCATCCAAGTCGTTCCAGCTAATCGGGCAATGTCGTCAGTCCGTAGTATGAATGAAAAATTTTTTAATCCCAGTGTTTAAAAATCAAGATTTTAATATTAAGCCATAAGTCCTAACCCATTTAGTTTTCAATTTGTTAACCCTTTCCACGCCTGCGTCGCTCCGTGTTTTATTCAAACAAACTGTCAACTTTCGAATTTCATAATTACACAAAACCTCCTTCCAGAGTTTGAAATTTTAATAACAAGATACTTTCGGGAGACTCTGTCATTACTTTCAGATATTGCGAAGGTGGTATCGCATAAACTTTTACGGAAGTTGCCCCTTATTTTGTCTGAATATTTTCCTCCCCTTTGTATAACACATTTTTTGCGGAAAAGTTACCAGACTTTTAACCTTTTTTTTATCCCTTCGTTAAATATTTAATTACAGTAATTATCATATTTCTCTGAGATTTTATAAAATTCATTCAAGTCGTTTAATTTTAGTACGCTTTCTAAATTATTAGGTCCTTACATATGAAATTGGCGTTTTGCACGGGAGGAACATAAAGTTGATTTTTCATAAATATAATATATTTATTTAATCAAAGTATGTACCATTGCTATCTATGCACTTTTGCCATCTCATAGGTAGTTCATCGATCCCTTTACTAAAAAAAACATTCGAACGGGAATCAATAAAATCTTTGAAGTCGGTTTGGACTGCCTCATCGGAGTTGAATTTTTTCCCTTGCAAGAAGTTATCCAAATTTCGAAAAAAATAGTAATCTGTTGGGGCAAGGTCCGGAGAGTACGGTGGATGTCTTAGACATTCCAATTGAAGCTCTTCTAATTTGGTAGCCGTTTGTTGTGCAGTGTGTGGTCTAGCGTTATCATGAAGCAGCAGTGGGCTAGAGCGATTAACCAGCCTCGGTTGTTTAGCAGCTAGCTTTTCCATCATGGTTTGCAGTTGTTGACAATAGACATCTGCCGTAATCGTCTGGCCAGATTTAAGAAAGCTGTAGTGAACGACACCAGCACTAGTCCACCAAACGCTCACAAGTAACTTTTTTGGAGTCAATTTTCACTTGGGGCATGGTTTGGCTGGTTCCGCAGGGTTCAGCCATTGCAATGAGCGCTTCCGATTATCATACAGGATCCACTTTTCATCGCAGGTAATGATTTGATTCAAAATCCCTTTATTATTGTGCCGGTTGAGTAATCCAACGCAGCAGTCAACGCGCGTTTGTTGATTTGCTTCACTCAATTCGTGAGGTACCCACCTTTCAAGCTTTTTCACCTTCCCAATTTGCTTCAAGTGGATTAAAACAGTTTTATCACTAACACCGCAGCCTGCAGCTAACTCGGACGTGGTTTGCGATGGATCCGCTTCCACAATAGCCTTCAATTCTTCATTATCAACTTTGGTCTCCGGCCGTCCACGGGGCTTGTTCTGCAGGTCGAAATTTCCAGAACGAAAACGTTGGAACCAAAAACGCACTGTGTTTTCTTTTGCGGCACCGTCGCCATACACATCATTAATCCTTCGAGCCGTTTCTGCAGCACTGGTGCCATGGTGGAACTCGTACTCGTAAATAACGCGATATTTCAAGTTTTCCATTTTGTAAACTGAGTGACGCAAAGAAAAAAAACAATTGAGGAAAAAACAAATGAATTACAATTTTCGAAACACAAATACTTGAGTAAATAGCTGTATAAATTTGAATTTGGAATTCCTAAACAAAGAGAATATATTTGAGATCAAAGTTGCCAGTACGGCAAAACGCCAATTTCATATGTAAGGACCTAATATTAACTATTGAGTAAAACACTAGTTTTGTAAAATATTAATAATTTTTAGAGTGAAATATTTAGTATTTAATACGTCTATTTTCTAGATGTTTTATTATATTTGTATGACATGTTTCGCCTGTTCAAGGCAATATTAAATAATTAATATTGTTATTAGAAATTTCACGGTAGAAGTTCATTGTAAATAATGAAAAAATATTTTTTGAAAAATTTTTTTTTAAATGTATCTTCTTCTTCTTCATTAACAGCAATTGTCGTCCACTGCTGTACATAGGCCTCCCTCATACTTCTCCATGTATGACATGTCATACGGGGAGTGGTTGGCATTACAACGCCACGCTTGCCAGACGGGTTGGCGAGGTGTCCTTACACGTTAGCCTATGCATCAATATTATCCATCGAAGTTATTCACACTCGATCTCTAACATTTCGCATAGTTTCCAGGGGAGACCAAAGTCGAGGAGGTGTGGTTAGGTACTTGGGATCAGATCAATCCTCCAGTGTAGCATGGCCATCACCACGGTGGATCCCCCTTACTCCTCCAATGAATTTAAAATGTATATTAAGTTAAAATCCACTGATCTTCTGATGACGAGAAAATGGCA
Source organism: Lepidostoma basale (assembly GCA_022606425.2). Lineage (NCBI taxonomy): Eukaryota > Metazoa > Arthropoda > Insecta > Trichoptera > Lepidostomatidae > Lepidostoma > Lepidostoma basale. The sequence continues at coordinate 55,325 of JAHDVF020001183.1, forward strand.
GCGAGCTGTCGAAACCGGTCGATGACACAAATATCAGTGGATTTTAACTAAATGTATTTTTTTTTAAATGAGAATTTTTTTCTGATTATTTGCCATGAATTCTGAAATTTCAAATTATAAAATGATTTTTTTATTTCTATCTTGGTTAAAGTGCTTATTTAGTAATTAAATTATCTTTAAGTAACGTTGTGTGGTTCTTTATTTATGAACTTTTGGTTTTATTCTTCGGGTGCGGCAACCACCGGGCGGCGATGAACGCGCCTAACATTTGATGTTCAGTTCTGGGCGGTTCGTTGTGCATGAAATATTAAGTCTAGGCATTGATAGAATATTCATACTAAACATTGATTCTTACTACGGTACGGCGATCTCGTCTGACCTTTCGCAGCGTTAAACTTAGTTCAAGCGGAATACTCACCAGATGGCTGGCCTATTCGCCGGGGTGGCTCGTGAAATTAAAAAAAAAAAATCTTCAGTATGTCTCATTGTTGTAGCAGTGTTTCGTATGAAGGACTTAGTTTTTGGTGTGGTATTATCATAATATAAATAGGCCAAAACCCGGAAAGAGGAATAATTCGATTCTCTCCGAAAGTAATTCGAAATGCACTCGATGCGCATGCCCGAAAACATTATGGATTATTTTGAATGTTGTTCTGATTATTGTTGTATGATAGTAGTGTTGAAAACACTAGGAGAATAATTTGGTATTGTTAATTGTAAAATTTTTAACGTATGTGAAACAAAAACATTTTCAACTGTTAAATTAAATAACTTTGTTTTATGTATCACAATTTATTTTATTTTACGCGACAGCTACTTCGTCAACCTATGTTGACATCACCATCAGTTGACGAAACAGCTGTCGTGTAAAATAAAATAAATTATGATACATAAAATAAAGTTATATAATTTAACACTTTAAAATGTTAAGGTATCATAGTGTCTTCTTAGAAAAATGTTTAAAAATCTATATACAAGTAGTGTGAATGAAAAAAAAATCGAGAAGAGCCAAGGAAGAAATGGGATGACCAATTTAATCAATTACTGTAAGGCGGCCATTTTCGAAGTAGGAAAAATCGACGAGCGTGCATATCACAATATGTGAATGTAGAAGAATCGCGAATGTTATGTTAGAATAAAATGGTGTGGTGGTATCATTCGCGATGTTTAGTGACAGTGTTATAGCTGATTATATAATAATTCTTAAGTTTTTATTATAGTATATTTGATTTTCCGGAGACGTTTACAGTTGCCATCTTAAGAGTTTTCATGAAAATGTCTCGGACCGCCTGTGCGATCCACTCGGGCCTTGTTCACACCACTCGGAAGTTACCCAACTCTCTAGACGCTTGCTCTTTTAATGCGAGTACTCCCCCTGTTCCCGAAATATTGAAATAGGATCGCCGGGAGAAAAATATACATTCTTAATGTCAAGGTGTCCTTTTCAAACTCGCCCCGCTTGTTGCGAAATAATTAATTAAACGGAGGAACTACGCAGATGTTGAAATCGTTCAATACATAAAGTAGCACATAAAATTTTTTAAGTGCGTGCGTGATACGGGGCATGAACGTGTAGGGAGTGAGAGAAGTATGTCAGAAACGAACAGTGTGATGGTCTATTCTTTCGAAATACGATTCATTCATCTTCTTCTTCTTTGCTAGACTTCTTTCCTCCACTGCTGGATATAGGCCTCTTCTTATTTCCCCCACTCGTCTCTATCCTGCCCCCTTTCTATCCAAGATTTTCCAACCCTTTTGACAATATCATCGGCCCATCTCATCGGTGGCCTTCCGACACTTTGCCTATTTGCCCATGGTCTCCAACCGAGTATGGTCTGCCACAATTCAATCATACGAAATCAAATTTAATATACCTAAAACATATGATACTTGATAAATAGTTTTTTTTTAATCATTTTTATTAATGTTTATATTTAACTAACTAACTAACAAGCCGTCTCGTCAAAAGGGTAGGCACACATAATAGACCGCAACATTTTTTTTTTATTTCTTTTCTTTTTTTTACATTCATATATCGTGGCATGTACACAAGTCGTTTTATATTTTTATTATTTAAGTTTGATAATTAGCTTATTTTTTTACTCAAAAGATATTACAAACATAATAACAGTTTAAGGCATCTATTTGAGAAAGGGTAAAAAATCTAGAACGCATGAGAGATGGTTCAACTTTAGGAAGACAATATACTCTCTAAAGTTAAGAGTATTTTTCTTCTGAACGTACTTTCACTAATATGAAAGACGTCGATCTCTGAGGTAATCTTGTTCAGCAGACTGATTGCTCTTCTGTTGATTGACTGATAATGTCGAAGCACAAGAAAAACATATAATATTACTCTCTTATAATATCTAGAATTCATTTAGAAAACGTATCATTTTTTCTTCAATATTTAATACTTATATTTTGGCATTAAAGCTACATAGAAGCTGTTCAATCTGGTATTAAATACAATAGATATTGTGAAATGTAAACGTTATTATTTTCATGCCTTCAATCGAGTTTCTAATTCGACAAATGCGTGTTTGAAAATGCGAATGAATTGCTGATAATGTCTTGTTTTGAATTCCCGACGATTGTTCTATTGTTCTTCTTTTGTTATGATTTGATCCTCTGATTGTTGACCGCCCTCGTATTGTTCCAGATTACATCGCGAGATACGGGAGGATGGCTGAGCAGGCGGCCAGAAGAAAATTCTGGCAGATTCTGTCCGCCGTGGAGTACTGCCACGATAGGAGAATAGTGCATAGAGATCTTAAGGTCAGTTTATACGATGCAGCTTCCTTATAATCATCTTCACGTTTTCGTAACTCTCATGGTCACCCTTTGTTTATTGTTTCTTGAAAAATGATCTAAAACTTCATATTAAATAATTAATATAAATTAAAAGGTAACAAGTATCTAGGCATAGACCTGGTGTGGGGAGCCGATCTGCGGGAAGAAATAGGGCAGAACCACCATGAAGAGAACGGCCCATGAAGAGAACAGTTGCATTTGCAACGATAGTAATAAACCTAGCGACATCCCGCAGCCTTTCACGTGATCGCAGTCGTGTGACGACATGGTGTCGTCATACTACTGCGATCACGTGAAGGGCTGCGGGATGTCGCTAGGTTTATTACCATCGTTGCAAATGCAACTGTTCTCTTCATGGGCCGTTCTCTTCATGGTGGTTCTCCCCTACAAGTCCAAGTAAACGAGGCAGCTGCAATCTCTGGGTCTATTATTTTTATTAATATTATTATTATTATTTTAATATGTTTTTATTATGTATAAATGGTACAAAATTATTTCTCATAAGTTACATTTAAAAAAATATATATGAATATATACCCGTATTTAAACATTTATTTGAGTTTCTTTAACTCTCCTTATAAAGAAAATGTCTTGTGTTAAGGAGAGGGATTATTGTTGTATGATAGTAATTAAATAGCATATTCAAATTTCACACCTTTTCAGGCTGAAAATCTTCTCTTGGACGCGAACATGAACATAAAGATAGCCGATTTCGGCTTCAGTAATTACTACGCTGCCGGAGAGCTTCTTGCCACGTGGTGTGGCTCCCCTCCGTACGCTGCGCCCGAAGTCTTCGAGGGAAAGAAATACACAGGACCAGAAATAGACATATGGGTAAGCCCACAGTTCCCATCGAAGTAAATCGATCACATACCTTCTTCTTAAAGTGCCGTTTTAGGTTCCACGGATGTTAGCGACCACTGTGGCGAATGCTTGCTTGCCAGTGATTTCCTGGGAAGTGTTACTAGAGTAAAAAAAAGGTCCCAACACATACCCAAAGCTGTTATAGAGCACAGCGTCTCCCTTTCATCAGCCTCGCTCATGCACTTCCTAGGCCTGTTCCCCATCCATCCGGGATTTACATTTAATATAAATATCAATCGCAAGGGGATGCCAGACCGCATTTAATCTAAAATGTTACTGGAGTAGTTTAATATATTGTATGTATCAATCGCAAGAGGATGCCAGACCGCATTTAATCTAATATCTTAGGGGTAACTTTAGCTGAAGAGCCTCGGTTTTGTGGCATAGAAGATACGCCATACACCCTCTTCCTGTCTGCTATGACCTTGAAGGTAAGGTCAGTGATCACATTACCCGGGATTCGTGGAATGACGAAGACGAAGAGGAGACAGACTTACTATAAGTCTGGCTGTTGTCATGCAAAATGGCTTTTGACGGCATTTTATAGGTACTTACCTTCCAGCAGGGTATGTCCTACTGTGGTATTTCCAGTCAGTCAATTCCCGAAATATCTATAGAATCAAAATATTTTTCTCCTAGTGTTGAAAAAGTTTTCTAGTCTCGAACGCACAACCACAGCCACCTGAACACAAAGCAGTAGTTCATTATATTATACAATATAAAAGGTTCCCAACCTTTTCTGGACCCTCACCCCCCTTTGGGAACCTTTTGTTTTTCCAATTAAATTTATTGGAAAAATCCGATTGGGTTAAAATACAAACATCTTACGTGCTAATATATGATTTTTGATGTTTATTTTAAAGTTATTTTTAAGTAATTATTTTACTTTACCATAATATGGTTACAATTATATTAAAATTGCTTACTTATGCATACATACCAATTACATAACATTCAATACAAAGCTTTGATTGATTTAAATAAATTTTTATTGAATACATTTTCCAAAAGTGGAATGAAACAAAATATTTTTAATTAAAAATGCGTGTTTTATTTCTAGTTTAAAATATGTTTATGAAATCAAGTGACATGACCTTCGTGATAGAGTGGCAAGAGCTCTGACTGCCATACTGAAGGTCCCGGGTTCGATTCCCGGGGATCGCAGTGTGAATGTCACACTGTCTTAGGTCTGGTGTAGAAAGTGATATCAGAAATAACAATAATATAATTTAATTGATTTATGAGTTTGTGTTGTGATTTCGAGTCTAACCGCGAAGAAATTATATTTGTGAACAGAGTATGTTTTCATGTAAATATATATATATTTTTTTTTTACGTATACAACAGGTCGCTTGAACCCAATTACAGTATACAATTTGTTTAAGCTGATATATTGATTCTCGTGACATGTGACAGGTAGCCAATCTATCGCCATTTTATTGTCACGAGAATACTACGCCAGACCAAAGACAGTGTGACAATCACACTGCCATCGCCGGGAATCGAACCCAGAACCTTCGGAATGGGAATCAGAGCTCTTACCACTCTGCTACGAAGGTCGTCAATTGTCGTCATATTGTTTTATTCCGAAATGAATGTTTGAAGATTAATTAAACAAAATGTCCGTTATATTGTATTGAACGTACTCGTAATATTTCTGTTCCTTATTTGAAATGTCTATTTTGTTCTGTTCCCAGAGTTTGGGTGTTGTTCTGTACGTGCTAGTGTGCGGCGCCCTGCCCTTCGACGGTTCCACCCTACAGAGCCTCCGGGACCGAGTGCTGAGTGGCCGCTTCAGGATCCCTTATTTCATGAGTTCCGGTGAGTTGCTTCCACCCTGCTCTCGTGGCCTTTCTCTCTGGCGTGTTTTCTTTTCATTCCGTCAGCGTAATCGAAAGACCTTTTGATGTATACACGACTCCCCATCTTCGTACATGGAAAACTCGTCGAATTATTTCGCCCAAATGTCTTTGGAGAAGCATTTTTTTCAAATATTCGACAAAAGTAGAATATCTACATTTATGGACGCGAGAATGCTACGTTATTATATAATATATAAGTTTTTTCATATCACAATCATTAATTATTCTATAAGAAATGTTATAATTATTAGAAAATAAATATGAAAGAGTGAAAGGGTTGGATGCAGGTGCCAAAATGTGCGGAGTGTCAGTAAGCTGTCTCTTGTATGCCGATGACGCTATCCTACTTGCAGACAACAAGCATGAACTACAAGTCCTGGTGAATAGTATGTATGAGGTATGCATGCGAAATGATCTGATGATGAATTTGAATCGGTCCAAGACATGGCACCAGAAGAAGAAAATTTAGTTAAATTAATGCTACTGTATACACATTATAAAGTGAAGATGTAAGCATAACGCTCTGTTTCTACATTCATTATTAGATAATCAAATGATTTTACTGAAATCTCTTGATGGAAGTTCATTTTAAATAATAATTAAATAAAACGATGTTTTTTTAACTATTTCCACTTTTGTCTTTATTCAGACAGCGACCGGTTTCGCCAGGCTCGCTGGCATCGACAGACTGGTCCTGTCTGTCGATGCCAGCGAGCCTGGCGAAACAGGTCGCTGTCTAAAAGTGGAAGTAGTTAAAAAAACATCGTTTTATTTAATTATTATTCATTATTAGATGTTTTTTAAACGCATTTCAAAATCAATGACGCAAGGCCATCGTTTTTTTCTGCCTAGCTTCAGTGCTTTCGGTGTGTTTTTATTTATTTGTATATAATTACTGTGTTTGTGGGTGGCTATTCGCACGGCACTTTGGCATTTCCAGCTTCTGTGACGTTTCCTGACGTCAAAGCGTATATGACTTAGTGCCGCCGCGAGATATTAATTCTGATTTTTCAATCTGTCCGGCGATTAAACGGATTTATGGTCCATGCTCACTTTTGATGTGGACACGCGAAAACATGCCTGATTCATTACAGTTTCTTCGTTTTTTTGTAAATTTGTTCAATGTTTATAAAGTGCCAAAGAAAATATGTGAGATAAATGCGTCTTAATGATGTCTTTATAAATGAATTTGCTTTGTTGACTGAACTTAAAAATGTGATGCTTTTTTAATAATTATAAGAAATGTATATTAAAAAAAAAATGTATGGAAGCGAAACATGGAACTGGCAGAAGAAGGATGAGAGCAGAATAAATGCGGTAGAGATGAGGTCCCAAAGACGTATGTGTGGTAGAACGATATACGACAGCATCTCAAATGCTGATATAATAAAGGAATGTAGAGCGGAAGAATGTATTATATTATAAACAAAATTATGAAAGGATCGTTGGTTCGGACATATGGAGCGCATGGATGGAGAAAGTATACGTTAAAGATGTAAATAGAGTACGGAGTCGAGGCAGACCGCGAAAAACATGGCATGACCAATTTAATCAAATTTTAAAGAAGTCGTAATTTTAAAGAAAGAGTCCGAAGAATCGACGTGCGTGTATGACTCCCTGTATGAATGTGGAGAAATCTAGAGAGGTGTGCCAGGTACATGTTTTTTTGGATCTTGGGTATATCTTGGTATCCTCTTCGTTCGACGTTTTGAAAATGATTGCAGTCTTCATTTTCCGGGTAGTATGAAACATCAAATATTATGTAATTAATAAGAATGAAAACGTCTGTCTTCTAGGAGTGTGACTATATTTTAGATGGAATGACTTGTTTCACCCTTCTAAGGCATTATCAGATGGGGCGAGAATTAAGTGCGCGATCGTTTACATACCCGAGTAAATGTTAAAGAATTTGTTAACTAACTAACTAACTAACCATCATGCCGTCTCCCTGAAGGGGCAGGCAGAAATAATGGAATGCCACACTTTAACCGATGCGCCACTCCATTCTTTTTGTTTTCACCCCCGCGGGAGAGGCGGTGTGATGGGTTGCGAACCTCATCGCCACCAATTGGTATTTATTAATTAATCAAAGAATTTTTTAATTATGGCAATTGAAATAGTTAACCATAGTTACTAGAAGAATGTTTCAAAATACTGTGAAGCATTTTTTTGGAATTAATTTAAAGGATTTTATGAAAATTTGCAATGCTTATATTGTAAAATACTAATTGATGTTATACATTATAATGATGAAAGTGCTTTAATGTAGAATAAAATGAAGTGTTTGCCTCGAAAAACGTCTTTTCACAATTATTAACGATTTATTATACTATGGGAGTGAGTTAACACATTTTAGATGTATAAATGATTCTAAGTATATAGTCATATTATCCTTTTGCGTTGTGGTAAGTTCTATCGATGTATTCTTCTGGTCTAGATCTGTTACATGAGAAAAAACACTTCAGAATCAAAAGTTGCGAGAATCTAATTTGATAACGGAACTATATTAAGAAGTGGAGATGAGTATATGTTAGTTTGTTCGTTAATGAGTGTAAACTTAGGGTTTTTAATATGTTTTTTGTTCATATAAGTAAAGCGTGTATCCTTTATTTTGAATGTGTAGCGGAAAATATTGATTATCCTTCTAAAATATAATAAAACTCATAGAAGACGGACGTTTTCATTTATATTAATTATTTATTAGTGCACAGTGGTGTTCTTCTACCGACCCTTATGTATGGAAGCGAAGCATGGAACTGGCGAAAGAAGGATGAAAGTAGAATAAATGCAGTAGAAATGAGATCTCTTAGACGAATGTGTGGATACTCTGTGTATGATAGAGTGTCGAATGAAAATATAAGAAGTGAATGCGGTGCGAATGATGGTGTCATGAACAAAATAATGAAAGGATCATTAAGATGGTTTGGACATATGGAAAGAATGAATGAAGAAAGAATGGTAAAAAAAATTATATGTTAATGATGTAAATGGAACCAGAAATAGAGGAAGACCGAGGAAAACGTGGCACGATCAAATTAATCAAATATTGAATGTCGGCCATGTGAGGAGTCAGAGAAATCGACGAGCGCGCATGGCACGATGTATGAATGTTGAGACAGCGAGAGAAATATATCAGGAAAGAAAAGTGTGACAGTCCATTCCTTCTGCCTACCCCTTCGGGGAGACGGCGTGATGGTTAGTTAGTTAGTTTAATTATTTATTATGGAATTTTATATCAATGTTCAAGAAACAATAAATACCAAATATTATGATAATCTAAAACAAGATAAAGGTTTAAAAAAATATATATAATTCGAGATTACACGAATTAAAAAAATATATTGTGATATCAAATAATTTTAATTGGCAATAAACTCGCCGTTCGGATCGCATAATATTGTTGAGTATTTAAAAAAAAAAAATCGAGACGCTTCACAAATATTTGTGTGGTCAAATTTTATCCAGAATAACATTTGTTGAATTTCCTTATTTTCGTTTTGGGGTTCGTAGTTGATTCTTCTCTCCGTCTTGGTATCTTTTGTGTGTGCAGAAATAGCACGCGGAACTCCAGCGCATCGAAAATAGAATCGCATTAAAAATAGCCCCGCGATTTGACTTTTCTGTTATCTTTTCGCGTGGCAATTGAAAATAGAAAGACGAAGAGCAGTGACGTCCGCCCGCTGTGACGTCACCGCCATTCAGCGGAGGATAGAGAGGGCCATTGTTTTGCGAGTCAAAGTCAACCTATTTTTACAAATAACTTTAAAGGCGGCACGCAACAATAAACCGAGACATTACGGACTATTTCGGTACTAGAATATAATGCAGACACATCCACGCGTTTTGGTTTGTATGCCAACCGATTGGAACGTGTTGTCGAAGTAAAGACGAAATCAAATCAGTTTATTTCCTCAAAAGATATAACTAACTAACTAACCATCACGCCGTCTCCTCGAAGGGGTAGTCAGAAAGAATGGACTGCCACACTTTTCTTTCCTGACATACTTCTCTTGAATCCTCAAAATTCATACATAATACGACCTTCGTGACCGAGTGGTAAGTGCTTTGACTGCCACCCCGATGGTTCCGGGTTCGATTCCCGGCGATGGCAGTGTGATTATCACACTGTCTTTGGCAGACCCGAGTGCAGAATTTACGTGATAATAAAATGGCAATAGATTGGCTACCTATCGCATGTTAAAATAATCAATATGATAGCTATACGCTTTACATCGATTTGGCTAGCGTTGTAATGATGTAAAGAGCGATTTAAAAAAATAATAAAAAAAATAATATCATGCACGCACTTTGATTTTTCCGACTCCTCACGTGGCCGACATTAAATATTTTATTTATTTGATCGTGTCACGTTTTTCGGTCTTCCTTTATTTCTAGTACAATTACATCTTAAATATAAACTTTTTTACCATTCTAATTATTAAAGACACTAACGAACATATTTAACATTTAATCGGATTAATCTATTTGATATACTTAGGAAATTTAAAATATTTAAAAACACGACATGTTTCGAAGGATAAATATTTTTACACCTGAAGATGGAGGTATGCTCCAAAACATGTGGTGTTTTTTTAATAATTAGTGGATTAAACAAAGTTGTTTTCAATTTACTAAGTATATTACTATGGAATTGCACAGTGCTAATGCCTTAGCGTTCAATAAGTTAATCTATTTGAGATTAGGTAAAATTCCAGGAACACATGGGAGATGGTTCGAATGGGAGTCAATGTGACAAATACTATTTTCAGCCTTTCTCCATTCAATTAGTTTAATATTTTTTTTTCAATTAACCGTTTGGAAACCTAACAACGTGTTGAATTCTAATTTAAAACCCTTTGAGTTCTCCTAGACCGATAAATTACTCTGAACGCACCGATAATAATATCTTATTCTACTGATCCGACTACTTATTGATTCAGGAGGGGAATTCTATGAAGTTTCGGAGGGTTATCCACATAGAATCGTTAACAGTAGCTGCCCCAAAGATCGTGAGATGGTCCGGGAAAAGTACCTTCTGGGCACCAAATTTTCAAGCCCTTTTGGAGCCCAAGTACATAATATAAAATACAAATGACTAAAGGCTTAAAATATTGTACATACAGGTTTAGGTGAAATAATTTATTTATGATATGTATAAATAGTCATATCAAGAGGCAACATATCATCTCTTTAAAGTATACGAAATTTACATCAATATTTAACTATTTATAACTAACTAACTAACTAACCATCCATCCATTCTTTCTGCCTACCCCTTCGGGGAGACGACGTGATGGTTAGTTAGTTAGTTATAAATAGTTAAATATTGATTTAAATTTCGTATACTTTCGTATACCTTAAAGAAGTGATATGTCTCTTTATATGGCACTATCAAACATAGAACAAATCTTACAAATGTACTTTTTTGGGACCATTTGATAATGCCCTAGAAAAGCCAAACATGTCAGTCGTATAAAAGATGTGTTACTTCTAGAAAACTTGCGTTTTAATCAATTATCTAAATAAATTATAAACTAAACCTAATCATAAAGTTTTACGGTATTGTCCCATAAGTAATAGTTAAAAATAAATTTATTTAATTAATTATTGTTTTAAATGCATTTTTTAAAAATAAAATAACATGTTTTTTTTACGTAATTCGCAATAAAATTTAATGGGGTCCGTTAATTTCTCGTTATGTTCATTTGTTATTTTTTCAGCGGGCACTCGTTTTATCCCCCCTCACCCCTTTCCCCCAGACTACTGTTTTTCAGACGCGTTCATCCCCAGGGCGCGTCTGGGGGAATTCTTACTCCTCTAGGTCTGCTCCTAACTTCATCCAAGTGAAAAAAATAACACCTGTACCTGAGGTGAATTTTTAATATAAAAAAACACTAAACTACAAGAGCGCGACCTTTGCCCGCCTTGGCGTTCCCTCACGTAGGAAAAGACCCCCGACACGTAGATTTGCGTTTCGTGCGTACACAGTTGCGGTTATGTAGTTTTCGCCGTTTAGTGGACTTAGATAAACTAACTAAGGTCTTGCACACAATACATGATTTTTTTTCTTCTCTTTTTAAATTATTTTTAGTTTTGCGAACCGAATCTAACCTGAAAAGGGTAAAGTAGGTACTTATTATTTTCTTATTTATTGGGTGAGTTTCGTTCTTATAGTGGAAATGTATGGTATATAAAAAATGATATTCGTTGTTTTCTTTAATGAGTTAGAAGCAATATCAGAGGATTTAAAATAATTTTTTTGAATATCATATTTTTTTGTCATTATTTGGTAAATGAATTCTTAAACGTATTATGAAATAATTAACAGATTTTACTGAAATTTCTTTGATGGAAATTCATTTTACATAATAATTAAATAAAACGATTTATTGTTTCTTGAATAATGAAATTCCAAATTAAATAATAAATACGAATGAAATGGTACCAATGAAAGTATTATGAACAAAATAATGAAAGGAACATGGTATTGGACACTTGGAACGAATGAATGAAGAAAGAATGGTAAAAAAAAATATATGTTTACGAGAAAAACCGAAGAAAACGTGACACGATAAAATAAATCTTAATATTTAATGTCGGCCACGCGAGCAGTCGGAGAAATCGACGTGCATGACACGATGTATGAATGTGGAGGAGAATGATAAGAAAGAAAAGCGTGTTTTTTGCAGTCCATTCATTCTGCAAGTTTGATTGTCGATACAATGGACCGTGTTGCTAAATAGATGTGGAAATGGGCAGGACATATCATACAGGAAACAGAGAGATGGTAACTCATAGTCTTGACGTGGTGACCGTGGGAGGAAAATGGAGCATCGGTTGACCTCAGGAAATGATGGGTTTACGACGTAATTTCATATTTCCAGTCGGAGGAAGAAGATGGATGAGTCGCACGGAATAGAGAAACATAGAGAACGTTTGAGGAAACCTACATCCAACAGTGGAGAGATAGCCTGGATGGAAGAACGACTTATCGGCGCTCATATCTATCCTTTATATCATAGTGGGGTAACAATTATTTCATCCATATGAATGGTGATATCGGCACCATTTTTTTAAAATCAATATTTCGTAAAATGATGTATAATGATGACAAATTAATTTTAACACCATTTTCGAGGTTCTTTACTATTTCATAATCTGAATAATATTCCATAGTCTGACCTTCTGAGTGGCTATTAATTGTGGTTTCATTACAAAACCCTTTGGCGCCCTTTTATCCGAGTCCCTACAAATTATAAAGCTATTTTATAACTCAGTACACATAACCAAAACACTACAAACTCGCACCGTAGATAAAAAAATTTGACGCTTATTTCTATAAAATCCACATGAACCTCTGTTAAGTCTAGTATTCCGCGTTGAATTATATTTAGAAAATATATCATTTACGCGTTTCGGTTTCACAGTATAGTCGACTTTGTCAAAATCGTTAAACCATTTCGTGACTGCTAATGCGGTTTTTGTATTTTAATATTGGAACTTTGAACTTTTGTTGAGAATGGTTTGACGTACCGCAATTATTAGTGTGACGGTATGGTCAGAAAGTATTTAAGTGGACACTTGATAAATGATGGTGGTTAAAATTTAATCAAAATTCAACCAAAATGCTAATTTATTCATTAAAATTATTATTATTATTTGATTACGCGAGACCGAGGAGGAAAGTTTAATATAAGGAAACGCCTTTTATTCGGCTGAAGGACACTTTCGCCATTTCTTTGACGTCAAATTTTCAATTAAGAAAACTGGTTTTCTTATAATTCTATCTCTGTTTTTACTACATTACTTCGACAATTAAGCAATTAACCGAAGCCTTTTCCCGGGAATGGTAAGCAGATATAATTGTCGCCCACACTATTTTATCTTGAGATACTCCTGTAGTCTCCCGATGGTGAAAATCTGGAACAAGTTTACGAATTTGTATATTTAGGAAGAATGTTTACAAAATGTGGGTTGAAAAAGTGGAGAGAGATATTGAAAGAAGGGTTGGGGCAGGCAGCACGAACGGTGCAATTAAAGTTGTCATCGCAAACAAAAATCTATGCATAAAAGCTAAGATGGCGGTCATGTACCGACACTTATGTATGGAAGTGAAGCATGGTACTGGCAAAAGAAGGACGAAAGTAGAATAAATGCAGTCGAGATGAGATCTCTTAGACATATTATATTTGTAGTTAATCTGTGTATGATAGGTGACATTACAAATTATTTTCATTTCATATCTTCCTTCCATACAGTTAACCATCCCCTCAGACTTAATCCCCCCCTCCCCGCCTTTTTTCCTTCTAATTTTTTTTTTCATTTTGTATTTAAGTTACAATTTTGTTACAATTATTTTGTTGAAATTTCTACACTGAGGAAGAGCGTCTGTGTCCCGAAACATGTTTGTGGAAAGCGCACAATAGTGTTGTAAAAGTACAATGTTTTCAAAAAATTATTCAAATCATTTCGTAACATTTTTCTTGCGGCATTTCATCTTCAAGATTTTATTAAAAGAAAATTGGGTTTTCAATCTTAAACATAATCTTACTTGTAAAGCGGTACATTCTTCATCTTCATGAATGTGATTTTGATAAATAACTTACCTTTTATTTAAACCAGGGTTAGCATCTACTGTGTTATTCCGAATTTAAATTACTTGCAAAATTGTTTCGGTTATTAGTTAGTTTAAACCTAATAGTTAATTGTACATGTACAATTCGAAACGATTAACAATTAATAAATTTAATACATTTTGGAAAACCCCTTTTCCACTTTACCAGTTAGTAAAATATTTTGTGGAAAAAATGATCATTCTCCTTCGTGTCCGATCCCGTAGGAAGATTGTCTTTCACGGGTGTGGATCTTCATATGTTTGAAAAGTCCAATTCTGATCCCACAAATCTGGGACACCTAGAGCAGGGGAAGACCGTTGAAGTGAAGTTGGCGTTGACTCTGACATCTAGTGGACCCTCATTTACATCCCATGCACCTCCCTATTGTCGTAGACCCTTTGCAAGTTGAAATTGACCCGTGGGGATCGATATAGATTTTTGGAACCACTGTTCTAGAAGGTCAACCGTTTTAAAGGCTCACTGTCTTATTTATTCTTTTTCGTATCAATGGAAAGCTTGTATATTGTTGTGAATTCAAAATATAGCATTTTCTCTCTTCTATTTGTGAAATGTATACTTCCATCTGTATACGAATCCTGGATTTTCACCTGTGGGTGGTTAATTTAAATTTTGGAGTATATATACAACTTCCAAAAATGTATCATACATGATCATAATAACAATGGTGGAATGGGGAATGTTGTAATTACATAAAGCGTGCGCTTAACCCAACCAATGACAGGTCATAAGTCCTGTAAACACCTTGATCATCCATATTCAGTTTCCAGTTTGTTTCTTCGTCTCAATTGAGATACAATTAAAAATTTTCTCTCTTCTTTTTCTTGCCATTGTGGCGGAAAGTTTGTCATCAGCTGATGAAACAGCTGTCGTGATATTTTTAAAAAGTGTATAAATAAAAGTGTCACATTATAACAGTGTTGTAAATTTAACAGTTATATGTTGAAGTATCATAGTGTTTCGGCCAAATATTGGACTACCATATTTAGACGTACAATTTATTAATTAAAACGAAACAAAATGCAAATCCAACATTTTTACATAAAATAAAAATACAAACAAAGCAGTGTTCTAATAGGAGGGATAAGCCTGATGCTATGATTTAT
This sequence comes from Lepidostoma basale, assembly GCA_022606425.2. Lineage (NCBI taxonomy): Eukaryota > Metazoa > Arthropoda > Insecta > Trichoptera > Lepidostomatidae > Lepidostoma > Lepidostoma basale. The sequence goes on from JAHDVF020001183.1 coordinate 70,604, forward strand.
AAAAGTTTCAATATTCGGCTTCAATTTAGTTGAACCATCTCGTGGACCCCATTTTTTTCCAATTGTCTAAATAAAGAACAAAGATAAATGCTTTTTAATTTTGTTGTTGTTTAAGATTTAGTTAATAATTAATAACTACCGAGGATGGAGGAGGCGAATGGGGTAGGACTTCCCATTTCAAAGTTTCCAAGTATGTCTTGACCACTTTCGCAACATGGAGTCGAGCATTGTCATGCTGTAAAATCACTTTATCATGTCTCTCGTTGTATTGCGGCCGTTTGTCTTTCAATGCTCGGCTCAAACGCATTAATTGCGTTCGATAACGATTGCCTGTGATTGTTTCAGTCGGTTTTAACAACTCATAATACACTACGCCGAGCTGGTCCCACCAAATACTGAGCATAACCTTGGAACCGTGAATATTCGGTTTGGCCGTCGACGTGGAAGCATGGCCGGGATATCCCCATGATTTTCTGAGCTTGGGATTATCGTAATGAACCCATTTCTCGTCCCCAGTCACAATGCGATGCGGAAATCCCTTCCCTCTTTGCCTTACAAGCAGCTGTTCACAAACACACAAACGCCGTTCAACATCTCTCGGCTTCAACTCGTACGGCACCCAATTTCCTTGTTTCTGAATCATTACCATGACTTTCAGGCGTTTTTAAATGGCTGGTTGCGTCACTCCCAGTGATCCTGCTAATACTTGTTGCGTTTGACACGAGTCTTGATCAAGTAATGCCTCCAATTCTGCATCTTCGAAAACCTTCTCTCTTCCACCGCCATGCTGGTATTCGACGTTAAAATCACCGTTCTTGAAGCGTTGAAACCACTCTCGGCACGTTCTTTCACTAATAGCGGCCTCACAATAGGTATTTGAGAGCATTCGATGAGCCTCAGCCGCAGATTTCTTCATATTAAAGCATAAAATTAAAACCTCCCGCAAATGACGAGAATTTGGCTCGTAAGCTGACATGTTTAATCGGGAATAACTTTATGATGCAAACACAAATCGACTAATATTTCGATGGCGTTATGTTTACAAATACTTAAGCTTATTGTATGACATCTATGATCTATTTATTCCAACTACCACTTACCGCTACTACCATCTATTGCAAAACGGCGGAAGCAAAGTTATTCACCTAATAATAACATTTTTAATATTAAGATGGTTAGGACATATGGAAAGAATGAATGAAGAAAGAATGATAAAAAAATTATATGTTAATGATGTAAATGGAACCAGAAATAGAGGAAGACCGAGGAAAACGTTGCACGATCAAATAAATCAAATATTGAATGTCAGCCATGTGAGGAGTCAGAGAAATCGACGCGCGTGCGTGAGACGATGTATGAATGTTGAGGAAGCGAGAGAAATATGTCAGGAAAGAAAAGTGTGGCAGTCCATTCTTTCTGCCAACCCCTGCGGGGAGACGGCGTGATGGTTAGTTAGTTAGTTAGTTAGATTTATTTAATAATTATCAAATAACGATGTTGGAGGAGGTCACTTCCGAAACATAATAAAAAAAAATTATATTTTTTTGTAAAAATATTAAATAAATTACCGGGATTATATATACACTGTTTAATACTCCCCATTCAAGCTAAACAAATTTTATAAATCGGTTAAAAAAAAATTAAAACATCGCGCAATGAAGAAAAAGTATTTCTCCGGCATATTTTTTTAATCAAAAAATTTTATACACATTTTATTGGCAAACCTTTCGTCATAATTTTCCTTTGAACCCGATGTAAACAAAATGATATTGTCATTTTTACGGAAATAACACACGTTTTAAAATGGCGACCCCCGGGCATTCATCCTTTTAATAATCTGTTTATTTGAACGTGAGCTTCTGATTAATGTTTCATCCATGACGTCACACGGGCAGCGTGCGAAGGTAGGCGCCCGCCAGTGTGCGCTCGTGGTGGTTTATGGTAGAGCGCCTTAATGCGAGTATACCCGCAATCGGTATAACCTCGCACAAGTAACGATTAGGATACAGCCACACCGTTGTGTTTCGGTTGGTGACTCGCTTGCTGTCTGTCTAAAAATGACAGAGACTGATTTTACAGCGTTGTCAAATTACTTTATTTGAAAATGTCACACTATGAATTAAGCTTTTATATTTACATCAATTTATGTCGGCCATGTGAGGAGTCAGAGAAATCGACGTTATAAATGAAAGTAAAAGAGGCTCATGATTTGTGATCACAAATTCAATGCTCAAAACTTTAATAACTAACATTTATTTTCAAATCGAAAATGTGTTTATAATTGAGTTAAATGTATGAATCGAATAATCAAATAAAAATTTATTCGTTAGCAAATTTTACGCAAATAAAATAAAGAAATATTCGATTTGAAAATAAACATGAGTTTATATTTTTTTACATTATTTTAATTGATCATTTATTAAATTAAAGTATGTATTCTTCTTCTTCTTCCTCAGACTATTCCCGTCTACTCCTAGACAAAGGCCTCCTCTATTCGCTTTCATGTCACTTTGTCTTGTGCAGACTGTATCTAGGTTATTCTGATGTGTCTGTTCAGATCATCCTTCCACCGTAGTTGCGGTCACCCTGCACTTATTTTAGCCGTCCATGGTCTCCAAGTCAGCAGTCTTCTTGTCCACTTTTCATCCGAGCTTCTGGCTATGTGACCTTCCCATTGCCAAGTTTATATTAAAGCTTAATCAATGACTTGAGGTTTTCAAATAAAATAACTAAACAAGGCTGTTAAGCCGGTGTCTTTCATTTTCGGACAAACTACAAGCAAGTCAAATCAACAACTGAAACACTTCAGTGTGACCGTTACCTTACAGTTTCAAAGGGCTGATTCCAATTTAATATTTTTCCATCGATTTATAAATAGATGGCATTATCATTTCAATCATCATTATGGATAATGATGTTACTTTCCAATTTAATAGTTCTCCATCGATTTATAACTATATGTGATTATCAATTCAATCATCATTATTGATAGTGATGTTACTTTCCAATTGAATATTTTTTCATCGATTTATAAATATATCATTATTGGTAGTGATATGATTTGTCGACAAAGCGAATCATAATTTAAAAATTTGCGTTTGAAGTCTTGATATAGTATGTAATACCTGTATCAAGATTTTTGGAAAATCACCTTTTCACAAAACTAATTGTTATGATAATTTACTCTAATTCTCTTTAAAGCAATTTCGACATATACTTTAAATGTCTTCGTAATTAATTTCTGCAACGGTGAATAATTATTTGTGGAATAAAACTAAATGTAATACATATTTTAAAGGAATATTTCTGGAAGAAAGGAATTACCTAAATATGAGATCTTTCTGACTTTCAAACACGACAGCTCTCTATTGGCTCTGGCTCTCTGTAGTACGCCTGCATTACTAACCCTATCGCTCCAAGTTATACGGAGCATTTTGCGGTATATCCACATCACAAACGCCTCTAACCGGTTCATAGCATTCACTCTCAAAGTTAATGTTTCATAGCCATATAGTAGAACAGACAATATAATATAACATTTAATTATTCTTTGTCGGAGTTTCGGGTTAAGACTATCGTTGAAAACAATATATTCACATTGTTTTTTTTTTTTGAATTATTAAATTGTGATTTAGCGCTGCTAAAATATATATTTTAAGATGTTATTCTCACGAACCAACCCTGATCCCTTCCAACGTTTTAAAGTACCTACTATTGTAGAAGTGGTAATAACAACGGGAGATTTCGGTGTCGCCTCACCGCGTTATTTTATTGGCACTGTGTGTGACAAACACTCTCCCAAACAGATGGGAAATGTTCTCCTGAACAAATTTAATGCTTTTGCCAAAATATTTGAGAAAAACACATTATACCTTATGCACGCTAATTGGGTTTGTGTCATATATACACACACTACATATATGCCATCAAAAATAATACATTTTGGTCATATTATTTATCTTTACTTTGGGTATAGTCTTCGATTTGAAAAATCCAATTAAAATTATTTACTGTCGGAATTTTCTATCCTGGCATACTTCTCTCGCTTTCTCAACATTCACACCTCGTGTCATGTACGCACGTTGATTTTTCCTACTCCTCACGTGGCCGACATGTAATATTAGATTTAAATGATCGTGCAATGTTTTTCTCGATCTTCCTCTATTTCTAGATTTATTTAAATCATTAACATATATTTTTTTTGCCACTCTTTCTTTATTCATTATTTCCAACTGTCCAAACAATCTTAATGATTATTTCATTGTTTTATTTCTTGAACAAAAATTTAGAACTCTATATTTAAAAAAATATACGCATGATAATATCTGTTTTTTAGAAGTATAATTTCCTTATTTTTAAGGCATTTGATAATTTAAATAAACGACAACAAACCATCACGTCATTTTCTCAAAAATGTAGGTTACACCTTTTTAGCTTCCTCCACATTTATACAGCGGGTCATACACGCACGTCATATCTTCCGACTTTTAATATGGCTGACTTTTAAAAAGTTAAAAAACATCGTTTTATTTAATTATTATTCAAAAATAGATATTTTTGGTCATGCCATATTTTCCCCAGTATTCCTCGACATTGTTAACGTATATTTTCTTCACCATTCTTTCTTCATCTTTGCGCTCTCTGTGTTCAAACCAACCCAGTGATCATTTCATAATATTCTCTTCCCCTCTACATTTCTTCCTGATACCAGTAATTGAAATTCTGTCGTACATCGTTATATCATACATAAATCTAAGGGATCTAATCTCTACCGCTCTCATCCTTCTTCTGCCAGTTCCATGCTTTGCTTCCATACGTGACGGTTGGACATAGAACTTCATTTTTAACGGTCATTTCTGACTTAATTGATTTATTAAAATTTAAATTAAATTTTATATTTTTAAATTTAAATTTGAATAATTTCTTCAATATTATTTTTAAGTTCTTGCTGGTAAAGTGCCTAATTACAGCTAATTTAAAAAACGGTGGATACGTGGAACATAAATTAAATAGACAATATGTGCACCATCTAAAAAGAACATTTTGTGTTAAATTATTTTATTTTATATCATTGTATTTTATATTATTTGTTTTAGATTTATTTTGTGGGTGTTGGACGATCGAAGTGTGCGCGGGAGATGCCTATTGGTGGCGATGAGGTTCGCAACCCATCACACCGCATCTCCCGCGGGGCGAAAAGAGAAGGATGGAGTGCCGCATCAGTGAAAGTGTGACAGTTCATTATTTCTGCTTACCCTTTCGGGGAGACGGCGTGATGGTTAGTTAGTTAGTTAGTTTTTTAATTTAAAAAGAAAGGAATATGATTAAAAATGTCTAATTGTTTAAATTTATTATGAGACTATTCGAACATATCGGCCCAGAATATAATATTTAGCTTCAGAGTCAAGCTGTCCCCGCATGTCCTGCCACGCGCCGTAGCAACAGTTATTTTATATTTTTAAATTTTGCGCGTATTTTTGACAGCCACGCTTGATTTGTGGCGTTTTCCCGGCTCCCGCGATGTCGCACGCGCAGTCTGCGTTCTGTTGACGAATTTGAAATTAGAACGAGCGTATTTTTTTTGTTTTGTTTTATGGCTGTCTGTCATTGAATATTCAATGAAGACATGAGGTATGACGTTAAGGCAACATTTCTTGTTAGGTTCTCAAACTCTGAGCTTATAACTGACACGCGTGTATTCTTCGTGCAATATTTTTCTTCACTTATGAAAACGAGAATTTCTTAGTAAGGGTATAAATAGAAATTTATAAAAAATATTATTTATTATTTAAAAAAAACTCTTTGTGATGCACTAGAAAGGCGTAATATGTAACCCCCGTAAATATCGTCTTCTTCTTTTTAGTGTAGGCCTTGTGGCCTGTTTCTTTACAGGAATTGATCTCCTATAAATATTTATTTATTTATTCAGTAAGGGCAACATACAGCGATATCAATACATTAATTAAGAAACATTAAGAATAATAATAAATAAAGCCAATTACATGCAATACATACAATGAAACTTTTAAAAAACAAACCTTACCATTAGTATAAAACAATATTTATATTTTGTTTTGGCACGTGGTAAGTATAAATGAAGAAATAATGATAAGTAAACTATACATTTACGATGTAAACAGTACAGAAAATGTATAGAGAAAGACCGAGAAAAGCGCTCCACGACCAAATTAATCAAATATTTAATGTCGGCTACGCGAGGAGTCGGAAAAATCGACACGTGTTCGTGACAAAGTGTATGAATGTTCAGGAATTATGTCAGGAAAAATCATTGTGGTGGTCCATCATTTCTGCCTACGGCGTCATTTTAAGTTAGTTTTATTTAATATTTTTCCTGATATTTGGTCGTCCTCTGTGCGTTTTTTTATATAATAATAATCAATTTATTTATATTCTAGAGTAAAAATATTATTTATTCGATAATCCATTATTTTGGCGAAAACACTGCGTTGGTTAAAGTTTTATAACAATTTAATTTGGAATATTGTTATATTATCACGATTTAATTTCTGGTGATGCCACATGATGGCGAAACGGCTGTAGCGACAATTTCATAGAAATTAAAATAATACAATACAATGTGTTCCAAATTAAACAGTTATTATTTTTTCTTTAAAGATTATATGTTTTTTTTGTAATAATGTGTTATTTATTTTATTGAAATGTTTGAAACGTTGTACATTTAAAAACTTTTCACGCTCACACGAGGCGCCCTATGAATTCCATAATAATTTTAAAATTGTGTGGGACGCTTGGATCCGTGTCATAAATATATCATTCTGTGGGAAAATTTGTAAATTGGCAAATTCTCCGTCTATTTCCGGTAATGCTGGAATAATGTACGATCGTCTTAATGCTTCGAACACGCCTGAAGTTATCGGAGGCCCCTTGGTTATTTATTAGACTTATGTAAAAAACACATATAAAACATTTAACAAGTCAACAGAGTATAATCTAGGGTTTAGTAAACTTTTCATGCGCATTTTTTTCTTATTTTTGTTCTGTCATATTTCACAATTCTGTGGTACATTGGACCCTTCTCCACCTGACTCCATCCTACAACCATTCCAAGTGAGACCTGCCATCTTAACCTCATACTGCAGGGTTCTTCTCCTGATGGCTCTAGGTCTGCCTTTCTTTCTCTTTCTACCCACAGAGGACCAGTCTAGTGCACCCTGAGCGATGCAGGCTGGGTTTCGTCTCAAGAGGTGACCGATCTGTAGCCATTTGCCTCTAACGACTTTCGACTAGTCTTTTATCTGTCATGACCCAGAAAATTCCATTTGACACTGTTTCCGGGTAAAAAATCTGGAATGTTCAGCGAGATTATTTTTTTCATTTGAATTCCTTTTCATATACTGCTACAGGACACGTAGAGTTCCTGTTTTAAAAATACGCTTAAAATTGGCGTGTCTTAAGTCGAATAAGGACTTTGTCATAAGTGTCATATGTTCGTATACATCACTTAGTACATTTTGAACAGAAGATTATACGGAAGGCAAATTGCGATTTGGGAGATGCACTTAGAGAACGAAGTGTTAAAAATATTAAGGATCAAGTGAATGGGTGAAAGAATAAGGACGCACGATGGATGAGCACTGGATGAAGACGAAGAAGATTGAATCATTAAGCTTTGCGTAATCGAGTTGGGTCTATTCGCATAAAATAATAATATTATAATAATATATCAGCCCATACATGTTTGCATTATTACGCTAAATTAAATTCAATTTATGTAGATTTGGTGCGTAGGCACCAGGTTAAATCATTTTAGATTTGTATAAATCTAAATAACTCTCTTTCGTTTTGTTACTCCGATTCATGGACGGCCACACTCTTCTATCCTTAGATTTTTCTACAGTTTTCCAATAAATTATGTAGTGCACCATGCACTCACTTTATATAATTAATAAATAAAATGTAAAAAATATTTTTAAGATGTATATTTAGTTAAAATCCACTGATGTTTTCCGCTTCGCTGCCATCTTCTGGTCTTAATATTTAACTTGATTTAAAGTTTTTTCAAAACTACTTCAACAATTTATATTGTTCTTGTAAATTTCAAAGTAGAAGTTCATTGTTAATAATGAAAAAAATATATATTAAAAATATTTATAAGATGTATATTTGGTAAAAATCCACTGATGTTTGTGTCTTCGACCGGTTTCAGCTCGCTGCCATCTTCTGGTGTCTGGTGCCACCAATAGTTGGCAGCGAGCTGCCGAAACCGGTCGAAGACACAGACATCAGTAGATTTTAACTAAATATACATCTTAAAAAGATTTTTTTACAAAAAAATATCATTATTAATAATGAACTTCTACCGTGAAATTTTAAATAACAATATATTTTTTTCACTTAATTTTTTTTTGTTTCTCTAGATGACTAACAACAAAATTTGATTGCTTTAGTCGTGTCACGTTTCCTTCCTTCTTCCTTCATTTATTGCTCTAAAAATTGCTCAAAATTTCAATCCATAATAATTGTGTAGCCTTTTCCTGGTATTCAACTAACTAACTAACTAACTAACCATCACGCCATTTCCCTGAAAGGGTAGGCAGAAAGAATGGACTGTCACACTTTTACTGATGCGGCACTCCATCCTTCTCTTTTCGCTCCGCGGGAGACGCGGTGTGATGGGTTGCGAACCTCATCGCCACCAATAGGCATCTCCCGCATTTTTTTTTTAATTATCAAATAATGTTACATAATATATGTATCGAACGTACGACGGCGGTTTTTGTGTTATTTTATTTCTCTTCATTTTTCCCTATTTTTATCCCGACTTATCTGTATTACCTTTTTATTTAATTTTTTTTTTTGTAAAGCAACGTTGAAATTGTGTGAAGTGGTGTGATGGTCGGGGAGAAGGGGGCTGAGCCAAGCGAGTCTTTGTCTGCTAGGAAGGATGCCGAGGCTAGCAAGATTCGGCCAGTCGTAGAATTATCCCGGTGCCGAAGCCCATTTTCTTAGCGCACGGTTTTAAAGTCGTTTCCCTGGTATTCAAACAACCATTTATTGATAACAGAAGCTATAAGATCCCCTCAACTTCGGTTATGTAAGATAACAAGTGTTATATAATTCAAAGATCATGAATTGATTAACTCTGTATTTTCTCTAGTATAATATTATATATGTATCTCAAGTAAGATACACATATATGTGTATTTAAAATACTGATATTAATAATTTTATGAGCCGTATAATTTTATTATATCATCTCCATTCATTCCGCTTTATCGTTTTCATTTCATTACCCCAACTCTTATCCCGACGAATGATTCTCGCCGAGTATCGCCGTTCAGTCCTGTTTCCGTTTACTTTGGCGCGAGATGAATCTTAGGCAGGCCATTGTGGTGTCTAATTGAAAAGAGCTGCCCGGAATATAATTATCCAACAATGGTTTAGTTACCCTAGCCGGCCCCAGATAGTGCGAGGGTCCATATTAATCCCAATTTATCTTGGATTCTGCTTGTATCTCTCGTTATCAGCGATTGAGTAAATATTCCGCGACACTATACGCACTTGTCAAGTTAGGTTTTCAACGAAGTCTAGTTGATATAATATTCGCGGCGAATAATAATACGAATTTTTAGGTACGTCAAACGTCAGTGTGTACGAGACGCGAGGCGAAACGCACGTGTTTGGCTGCTCATATACTCGGTGATTCGAAAAATACTCGTTTTGCAGGAGTGTTTTTAAAATATTATTTTTATTGTTGATTAATCGCAAATTTATCATGACGAAATTAGGAAAAAGAAAGCCACTTTCGGGTCAGTTATAAAACATAATATAGAAGAAATTTTATAATAACTAGTAATAACATAACTAACTAACTAACTAACCATCACACCGTCTCTCCGAAGGGGTAGGCAGATAGAATGGACTGCCACACTTTTCTTTCCTGACATATTTCTCTCGCTTCCTCAACATTCGTACATCGTGTCGTTTTCCTCGGTCTTCCTCTATTTCTGGTTCCATTTACATCATTAACATATACTTTTTTTACCATTCTTTCTTCATTCATTCTTTCAATATGTCCAAACCATCTTAGTAATAACATCCTAGAGATAAACACCTGCAAGGAATAAATATTGTAATTGAAACCAGTAAAGGAAAACAAAAATATCATTATTAATATTAGTCTCACCCTAAGTCGCTTTTCCAAAGAAAAATCAATAAACAAATGATAATTTTAATGAACTTTATTTTTATAATCATTACAATTAAGCCGATAGCATTTTTGTCAATAAAAAAATAATAAAAAAACATGTTTATTTATTTCCATGTGTGAATATTTATTGAAACATTTTTTGGTTTTCTAATCATTAAAAAACTGACAAACTTATCATTTTTTATCAACATATGTATGAAGAGTTATAAAGTGTTTTTAGCATAGAAATAAAATTGATAATTGAAGAATGTCACAGAAAATCACTTATAAAGTAAACTAACTAACTAACTAACCAACACGCCATTCCTCCGGAGGGGTAGGCAGAGGGGATGGATCGCCACAATGCCCTGTCCTGGTATACCTCTTGGGCTTTGATCTTCTTTTAGTAATTGGATAATTTGGTAAAATTAAAGTATTATGCGCGGCAATACATGTTATAACCCCAAATTACTAATATTTCTATCAAATACTGTACAATTGTCTTTATCGTAAAACAGTTCAATTCTCAAAGCCCACGTGAACATATCTCACCAGGGGTGGATTAGGTATATTTCCCGGGAGATGCGCCCACCGCACCGCCCGCAATATTTCCTCCAAATTACATAAACTATTCAGGGCCGAACTCTTAACTTGATTTACCTGTGTTGTGGAAATTAACGCATTTCCTCCATATTTTTATTAAGGCTGTAGGGAAAAGAAAAGCTTTTTTCACCTTATGTATTTCACTAATCTGCAATAAAAAAACACATTTTGATACAATTTATTTGAAGTGTAAACGAAAAATATTAATTATTAGTCTTCTTTTTCGTCTCTTTGGTGGTGTGCCTGGGGTCGTCTACCTTGGGGTTGGTCGTGCAGCACAATGTGATGGAGTTTAGATGGATCCGTTCTCCTCACGCGTGCATGCCAATGTCTTCTCTTTTACCTGAATATTTGCATTTTGTTAAACGAATTTCCTCGCCTTCGGGATAATTAATTCTTTGAAAAACGGCGCTTATATAATTCTGACAGATTATTTTACTTATATAAGACTTGTCTGTTTACCTTATGATATAAGGCTTGACATCAAAGAACGCCAGCGTATTAATAGTAAACTGACCGATTATGGTTTAGGTCATAATTGAGTTAACATTAGACAGACGCTTGTGTTAACGCTATCCATCGTTTCGCGTAAAAATTAAGCCGAAATTCGGCCAATTGACCTCCATTGGCCAGTGTTCTATTAAGCGTGCGATATATCGGACCTCTGCGTGACACCCATGTCAACGGAAAGGCAACGTTCACTCCGATCACTGGACACAAATGCGAGCTTACCTAATTATTATTTTGTTGAATCGTTCTTTACATCATGACAGCATAGGTCAAATCAATGTAGTCAAGGGGTATTATAGCTATCATAGTGATTCTCATGACATGTGATAGGTAGTTAATCTATCGCCATTTTATTGTCACGTGAATTTTACACCAGACCAAAGACAGTGTGACAATCACACTGCCCTCGCCGGGAATCGAACCCGAAACTGGCAGTCAATGCACTAACCACTTGGCCACAAAGGTCGTCAGAGGGCCAGAATATATTTCGGACCTCTGTGTGATACCTATATTCACGGAAAGGCAATCTTCACTCCGATAAGTGGAAAGAAATGCGAACAACATTACGATTTCAGTAATTTCAACCAATAAAGCAAGTATCTACGATCGTGCTTTCAGCGTTGCGGGTCCGTTGGCGTGAAATAGCCTCCATGTTGGTATTAAGTATAAGGATTGTGAAGTTAAAAGAGACTACGAAAGATTTCACTGTCCGGTTAGTATCTTAGAGTAATTGATTTTACAAAAACGGCCCACTTAAAATGTAAATCATAATAATAATAATACTTATTTATTGTTTCTTGAACTTTCTCCCGAAATATAAACTAATACTAATAATAATAATAACTTAGGAAATTGAAAATAACTTTATTTCATCCACTATTAATTCAAAAATATTTGAAAAAACACGACATGTTTCGGAGGATACCTCCATCTTCAGGTGTAAAAATATAATATAATATTAAAAAAATATATATTATTATATTTTTACACCTGAAGATGGAGGTATTCTCCGAAACATGTCGGGTTTTTTAAAATATTTTTTAATAAATAGTGGATTAAACAAAGTTATTTTCAATTTCCTAAGTATATTACTATAGAATTCCACAGTAATGCCTTAGCGTTTAATAAGTTGATAACAGCAATAATTTGAATAAATATAAATAGTCAATTGTTTTGGCCGAAACACTATGATACCTTAACATTTTAAATTGTTAATGAACAAACTTTGTTTTTTGTATCACAATTGTTTTTTATTTTACGCGATAGCTGTTTCATCAACCAATATTGACATCATCAGGTGTTACAGTAATATATCAAATGTCAAGTTTTCGTGATTTTTTTAATTTTTATAAATTATTTAAAGATTCGAAAAATCGAGAAAATTTGACATTTGATACAAAAAACAAAGTTTATTTATTAACGGTTTGAATAAATATAGTTACACTTGTTATAATTTTTTCATAAAAAGTGTAATATAAAGTGTAACTATATTTATTCAAATATGAATCCATAACGCAAAGTGAAGGCGAATATAGAATAAACAGTAATAATTATTTTGATTCGCCTTTCGAACGCCTATATCCGGGAGTCTTTTGAACTTGAATTATTTATTAATTACTCGTAATATTGAGATCTTAAACCAATTATACCTTATTGTCTCATAATATCCGCGAGCTATTTTAATCTGACTTTGAACCTCACACATATTTCCCGTCCAGTGGACGAGTTATTTCAAGAGCAGGAACCAAATCTCTCACGCGTCCGTGAGATGTAAAGTATACCATTGTATAATATATACCCTCTCTCTATTGGGATGGCATCTTGCGATGACACTTTGATCGCAAGCATTGAAAGTCAGATATCAACTAAGCTGCCGTTATTTTTCTGGAGCTACCAAGCGCAAAAGATACGAACGTGTATTTTGTTGTATGATAAATTCATGATATTTTATTTGAATTCCGAATTTTATATTATTTATTATATTTCTCCCAAAATATAAACTGTACCTGATTGAAACAGTTTTCTTAATTTATGTGAGTTTTTTTCTATTCTGATATCTTTTGCAAGATATTTTTTAAATACATTTTGATGAAAACAAAAACATATTAATTATTTCTTGAATAATGATTTCAAACTCCATATTAAATCATTAATATGAATGAAAACGTTTCAATTCAAATGCGAAACCATTATAATCAAAATAAAACAATTATTTTTGATACGAAGCTATTACTTGGTAGTTTGACATACACTATTTTAAAATAAAATTAAACCCTTTTTACTTAGTATAAACTACTTTATTGAGTTAGTAACGCCAATCGGTTTCATTCTGAAGCGAGCTTCCTCAAGGTTAAACACAACTAGTCATCAGGACTAAATACAAACTGATTATCAGGACTAAACACAAATTGATCATCAGGACTAAACAAAAACTGATCATTAGGACTAATCACAAACTGATCATCAGGACTAAACACTAACTGATCATCAGGACTAAACACTAACTGATCATCAGGACTAAACACTAACTGATCATCAGGACTAAACACGAATTTAGCACCAGGACTAAACACAAACTGATCATTAGAACTAAGCACAAACTGATCATCAGTTTGTATACAAACTTGAGGAAGCTCGTTACAGAGTAAAACCGGCTTAACGCTACTAACTCAATAAAGTAATGTATACCAAGTGAAAAGTGTTTAATTTTACAATTATGTTTAATATTTTTTTAGAACAATATAAAATCCTTAGTTTGCCGTGCCTACTATGATAGATAGACATCCATACTCTTGGATCCTGAAATTATTGTTTATCTGTACAAACATCCATACATTTTTCGATTTCTGTAAATTATACTTAATTTTCAAAACTGTACTAGTGATCCTGTTTTTATTTTGTCCATAACGTTATGCACGTATGGAAGTGAAGCTTGGAGCTGGCAAAATAAGGATGAAAGTAGAATAAATGCCGTAGAATACTGAACTGAGAAGAATGTGCGGTAGAACGATATATGATAGAATACCGAACGACGAAATAAGGAAGATATGTAAAGCAGATGGTTGCATCATCAGTAAAATTAAAAAAAGATCCCGGAGATGGATTGGACATATGGAACGAATGCACGAGAGAAGAATGGTTAACATGTTGTATACAAGCAATTTGAGTGGAAAGAGAAGACGTGGAAAATACCAAGGAAAGCATGAAATGATCAAATTAATCAAATACTAAAATGCTGCCATATTCGATGTCAGAAAACTCGACGAGCGTGAGGAGAAGAGGAAGGAGGAAGATAGAGGAATCTAGAGAGAGATATGTTAGGACAGATAAGTATGGCTATCCATCCATCCATGCTCTCTCCTACCCCTCCGGAGAAGCGGCGTGATGGTGAGTTAGTTCTCATATAATTAAAAAAAAAAAGATTAATTTCAAGGATTTAAATCGATGATATTAGAATTTATTTTTACAATCTTCAATGTGAGCAGAAAAAAGCTCATTATTATGAAGAAGGGATCTGGTCGTATCCAGGCTTGAACCCAAGTCCACTGGATTAGGAGCCAAGCGCTCTATTCCCTAATTATTACACGAAATTTTCAAAATTATATATTTATCACATACGAGTATTACCCATAAAATCCAATTCTTTCTTCTCTTTATTGTCTCGAGGAGCTTTGATTATGCACCACCTGTGTTTGAGGCATTTTGATGAAATATTTATTTTACGAGTCTCATTTTATTCGGTTGCCTTCAAAGTTCACCGCATTATCTGACATGAAATACGATGCTGACTTTGAAGTTTCTTCCCCTCCCATACTCCTCACCACATTAGCGGTGCCTCCGCCCTCGTCTGTTCGTATCATCAAATCGAAATCAGGAATTCGTAACATTTGCAATATCGGAAAATATCTCACTCATCTTTATATTATCGCTTGATTTTTCCTCGCTTATGACGTCATTTGGAGAAATTTTGTACAGCATCAATTTCACACGTGAAGGTCAGAGGGTGAAAAATGACATCGTTTTATTGTTAACTTTCATTACACCGTTTCGGAGATCTTTACAATATTCATCAAGATATTCAAGATCCCAAAAAATCATATTGCTACCATCCGCGAACTAAACAACAAAAACAACAAACCATCACACCGTTTCCCCGCAGGGGTAGGCAGAGAGAATGGACCGCCACACTACTCTATCCTGGCACACCTCTCTAGCTTCCTCCACATTCATACATCGAGTCATACTCGCACGTCGATTCTTCCGGCTTCTGACATGATCAACTTTTAATATTTGATTAATCTGGTCATGCCATGTTTTCCTCGGTCTACCTCGACTCCTTACTCCATTTACTTTGTTAACGTATACTTTTTTAACCATTCTTTCTTCACCCATGCGCTCCATATGTCCGAATCAACGCAGAGAACCTTTTATAATTTTGTTCATAATACCTTCTTTCGTTTTACATTCCTTCCTAATATCAGCATTTGAGATTCTGTCGAACATCATTCTACCACACATACGTCTTAGGGACCTCATCTCTACCGCATTTATTCTGCTCTCATCTTTCTTCTGCCAGTTCCATACTTCGCTTCCATACATAATAACTAAACTAACTAACTAACTAACTAACCATCACGCCGTTTCCCCGGTGGACGAGTCGGATGATGGATCGCCACATTGTTCTATCCTAACATAATTCTAGCGCCTCTTCTAAATTCATACATCGTGACATGCACGCTCGTCGATTGTTCCTACTTTGAACATGGCCGCCTTTCAGTAATTGATTAATCTGGTCATGCCCTAGGCCTTCCTCGACTTCTTTTCCCATTCACACTACTTGTATATATCTTTTTAACCATTCTTCCCTCATCCATTCGTTCCATATGTCCAAATCATCTTAGTGACCCTTTCATAATTTTATTTATCACGCATTCATCCGCCTTACATTCCTTTCTTACTTCATCATTAGATGTTCTATGCTATGTGTGGTCTGTTTTACTGTACGGATGTGAAACGTGGACCTTGAAAGTTAACTCAATGAACAGACTGGAAGCATTTGAAATGTAGCTCCATCGCCGAATGCTCAGAGTTCCCTGGACAGACATGGTTACCAATACCGAAGTCCTGAGGCGAGCTAGAGTTGACAGGGAACTGTTATCAACTATAATGGTTCGAAAGATCTCACATCTGGGTCATATACTGCGTGGTTAAAAGTAACACCTTCTCCAATTGATATTGGAGGGGAAAATTGAGGGAAGCCGAGGGCCCGGTAGGAGACCAATGTAGTGGCTGCGAAACGTGAGGGAGTGGACCGGCACCGGACACTTCGGAGTGTGGAGGAGCTGTTTCAAGCGGCGCAGACAGGGACAGGTTCGCCGAGGTGATCGCCAACGTTAGGGGGACCCGACAGGGCACTTGAAGAAGAATAAGATATTCTATCATACATTGTTTTTCCGCACATTCTTCTTAGTGATTTCATTTCTACAGCATTTATCGTACTTTCATCCTTCAACTCCAAGCTACACTTCCATACAAAAGGGTCGGGACTAGAACTCTATTGTGCACTACCATATTTGCTTCAGTCGATATATTTCTATTTGCGGTAATGACTTTGAGTGCACCATTTTACTTTGAGTGCACCGTGAAAATCTATGCACCTTATTGTAATTTTTTTAGTTTATGACATTTTAGATTTATATTTTGAAATTACTAACTAGCGGAAATGTTTATGGTCAATATTTTCCAAATTTACTCTTATTTTAAAAATGTATTTTTTTAGTACTTTTACAGCAAATACAAAACCTTACAATATTTACTTTTCTCCTACTTGTTCTTTTCTCTTTTCTTTACGTTATTTTTCAAATCGGTTTTCACATTTTCTGTTGGTAGGCAAACAAAGACTTATTTACTGTAGACTCTTGACGACAAATGGCCATAATACTGTATCCCTTTTTAGTCCCTTAAGCTTCTTTATTTCTCCGATAGATGGTGTTATATTACCAAGCGAATGAAAAGAAAAATTCTGCTACTGCCGTTGCGCGGCTGCGGTACAATTGGCTTGACGATAAATCACCGTGACTAAACGAATGGAGTCTTATAGTTTTTTATATTAAAGTGTACATTTTGAGGGTTTTTGTTGTGTTTGCATTGCCGCGCTTTCTAAAAAAAGTTTTTATGTGTGTTCCCTCATAAATTTCGAAGGCGGTAGTAAAAAGACGTTATTGAGGCGTTTTGTTAGTGATGGATACAATTTTATGGTTAATATGAGGTTAAGGAATATAGCGTCTAACTAAAATTTAAGAAGGCTCTCTGGCCTAAAGAGTAGTTGCGGTTTGAAATTGGAACGTGCGTGTTTTGATGGGGTGCAAACGTTCAAATTACTCAAATTTATACTTCATTTTATTTTTTACTTAAGATTGTTTTTACATCTATATTTATATGTAATATTTTACTTATTTACTTTTAATGTTTTAAATATGTAAGCAATTAAAAAAAACAATCTCCGTAAGATTACCTGACCGTAATTTTCTAACTTGTCTACTGGACTCTCTGAATTCAACAATATTCATGTAGCTAACGTGAAGCCAACATTAAAAATATTGTTGAATTATCTCGGTTTTCAGCGATTTCGCGTTTCATTCATCCCATTAACTTGTATTTTATTTACTATATTCTTTATTCATGATCCTTGTTTATTGTTTCTTGAACAAGGATGTAAAAATCTATATTAAATAATTAAAAAGAATGAAAACATCTGTTTTTGAAATGTCTTTCCCTTGTTTCATGCCTTAGCAAGGCGAAATATGTCGTTCTATACTTTATATTAAAACTTCTAGAAAACCGACGTTTTATTCGTTTTAATTTTTCATAACGCATAAAATTTTTATTAATCTATGTTATTGAAAATCGGGTGGTGGTCTAAAGGACAAATCACTTGGTTCCTAATCCAGGGGACTAGGATTCAAACCTGGACACGACCAGATTCCTTCTTTATAATAATGACTCATTTTCTCTTTATATTGGAAATTGTATAATAAATTATAATATTTAATTGCAGGTTAAGGAGTTAAAAGTGTAGAATTCCATTGTAATAACCTTGGAATTGAATCAACAATATTTAACGAATAAATCGACGTGCGTGCATGACACGATGCATGAATGTTGAAGCAAGAGAAGTATGTCGGGAAAGAAAAGTGTGGCACTCCATTCTTTCTACTCTCGGGAGACAGCGTGATGGTTAGTTTGTTAGTTAATAAATAAAAATTGAATAAAAACAGCGTTGTTAATTCAATTCCAAAATATGATATCATTGATTAAAATTATTTATGTCAGTCTTTTAATTTTTTTCCCTTTATTGTGTTTTCATTGTTTGAATGAATTTATTCTTGTTATGACGTGATGTTTCAACTCGTTTCCATTAATCTATGTGAACGTTAATGTAAACGTTAATCTTCCCCATCAGATTAAGCCTTAAACTTAGGACGAGGTCTATTTGAAGTTGAGTAGTTATTGTAGTATTGAACAGTCGTGCCGGGGCAACTCAGACACCCGCGGTGTTAACTATACCGTAAGCTCTCTCTACTCCGGCTAGGGGTGGCTCTATTCCCACCCTATTATAATTATGATAATTGTACATATTTGAACTTTTAACGCAAAACTTCGGCGTCTGAACAGCTACATGTGGTCAGTGCGGTAAAGATTCCAGGAACGTGAGTACTATGAACCGTCTTGAGGCGTTCGAGATGTGTATCTTTGTAATTTGTTTATTACTTCTTCTAAAGTTCTGCAAAAGGCAAGTAAGGAACTAAAAAGTTATATATTGTTCCTCGAACAATAATTTTAAACTTTGGTACGAAGCAATTACTTGGTGGTTAGACATATTTAAAAATAAAAGTAAACACCAATAAGAAGTCCAATACTAAACAAGAAGAATATTGGATTGCTATATTTCGCATTAAAAAGTTATTCACAAGACATATTTATTAAGAGAATGGAAGGCATAGAAGGACTCCCACCGCTTATCTGAAGTTATAGGACGCAGCGCAAAAATCATCATCTGTTTCCACAGTGTTAAATTAATTAAAATTAATTAAAAACTAATTGATACTTACTTGTTTCTTGGGAAAATTAAGTCGTCTTTCTGGACCGACGTTTCCATCTTCTCTCGCCGCAAAGTAAAAATACATTTTTTTTTAGAATTGATGTTTTAAAATGTTTCTAAATTTAAATAAGGGCGTCTGTTCTGGCGCCCTTGCCCGTGGTCTAGGTCCCGACGCGCCATCGATCAGCGCCCTGCGCGCCATACACGGCCGGGCGGGTGAACGACCGACTGCACACAGCGCTCTCGCCGCTAACCTGCTAACCTTTCCTACCGCCCTGGTATACTCCGCTTATCCCTGTATCAAATGTATGGCATATAGAGTAAAATAAAAATCTCTTCCAGGGTGCAGAGCCCCTGGCATCTGTTTCGGGTGACATGAAAACTATCTTATAAATTCAACTATCAAATAAATCAAATATTGAATGTCGACCACGTGAGGAGTGCGTGAATGACACGACGTATGAATGATAAAAATGCGAGAGAAGTATGTCAGGAGAGAACAGTGTGGCGGACCATTATTTCTGCCTACCCTTTCGGGGAGATTTCTGCATACTTATGTAGTTAGAACTATCTTACGATTTTTTATGAAAAAACAAAAAAAAATATATGAAAAATATCTTTATTATTATGTATTAAGTGTGGTTCCACTTGTGTTTATGTTCGACCTGTTTCGGCAGCTTGCTGCCATCATCTGGTCAGTCCAGAAGATGGCAGCAAGCTACCGAAACCGGTCGAACATAAACACAAGTAGAAGCACACTAAATACATAATAAAAATTATATATATATTTTTTGTTTTCATTATTTGAAATGAACTTCTACCAAGAAATTTCAATTAAAAACACTAATTATTTAAATCAATACTCTGTTTTTTCCATTTTTTAGTTTATTTATTTCGACATGTTTCAAAGGTTTTATACATTCATCATCCGTAGAGTTTATATCGTTCTCCCGATTACAAAGGTGTAAAATCTTCGAAACATGTCGGGAAAAATAAACTGAAACGTGGAAAAAAAATTAATAGTTTAATTATTCATAGTTTTTAAAACAATAATGTTAAACTCCATATTCTATAATAAAACGTTTGTTTTGTAAAAGTTTTATATTTCATTCATTCGATAATTCCTTATTAAGGCGTGACATGTTTTTACCGTAAACTGTATCAGATGTTTCTTTTATATAATGAGTGTTTTAATTCATTAAAAATCTTCATTATGAAATTCCACAGTGTTAACCTTAAGATTATCATGAATTATATTAATTTGTAAAACAGATTATTTATATTTACATTAATCATTGTTTTGGCCGAAACATTGTGATAAATCAACGTTATTCACTGTTTTATTTGGAACACTGTTGTACTTTCGCAATTTATTTATTCAAATTTGATAAAACTGCAGCGACAGCTGTTTTGCAAACCAACATGTTGTGGCATATCGTATGATATTTTACGGTTTTGTCTTTTTATACATATTTTTTCTTTCCTATGGTATAAATGAAAAACATATGTATATCTGTATAAAAAAATCTTCTTTTAATGCCATGTTTATTTTCCGGTAAATCACAAGCTATTAAAAACAACAAGATAGTTTCCGGGTACACGTAGGTAGAAACCGGATGCATTCTGCTCGAGAGAAAACGTTGAGGAAAACAAAAAACACGCCTATGGTTAGGAACGTTTATAGGTTAGAGAAGAAGAAGAAAAGGCGTATACGTGAGAATTTTTGATGGATTAATGTCTAAGTGTGTTTCTTTCTTATTTTTAGTTTTTGTTATAAAAAAAAACTGACGTGGGTTTGAGAGTATGGATTCTAGAGAGTCACGTAGGATAATTAGGTTGGCAAAGCTTGGCGTTTTTAGAAGAAACTTTTTACTTGAAAATTCCAAACATCTGTTTTGTTCTGTTTTCCCGGGCGTCCCGACAATTGGGCAGAGTTTTAAGTGGCTACGTGTTTTTTAACGCGTAGGTACTGAATTAAATTTCTAATTAAAAATTCCTCACCTTCGGATTCGTATTTAAATCAACTCTATAAGCACTTTTGTATATACGAGTATACATGTTAATCGGACATTATAAATACAGTTTTCGAAATGATTATCAAAAATTTGTGATAAATTTCTACATATTCGCAACGTTCACTCCGATCAGTAGAAAATCAAATGCGAACAACACTACGATTTCAGTCAGAGCCAATAAAGCAAGTTTCTACGATCGTGATTTCATAGTTGCAAATCTGTTGAGGATAGTGACGTTACATTTAAGAAACTTTTTAAGACTGCACTGTTCGCTCAGTGTTTTCCTTATACGCCCTTGGAGTAATTGATTTTACAAAATGGCGCACTTGAAATATATAATCACCATAAATAATAATAATAAAATATCCTTTAATCAAAAATAAGAAGAAAAAAAAAAACATTAATTAATATGAATAAAACGTGTGTTTTTCAATAATGCTTTATAGCAAGGCGACATATGTAATTTCCATTAAATATAACAACACATATAGAAAACAGCCATTTTAATTCGTACGAGTATTAATCTTTTAATAAAGAGTCTCACAGCATTTTTAAGAAACAATTCATAGAAAATGTGCTTCAGGTTTAAGGGCAAATTATTTCATTTTAAAATTAACAATTGTTATCATATATAATTATAATATCATATAAAAAACTGTTTTTTTTATTTTCCTTTTAAGTGGCGTTTAAATCCATATACAACATTTAATATTGATAAAAAAATATAGGTAATACATTTTTTTTTGTATATTTAGTTAAAATCCACTGATGTTTGTGTCTTCGACCGGTTTCGGCATCTCGCTATCTTCTCCAGAAGATGGTTATCCAAACATTAGTGGTTTTTATTTTAATAAACATTTCAAAAAGATTTTTACAAGAAAAAAATGTTCCCTTTATTTACAATAGACTTCTATCATGGAATTTTGAATAACAAAATTAAGGTTTTAAAAAAAGTTTTTTTTTTAGAAGATTTATTATATTTATAATAATTTTGCATTTGAAAGTGCCCCAGCTCGGTGAAACATGTGATTCTCGTAAAATAAAGAAATGAAGATGCAAAAATCAATATGTAAAGCTTTTGTTTGTGATAATATTTCATTTACGCATTAGTCGGCATAGAACCTCATTCCCTACGTTGTATTAATTTATATGTCGACCGCGCCACTCCGAATGTCAACAATTACGTGTTTCTACGTCAATACCGTAGATGTTTAACCGTAGAACGTAATAGGCTTCTGGCATAAGCTTCCATACAATAATGTTATGACGTACGGCGGCTTATATTGCCCGTTTCAAAAAAACTTAATCTGATTTTTATCGAAATTGTGGCGCCTTGGGATGTGTAATAGTCGTAATCGATATCTAATTCGAATACGTTTCTCTCTATACATTGAACAATCATAAGTACATACTAATTCCAAGTCCAATTGGAGTAAAACATTATAGTTATTTTAATATTAACATTAATACGTAATTTTTGTTTTATATATTAGCCTTCATTCTGTGTTATAAATTGATTCTTCTTTTTCTTGCTTGATAGATACCTTTGTGGTCTGTTCTCCAGGGGGTTACTCCTCTTATGAGGTGGTCTTCCACGAGGACGAGTCCCTTGAGGATGATTATGCAGTCGAATATATAGGTATGGCCGAGCCATAGAAAGCTCCCTCCGCTTGCCCGAAGCTGTTATAGGCGCAGTGGCGCCTTTCGTCAGCTTCACTCGTGCACTCCCTAGGCCCGTCCCCCGTCCATGCGGGACTTACGTTAAAAAAAGTATATTTGTAACCAAGGGGGACCCAGACCACATTTAAGCTACGCTACTCTCCCTCGATGTCCCGCCGTACACACAAAGCAATACAACAGCAAAAGAAAATACGTAATTGATACATAAATAACACATGTTAGAGAAAGAATAAAAAATAAATAATGCATAGCAGTCGAATAAAGGGAAGTCTGGTGGTGCCATTTCTTTGGACATGACCATACCAATCCTTCCTTCATCGTCTATTCCATCTTATAATATCCTCAGCCTCGCATTATTCTGGTGTTTCTGACGCGACATCTTAGTGTCTTGTCTGCTATCATCCTCAAGGTCTTCATTTCGGAAGTATTCAATTTTTTTGTTTGGTCTTGACTGTGTCTGTGTCAATGCCATATGGAAATTGTTTTATTTTTTTTAAACACAACACTAATTTATTTGTATAACCCACATCAAAATATCATACAAGTTAATTTGTAATGAACCAAATTAAAGGGTTAAGGTAAGCATAATTAAAATGTTTAATGAAACCAACTTAGTTTTTTTTTTAAGAAAATAGACTAAAGTTTTTTTTCGTTTGTTTTTCTCATATTTAAAAAAAATAATATACCTTTATTTAAATATGTTTATATCAATGATAAAGGTATTGTGTTTTCAAAAAATGTCGTAAAAAATAAATTCATAAAATAAAATATATAGTGTTTAAATTCATATACATATAAATAAGACATTTTTTTATTATCTTTTGGAAGAAGAATTTTGAACACTGTATAATCCACTTTATTTATTAAATATAATATCGATTATGCACAACGTGTTTCCGAAGTAACCTCCTTCATCCTCAGCTGTTACTATAGTAATATATTGTAAATATTGTCACATCCGCGACATGCAGTGGGTAATATTTTTATGTTGACAAATATTTAATAAATAAAGTGGATTATACAGTGTTTAAAATTCTCCTTTCAAATTATCAATGGAATTCCAGTGTATTCAGTATAAACGCCTTAACCTTCAATAAAATAATTTACATATTTTCGATATACATGTGTTCCCATAATAAACCTTAGCGTGTGTCCGTAACAAAGTTGTTTTTTGCGCTTTCATAAATAATATTTTGCCGCCAGTGTCAAAGTTATGCGCAAAGTAGCACGTACTGGCGTGAATAATGCGAAGAGTGGTTGAACGTACCATTAATATTACGAGTGATATTAAGGGGAAATTATATTTAAGCCCGCCAAGGAAATGAGAAATGTTTATCAATTCGCTTACTTTCCTCTGTACTTCGTTTGCTCCTCTCTCCACCGAGCGGCTATCCGATGTTCGCTAGTTCTTGCCGCGGTCTTAAGCCTCCATAATTCACTATTAAATTTATATGTGAAATCTGTATCAAAACAGGCAATGCCCAAATAATTTTATCCCGGAAATTACTCAATCTATGGATGTGTTTTTAATTCATAAATAAATTCAATAATTCATGGAGTGTCCTCCCTACCCGACGAAGACTGTCTTTCACGGATGGGGGTCTTCTTATGGCTAAAGAGTCAAATTCTGGATCCACAAACTCTGTGTTATCTAGAGCAGAGAAAGACGTTGACAGTGGAGCTAGTCACCGTCTCCTGTGACGTTGTCACTGTGCTATGCTTTTGAAGTTTTGCGTGCCTTTAATAGTATATACTGCTGTTTTCCATCTTGATCTATCCTCTACAATCTTTTCTCAGCATTCATTATAGGCCAGTGTTGGCAAGACAGCAGGCTTGTATCCACGCACAATAGGGTTCTTCCTAAGGTCGTGGTTATCAAATATTATTTGTTTCATACGACCATGGCAGTACTGCTTAACTCAATGGGTTGTGGTTCGTACGGTAAGAATTTTCTTTTGATCTGTCTGTAAAATTGGAATTTCCGAGCTTCATATCACCGCAGCTCCTTTAAGCTTATAAGGACTCTGGTATTTCTGAAGATTTGGACTCTTCGAATAACAAAACCCAGCATCTTCATGAAACAACACATACCCTATCAATGTGAGCACGAAAGTTTCGTAGATTACCCCAAGATCTCTGACAGAGGGCGACCATTATTTGAAATAACAGAGTGCCCTTAATGTCACTTTGTATCCAGTACCACGAAGTATCGCCTGTAAATGACAGGTTTATGTTTGTCCAGCGATGTGAATATTAATTGACAAATTGCTTGCGGCTGCAATACCAAATGCACAATATCAGATGTGACGTCAACAGATGCAATTGAATTAACGGATTTATCGTTTACCGATGTACATACTCGTATAGTATGTGTTTGCATCCGATATTCACTTTTTGTGAATATCTAATAAGTTCATTTAATGAAAAAAAAAATATTTTTTATGAATTTACGGCATTAAATATTTAACATTGAAGAAAACGTTCGTTTTCTAGCAGTGTTATTATATTTTGGTATGACAGTGACATATTTTAAGGTGCTAGAGAATCAAATGTACGTCATTTAATATTCCACAAAGAAGAAGAAACACAACACTCCCATAATAATCAGATAATAAAAATGTAATCATGGTTCGAATATATTTGTATTTTAAGATATGTTTAAATTACCTTAATATATATATTATTACAGTAGCTATTTTCATATACGAGTATGTTCTATATTTAAATTTGTCGTACTTACACCCTTAATCGTCGTATCGATTAAAACGTTTCCTAAAAAGTAAGCTCACGTGAAAAAACATTTCTTGTTTTTACGTAAGCCTGCAATGTGTGTTGAATTTCCTTGTTTCGTATTTTTAATCTATCTTGTAGATTCAATCGAACGATGAAACCATTTTAGGTATGAGATATTTAGCCTTGTTGAAAACTATATTTTGTTCGTTTTAAAATATATTATTTGGACAATAAATAAATTACAATGTCTTTAAAAACGCATATTTCAACATTTTATACTAAGAGATTTACTTTAAAAATAATATTTTATCAGGATGGTATATTTCTCCTTGGGCGATAAGACAAGCCATAAATATAATAAAAATTCAAGAAAACCAATGTTTTTATTCGATTTTTTATGGAGTGTGTAAATTCCATCATTATTCAAGAAACGATAAGTGTTTAACTAACTAACTAACCATCACGCCGTCTCCCCGAAAGGGTAGGCAGAAAAAATGGACTGTCACACTTTTACTGGTGCGGCACTCCATCCTTCTCTTTTCGCTCCGCGGGAGACGCGGTGTGATGGGTTGCGAACCTCATCGCCACCAATAGGCATCTCCCGCGCTCACTTCGATCATCCAACACCACAAAATAAATCTAAAATACAATGATATAAAATAAAATAACAAAATAAAAATAATTTAACACAAAACTTTATTTAATTTCTGTCCTAGCACAAACTTTAATTCTTCCAGCAGACCTTATTTTTTTTTTGCATTATATACAATATTATATAATTCAAGAAGAAATATTCATCACGATACGTAAACATTTGTTTTGGTTATATTTTCGTGATCATCGGTGATTTTTATCATTAATTTAAACCAGCAATTGAAAGCTTCTATATAAAAATTGCGTGTCTGTGGTTTGAATAACGTGTACGTGGAAATTCTTGAGGTCGATTTTCCTTTACGTCAATGGAAAAACGTGTACCTACTCACACGATGTATATAAATTACCCTCCTACGTAGGCTGTGGTCTTGAAATCACTCTTTTATGTGCTTATGTATGTATTCTGAGTAAATGCTTTTGTTTTATGTACGTACGTTTCTTTGTTTTCAACCAACACCTCTTCAACCGCAAGATTTTAAAGCTCACATTGCGTCAAAGTATTCTGTATTATTTTTTGCTTGTTTTATATTAATCTATCGCTAAGCGATTTATTGTGCGGTTAATAACCGTACATAAAATATTAAACTAGCTTTTGCATATTTAAAATTGATGAAAGCGTCCATTTTATATAAGTTTTAATATACAATACTTTATAGGAGTGACATGTGTCGCCTTGCTGGTGCATTATCAATTGTGGTGAGAATATCTAGCTCGTATTCGTTTATATCCCCGTGTTAAATGAGCAGTAAGATTATTAAGTTAATTGAAGAATGACGATTTTTTTATGAATTTAATTTTTTTTTTTCACTTTTGAGTTTCTTTTTCTCGACATATTTGGAACTTCATAATGGAATTCCACAGTATTAACACCATAAGTTTATCAATAGTTAATTTATGTATCTGTTTGTATTGTTAATATTGTCACTTCAATTAAATGTTATATAATAGTTTTTATAGAAAACGGACGTTTTCATAATAATATTATATATAATTTTTTTTTTAACATTTTTTTGAGAAACTTTTTGCTGCAGATTTTCATTGAAACTGTTCTTTGGAAACTTTTGAAACCCAATATTTCCATTTCAGTCCTCGTCATCAGGGTGAGTGTTTTATCTTTTAAGTATTTTTATTACGTCATGTTCCCAATAACATCTGAGAAAATTGAATTTGCCCTATACATTAGTATCTTGTCTTAGCACGCATAGTAATAATGTTAATTAAAATAACGTCAGCGGCACGGTTAAGTTAATAGTCGATTTGTTAATTACTCTCATCTAAACATAGGTTAAAAAGAACCCCTAAATTCGTGATTGCATTTCCGAATAAAATATTGAAACCATTATATTTTTCAGCATTTTTTTGTTAATTGATACACTTAAGGTTGTATTAGGTTTGCTATGTATCATTCTTCTGATAATGACGGTATGTTGTCTTAGAAACATATAGAGTAAACAAACTTATGTAATATATTTTTTTATTGTAAATCAAATTTTTGATTCTATGAGCGACGTTTGGGCATTGTAGTCTCCATCTTCAGAATAGAAATCTCTATCTCCGAAACGGATAAACAATAATATCTTCGAAATGTCGGTCGAAGAAGATAACAAGAAACACGGATATACCCATGTTTCAAATAAAAAAATATATATTGCTACCAACCGTTAAAATCTATACACTTATTTCTCAGTTTTTCTCATATTTCTATCGTGGCATATTTTGGTATAAGATGTAGTCTACGCTCATTTTGTATGTATACTAAGTATAAGCGAGTTTATCCAAGTAATATCGTAAGAGATTAGTCCGCCGTTGGTTTTGTGTCTTTTTTTTTCTATTACAAAGTATGTCTGGTCGCAGTCCTGCCGTGGTAGTATATCGCACGCCCGGCCTCTCCGTAACCCCAGTCTACCCAATAAATAAATCAATTCCTCCTGTCTGGCCGCTATACCCTACTATGTGATTATAGTGTCGTTGCCGTTTAACCTCCTTCACTGCATGTGCTCCTGGTATCATAAGAGCTATTCAAAGAAAAATGTTACGCTCTTCTGATATATTATATTCTGCCTATAACTGCGATACTCTACATTATATTGTTTTCTTTCACCTCTTTCGTAACATTTTTTCCGGGTATTATGAGAACTTTTAAGGAAACTTTTTTCTTTTGGGATTTTATTGTTCAGTTTTTTCCCCCTTTCGCTTAGTAAATATTTCTGGTAAAATAGGTTATCTATCTATTTTCAGATAGTATTAGAATTCCCTAACCTCCTCTTCTGCGTATACTCCTGATAAGTATAAATCTTCTTCGCAGATTCAATCCTAAAGATTGCTTTGCAGCAAAGTCTTCAGTCTCGTCTTCCACTGCGCTCGGTCTTCTGCAGCTCTCTTCAACTCAACATACTCGTATGATACACAGTTCATGTCATCGCACACCTGTTTCAGATATTCCCGTCGAGGGCGTCTCGTCTATTATATCAGGCAGGAGACCCATATGACTTATAATATGGCCGATCCATCGGGCTCGCCTCTCTGAAATGGATTTGACAAGTTCTTCCTTCCTTCTCTTTCGATTCTGCCGAGAACATCGTTATTAGTAATGTGGCATCTCCAGGAAATTCCTAAACTTTTTCGGTAGCACCATATCTCAAAGCCTTCCAGATGACTGGTATTATATAAGTTTTTGTACATACTGGAATAAATGTAAATTGAAATAAATGGACTCAAATTTCTCTGCGTAATCAAAAATTCTTATAAACTTGGAATAGATTTACTGACTTAGCGGTTTATAATTCTTGCATTTTATTTCCAATACTTTTTCAGATAATTTCAGATCCACTGAAGAATCGTACTATTATTTCGTTCTTTCGCATTCCTTTGTCGAAGTTTATTTTTCTTTCTTCCATTTTCAAAAGGAAAAATCTTGAATCAAACTTCTGTGAAAAATTCTTAATGGTTGTCTGATATTATTTTTTGCTTTCTTTTACTTCTCTTTTATTTACTTTTCACGTGCAATTACTTTCGTTGTTTGTACAGTCAGCCTTAAAATGTGTACACATTGCGTTTTTTTTTAATTTTTTTTATTAATTTAATTTTTAAATAATATATATTGGTTTTTAGATAAATGATTTTTATTTTTTCAACTATTTTTGTGACCGAATTATCGTGTAGATTGTACTTTATCGATTGTACTTCATACTTTACTCTTTACTTACAGTTAAGTATTATACTCTCGTAAAAAGCCCAGACAGTCTTCAGAAAAAAATAGCTTTCAACCCTCGCGATATATCTACACCGTGGGTCGTTAAAATTGCAACCTTTTGTGAGACTTTTCCATAGTGTACGGTACCTTCACGTATTGTATGAAATTCTCATTTTTTACGACTATATTTTCTATTCACATGTTCACATTGCCATTAAAATTATACCTACAATATGATATGCGTTCAAATCAGGCAAGGCAGTAAGAGTTGTTGTAAAAAAATGTTAAAAGCAGTTATTTCGTAAATTATTTCTTGGAAAAAAATCCTACATTACGGGACTTGAAACCGAAACCTACGCTGCCAGAATACACTGCTTTATATAAAACAAGTTATACAGAAAAAATGATTATACGTTCTTTTCTGGAGAGAAATTAATATTAAAAAACATTACTTTTATTATTTATGGGTTTGAAACAACCACGTTCACAAAACTAAAAGTACAGAAACTCAGAGTGACCTAGCGGGCAGTGGAGAGGAGTATGTTGACCATCAGTCTGCGAGAGTGAAATGAATGGATCAGAGAAGGGACCAAAGTTACCAAATGCAAAATAGCTTCGTTGAAGTAGAATTTGGCCGGCCATATAGTGAAAGCAATGTATGATCGGTGGATCAGACTCACCCTGGAGTGGCGATCGAGAACCGGCCATATAAACCCAGGCAGACTACATCCACGACAGTATGATGACATAACAAAGTGGCGGGTGATCAATAGCATAGTATTAATTGTTTCTTGGACAATGATGTAAAACTCCGTATTAAATAATTTATACGAATGAAAACGTCTGTTTTCTAGAAGTTTTGTTATATGAATAATACATATGTTTCGCCTGTCTAAGGCATTATAAAATGTCATTCGCATAAAATATAATAAAACTTTCAGAAAAAGCCCTTTTTATTCGTATTTATCAATAGCATTGAGTGCCGCGAGATAGACAGTTATGAATGTCGGGAAAGAAGGTTTATGTCCAACACTAAACGACTAATGGGTGACGATCTTCTTCTTCTTCTTTAGCCATCTATCTCTCCACTGCTGGATGTAGGCCTCTTAAAAAGTTCTCCATTTGTTTCTGTCTCGTGCGACTCTCATCCATCTTTCCCCCCGGCTGGAATAAGGCCGTCAGCTCATCTTTCTGGGAACTATTTAATGGACGATGATGATGAATGTAATTGGGATAATATTTCTTCTGCCGCTGTACGCGCGCAGGTGGTGTGTGCAGCTATTGACTGCAAAATGGTTGCTTGCGTTATTCAATAATTACCTTCTTCAATATAATCTTATTTCGCTGACGTAAAAGCAAATTGTTATTACACTCACGAGGGTGTACCGAGCCATTTTCATGATCTACTCGAGTGAATTTGCTAAGTAATTATTCCCAAAATAACTTTTTACTTCTGGGTGGATTTATTTGATCTAATTCACAATGTCATCACTTGCGGGGCTATATCGAAATATTCATTTTTAGTACGTACGGATGGATTCGTAGTTTTTTTTTCAATGCGAATCTTTGATCGAGCTTGACGCATGTTGTTTCAAAATACTCGATTTTTTTTAGTCTGTGTACGCAATTAGCAGTGGCGTGCTCCGAAAAATATTTAATAATGATTTGAATAAAAAAAACGGTGGATTCGTGGAACATAAATTAAATAGTCAATATATGCACCATCTAAAAAGAACATTTTGTGTCAAATTATTTTTATTTTGTTATTTTATTTTATATCATTGTATTTTATATTATTTGTTTAAGATTTATTTTGTGGGTGTTGGACGATCGAAGTGTGCGCGGGAGATGCCTATTGGTGGCGATGAGGTTCGCAACCCATCACACCGCGTCTCCCGCGGGGCGAAAAGAGAAGGATGGAGTGCCGCATCAGTAAAAGTGTGACAGTCCATTCTTTCTGCCTACCCTTTCGAGGAGACGGCGTGATGGTTAGTTAGTTAGTTATTAAAAAATAAATAAATAAAAATTATAATATTTTCACAACGTTTAAAGCTTTTTTGAAAATGTTATACAAATGTGAATCCACAACACAAAGTGATAGCGAATTATATTATAAAATAAATTATTTGAAAGCATTCTGAAACAATAATACTACATTAATCCAACAGCTCTTGAAAAAATATTTAACATTTCATTTACAGGAAAAAAAGTAAATATATAAATAATAATTTTGTTAAGCGAGGCGTCGAAAGGAAAATTGCACTTTGGCCAAAGTCTTAAACCATTCCTTACAATGCTGCGTTTTTAAAATTGGACATAAATCACCGGAGGAGTTCGAAAATTTCACCCCAGATATCATTATCACCTTTAGCTTTACAACCATCTGTGGGTCTTCTTTAAAGAAAATGTTCTCCACTAAATACGTGTTTTTTGGTATTCACATGAATTATTGTTTTAAGACTCACTACACAACGATGACATGGCGTGTCTATTCCTTTCTGGACTGTCGCGCAGGCAAGACGTCAGTACATAAGTTGCGTGTGAACATTTTTTTCATTAGTTATTATTATCGATTAATTTTCGATGAAAATAAGTTTTATAGCTGTTCTCGGCTTGCTACGATTGGCTGTAGTCAGTTTAATAAGTCGTGCGCATTATGATTCAATTATGTGTTTATTATTTGATATATGATGAAGATACTGATGTAATCAATTATTGCTATAATGATTTGTTTGTAAGAAAACATTTTATTAAAAAATGACAAGATTCGAAATGCGTCTAGGAAGAATGTGCCGCGTAGCGATGACATATATAGTAACATTAGCTTAGCGGTTTAAGGGTTACAATAATCAAATCAAATCAAATCAGTTGATTAACTCAAAAGACATTACAAACAGCAAAATGTTTAAGGCATCTATTGAGTACAGGTAAACTATTATAAAAATACAACATAATACCAGGAACGCATTAGAGATGGTTCGACATTAGGAAGACAAGATACTTTCTAAAGTCAAGAGTATTGGTCCCCTGAACGTACCTTCACTAATATGAAAGACGTCGATCTCCGAGGACACCGCGTTCACCAGACTAATTGCTCTTCCCGCCGGTGTCACCAGAGGCAGATTGGTTCTGGTGGCCGGTAGGTAAAACAATCTGTGCTGTCGCTGTCGGAGAAATCTATCAGCGACAAAAAGACCAACACCCTCTAGCCCGGCCGAGTTCTCGAAATATCCCTTGATTAATTTAAATACATGGTAATGAGATGCCCATCTCTTCAAAGCTGTAAAAAATTGGTTCCGAGCATTTCCAAAAAGAAATGCCGTGGGATAGAGCCACGGATAACTACCATACTCCCTCATGTAGAGATACCTCAGAATTTATTTCTGAATCCTCTCCAGCATAACGGAGTATCTCGCCTCGTGAGGACTCCATATCACAGAACCACTTTCGAGTCTGCTCCGAACCAACGCGTTGTATAGGACTCTGAGCACATTGGGATCTCTGAAAACTCTTCCCGTCCGAATGATGAATAATCATTCCTGTAGCCTTATATTAATGAATTTAGGACCACAAACCGAATATTTGTTCGTTCATGTTAGCCGTGATTTAGGGAGAGAAAATATGAATCAAATGTTTACTTTATGAATACCCTGATTTAAACTTATTTTTTTAACTGCTTGGTTGTTGGTATCCAGATATTTTAAAAGGGTTGATTTATCTGACGTTTACGTACTGCACATAAAACAATATTTATTTACAAACCCGTTAATATATCGTACATTCGCATGTTCGTACGCGAGTATTTTAGGTAACGGAACTTTTAGGCAGTTTGAATCCCCGGCGGACCAATCGCGTGAAAGTTGTTTATGCCCCGCTCCAATCAGGATCGCGTAATCTTTTAGTTGCCTCAACTTTTAGTTGCTCGGGCAACTAATTAACAAGTTAGCTCCCGCCGCCTGGACATTGCTCACCTCATTCACGTGCGCGGCCTGCTCAACCCACGGCTGCCCGGCACTTGAAAACCCCTGAGAATACTTGTTACCGCGGAAAGTACAAAAATATAAATCTTTCAAATTATAAAATTCTTATTTTATAAACAATAAAAAAAAAGTGAAAATTCGTATTTTTTTCTTCTTCTTCTTCTTCATGTCAATGGCTAGCTAGTCTTATATAGTATATTTTTAAAATTGTCCTAAATATTGGGTTTTATCTTCACTATCAGGCTCGCTGGCGGCATCGATAGACTGGATTAGTCTGTAGATACCAGCTAGCCTGGCGAAACCGATCGCAATCGAAAGTGATATTAAAGTGGAAGTAGTTCTTAAAAACATTGTTTTATTGAATTATTATTTAAAAAGTCTGTCTGTGGTGTTGAGGACATTGTGAGATGGGGAAGAAGCAGAAGGCGCTTTTGGAGAGACCACGTGGACCGCATGGAGAAGACAAGAATCGCAAAATTTGTTAAAGATGAAAACCCAAGCAGCAAAAGATTACAAGGAGGGCCGCCAAAGAGATGATTAGATGGCTGGACATCATCATCCCAGGACAGCCCACCGTCACATACAGGTCATACGACCTAAACTAAGAGGAAGAAGAAGAAGAGAAGATTAATTAAAATGAACTTTCATCAAGAGATTTTAGTAAAATCATTAGATTATAACAAATCATTTATAATATGGTCGTTTTCATAAATTTTAAATACATTTTTAATATAGAGTTAACATAGTTCTTAAAATTAAGAATTTTGTAATAAATTATTCAGAAAGGTTATCCAAGTGATCTGTATTTGATTTCGGAATTGACGGATCTTTTTTTTTATAATAAAAAATACACTTTTCGGTTATATTTTTATTTTTAAATTTTATTTTTTAAGTTTCTCTTTTTTAAAAATCCACATCTACTGTCGCTTAACCAAAAATAATCGAATTATTAAACATTCGTTCTTTCATCAAAACATCTCTTTTCTAGAAGTTTCATTATATTTTATAAGAATGAGATGTTTCGTTTATCAAATATTTAATAATGGCTTAGCAAAACGAAACATGTCATTCCCATAAAATATAATAAAATTGACGTTTTCATTCGTATCAGTTATTTAACATAGAGTTTTACATCATTGTTTAACAAACAACAAATTCGTTATTTGTTTTATTTCTGCAAATAAACTACTATTGAAGGGTTAAACCGTAAATTTGCTATTAACTTTAACGTGAAGTTTATTTTTAAGGTTTTCTATCAAGGAAGTTTTGTAATCCTTATGAAATGTAATTACTACGAGTGATACGTAAACTTGTGGAGGGAAGAGATTAGACTTTATATTTAAACTAACTAACTAACTAACCATCACTCCCCGACGGCCACACCTTAACCGATGCGGCACTCCATCCTTCTCTTTTCAGCCCCGCATGCAAGAGACGCGGTGTGATGGCTTGCGAACCTCATCGCCACCAATAGGCATCTCCCGCGCACACTTCGATCATCCAACGTCCACAAAATAAATCTTAATCAAAAAATGTAAAATACAATGATATAAAAGAAAAAAACGAAATAAAAATGAAATCACACATAATGAACATGTTAAATTAACTACAATTTAAAAAAGAAAGATTGCTTCCCCCCTTTGTCCATCTTAATAAAAACATTACTTAATTTTCACAAAAGCATGATCATATTTTGTATGATATGATGAAATATGATCAATCCTATGTGTAAATAAAATTATGTTTAAATTAATCAAATGATTTTACTGAAATCTCTTGATGGAAGTTCATTTTAAATAATAATAAAATAAAACGATGTTTTTTAACTACTTCCACTTTTGTCTTTATTTCGACAAAACCGGTCGCTGTCGAAATAAAACAAAAGTGAAAGTAGTAAAAAACATCGTTTTATTTAATGTTTAAATTATTCTTTTTCTTTTCTCCTGTTAGACCCCTGGTTTGGGTCTTGGGAAGTTGACTCCCAGCTACCCCTCCATATTTTTGGTGGTCTTCCGAGGGGACGATAGCCAATAGGAATCTGATGCATCATAACATGTGGGATTCTGGACTGATCCATTCTCTGCATTTCAATAACATCCATCTTCTTCGTGTCATCGGGAAGGCCCTTAGCTATATTCTTTCTATTGGCATTGTGGTGGAAGGTTTGGCCAATGTTGTGTCGTTTCCGGGGACGCCGGGTGCTATGTTTTCAGTAATACCATATGTAGAGGCATCATCCTTGCCCCATGTAACACGGATAGTGACATGGAGCATATTTAATACTGTGTTTATTCTACTTTCATCTTTGTTTTGGCAGTTCCTTGCTTCACTTCTAAAATCAAATCAAATCAAATCAGTATATTTACTCAAAAGATATTACAAACACCATAAATGTTTAAGGCATCTATTGAGTACAGGTAAGATATTATACACATACAACATAATACCAGGAACGCATTAGTGATGGTTCGGCATTAGGAAGACAAGATACTTTCCAAAGTCAAGAGAGGAGACCGCGTTCAAGAGACTATATGCTCTTCCCACCGGTTTCACCAGAGACAGATTGGTTCTGGCGGCCGGTAGGTAAAACAATCTGTGCTGTCGCTGTCGGCGATATCTATCGGGGACAAAAAGACCAACATCCTCCAGTACGGCCGAGTTCTCGAAGTATCCCCTGATTAATCTAAAGAAATGGGTTATTCGATATCCATCTCTTCGAAGCTGTAGAGAATTGATTCCGAGCATTCCCAAAAGAAATGCCGTGGGATAGAGCCACGGATAACTACCATATTCCCTCATGTAGAGATACCTCAGAATTTTTTTCTGAAACCTCTCCAGCATAACGGAATATCTTGTTTCGTGAGGACTCCATATCACAGAACCACTTTCGAGTCTGCTCCGAACCAATAAATAAACCAAAATAAGAGTCGGCACAAGAACACCATTGTGTACTGCCATCTTATATTTTTGGATCGACAGTAAGCGTGTATTTATTCTTAACTATCAGAACATAAAACTGTTCTCCCCATAGGCATGGCTCCGAGTAGGCAACATTTCATTGACGCACGCGCGTGATTTTGGGATGAATCTCTGAAATATCATCTCGTGTGTAATAATATTGACACGATCCACTAATAGAAACGTCTGGCGAGCGGGTGGATGCGGATATATTCGTCTGTATAGTACATATATTATGTATCCGCACCATGTACTTGTCTATGTATTTTATGTACGTAATGATTTCTTCTTTTCGTATTTGCGTATTCAAATATTTGTAGATATCATTAAATTATTTATGGCCCTGCGTTTTTTTTTTAAAAAAAGACTAATATCAAGGATTTACATCAATGATATAAGAATTTATTTTACAATCTTCAATGTGAGCAGAAAAAAGCTCATTATTGTGAAGAAGGAATCTGGTCGTGTCCAGGCTTGAACCCATGTCCCTTGGATCAGGAGCCAAGCGTTCTATCCTCTAGACCACCACCTGTTAAATACATTATCTCCGATAATGAGCAGTCTCCGAAACTTCGATTATAATCGTTCAAATCTAATTAATCTAAAAATTTTTTTTGAAAAATGATGTAAAACTTCATATTAAATTATTAATAATGTTTGTTTTCTAGAAATAGAGGAAGACCGAGGAAAACGTGACACGATCAAATAAATCAAATATTGAACGTCGGCCTTGTGAGGAGTCAGAGAAATCGACGCGCGTGCATGACACGATGTATGAATGTTGAGGAATCAAAAGAAATATGTCAGGGAAGAAAAGTATGGTAGTCCATTATTTCTGCCTACCCCTTCGGGGAGACGGCATGATAGTTTATTAGTTAGTTTTCTATGAGAATTACGTGTTTCGCCTTTCTAACCCAATTTTCAAATGTTTTTCTAATGCATTATCAATTTAATAATGAAGATATACTCGTAAAATCAATAAAACTTCTAGAAAACAAACGTTTTCATTCGTATTAATTATCTAAGAAAACTTTTTTACATCTATGCAGAAGAATACAATATACAATATATAGTGAAATTTTGGTGCCTTTCTACAATCTTTGGCTGATAATCATTGGCAAGATAGAGAGAAGGCGGAGAATTGACAGAAGCCAGTTGTCCTGGCTGCGGAATAAAAATAAATGGACAGGATAGAGATGCTTCCGCTGCAGTGATCGTCAACGTTGGAGGCACCAGATAAAACAAATCTACATATACCGAAGAGAAGCCTGGTGCTGTCAAAAATAATAATGTAGAGTTTTAATGCTTTAGAAAATTTATCACTACTAATAACATCTGGGAATAAGATGTCCGTGATATGGTTTGACCATATTTGACAAATCATCGAGAAAATAATGGTTACAATGGAAACAATAAATAAATAAGTAACCTTTAATAAACAATGTTTTCAAAGCAATTACTTTTTTATTATTATTTGTAGACTCTCCCGTGAGCTGTGAAAGTATTCAAACAGCGTCAATTTTGTTTACGGGGCGATGATGTAACGCAAATTTTTACTACATTTGTTAAACGCTTTTAATGAAAAATGTTTTGCGTTGGAAACAGAGAGCTTTTGAAAAAAAAGCAGTACGATTACAAGTTGTTTGATGTGAAGCATAATTTATTACTTAATTGAAATTGGAACATTTATCCTTATAGGGTTTCATTGATGACGCGTTTAATTAATTGTTTTTAATTTGTTTTTCCTTTACGTTATAATTACGTAATAAATCCATTACGTTTCAATTTGATCATATATTATTTTATTAAAAAATGGTGGGTATTGGTCCGAAGTGAAGAATGAAACTGGCAGAAGAAGGATGAGAGCCGAATAAATGCGGTGGAGATGAGGTCCTTAAGACGAATCTTAAATGCTGATATAAGAAAGGATTGTAGAACGAATGAAGTCAAAATTATGAAAGGATCGCTGCGTTGGTTCGGGCATATGGAGCGTATGGATGAAGAAAGTATATGTTAACGATGTAAACGGAATACGGAGTCGAGGTAGACTAAGGAAAACATGGCATGACCAAATTAATCAAATTTTAAAGGTTGGTAATGTTAGAAGTCGTTAGAATCGACGTTGTGTATGACTCGTTTTATGAATGTGGAGGAAGCTTGAGAGGTGTGTCAGGATAGAGTGGTATGGTCTATTCCCTCTGCCTACTTTTGCGGCAAACGGCGTGATGGTTTGTTTGTGGGTAATGTTTAATAACCCGTTTTACTTTGACATTGTCAATGGATACAAATATATTTCATTGGTTTTGAATCTAACTTCTTAAATTCAAATACCTACAACGTGTCTTGTAAAACATAATGTCTTTAAATAAAGTATAACACATTATTAATATTCAAAGCTATAATAAAATTAACCAAAAAGTGTTAAATTATTCATATCAGTTTTTACATACGGTTTGATTAACTTTATTATATGAGTTGTTATTTCTTCAAATAATTGAAATGTCTTAAATTGAGCATTATATAATTTTCAACCTAACTTAAAACAACATTTTAGTTTGTGGAAAATTATTTCATCCCGAACGATACGCGTACCAGGAGTATTAGGAGAACATAAATCGTAGGAGAGTGCTCGCGAAGCTTTTCCCCGTGAAAGATAGCGGCGGAACGCTCCCGCATTTACCGAACGCGGGCGCGAGCGTGAAACACCGCTTCCGCGCCAGGCGTAATATCACCTCCTCGCCTCTCTGTTACCCTGGTAATCTGGTGGCGCTTGTGAGATGTGAAATTTTCAGTAACTACGCAATTATTTCGTTTTTTATGGGAACTTCCTTGTGCTTCAAAAAATGTTTAATGAATTTTAATTCTGGAATTTTCATTTATATAAAATATTTATGTTGATATTCTTCTTCTTATTCGTACGAGGATGATAACATAGTAAAATATACCTTTCCGATTTCAATTTAAATTGACAAAACCTAAGAAAAAAAAACTGCTTTTGTCTCATACTTGTTGCGTCATAGAAACAAATGATTAGTTTAAGATTAATTGGACGAAGGCACATAGAACAGCATATAAGAATATTATCGCATTAGAAAACTTTTTGAAGTGGGCCAATATTACCCGACGTTACTGTGATTCTGATACAAATCTTTGGTTTGTGATCTATTCCGAAATAACTTTAGTCTGGCAAACATGTGGTCGTTGGTTCGACGCCCACTAGCTAAATTATTACGTATTTACTCCAGGCGATACAAATTATTTTCTCAACGGTGTACACATTCATGTATGAATGGATATTTACCATTGTTTTAATAGTTTTTACCAAAAATATTAATATTATGTGATATTTTCATCTCCTAGATATAACCAAGATACTAGGAGATCAGAAATACAAAGAAGTATAAAATGTTTTTATTATATCATAATTTATACTTATTAATGACTTTCCATGATATATAGCTGGTGGTAAACTACGATGTGAAGCTTGCAAAAATAATTGTGACCGAACAAGAAGATAGAGAAACACGAATAATTTGCGAGATTAAAGACAATTGTCAGATGTGGGCGCTGTAGGAAAAGATGCTGGAACTAGCATGTCTCTCGTATGTCAGAAAATATGATCCCAAAGATAGTCCGAGACAGTCTACCCTTCGTCTCATATCTTGATAACTCATTGCGTGCGTAAACAAGAACAGTGGGTAGATAAATATAATACCAACTATGTACCTAGGTGGAAATTATATGTATATGATGCAACCCAATAAGTTGACATTTAGGTTCCTAATGTTAATTTAATCGATGTCGTACGATTCTGCGTCGAATCGTTTGGTACACTTTTTATATTTTTATAGTGTAACGAATTTTCACGAGTCATTTGCCATTATTTATAGCAATATTTACAGAAGCTTGCGAAATTTTAGAATTAATGTGAAAAATATACAGAGAATCGGCAAAAGGAATAATTCACACCGCTCGTTTATCGTTTAGTGAAATATTTCACCCCTGAACTTAAAGTTCAACTTTCAGATCGAATATTTCTCTCACGCTTTTTATATAATATTATATTACGAGTACATAGTATAATGGTTTATTAACTATCACGTCGTATTTAAATTGTATCAAGTCGTATAAAGAAGCTTTGAAGATGTTATTTTGTAATTTGATATTAAAAATATTTTCTAGAATATTATTTTGTATATTTTTGCTTCTATAATTGCTGTTCACTGGGTACTGATTAATTTAACCATTTATTAATTTCTATATAAATTATGTCTTTTCAAATGTATGTTTTTATGTATTATTATTATTTAATATTATTTATTATTTCTTACTGTAAAAATAAATATTGTTAGTACCTACTTATAAATAGCTCAGGTTAATTTTTAATTTTTAATTATTGTATCGAATTTGAAATGCGTTTTTTATTAGTCTTTCTTTGTTTAGTTTTTGTTATATTTTTACACCTGAAGTTGGAGGTATCCTCCGAAACATGTCGTGTTTTTTAATATTTTTTTTAATATATACTAAAATACTAAAATAAACTGATTTGGTACAATAGCGCCAACCGGTTTCGCTCTGTAGCGAGCTTCCTCAGGGCTATACACAAACTGTTTGTGTATAGCCCTGAGAAAGCTCTATAGAGTGAAACCGGTTGGCGCTACTAACTCAAATAAAGTGGTTTATACTAAGTGAAAAAGTGTTTAATTTTATTTTTAGGGTTAATAATAATCCGATTTCTGACGAAGAAGTTAGTAACATACCCACACACTCGAAGAAACAACATATTTAAAAATATTATTTCATTTATGTAACGCGTACACAAATATGCGGTTTGTTTGGGTGTTCGAATCGTTTTTTTAGTATTTAAGTCGTCCTTGGATGAGAGGAGAAGAATGAAATATCCTACTTACAAATGTATTTCAGCTTTTCTACACGTGCATAACGCTATGTGTATTTTAATTTTTCAGTTGGGTGGAGTTTCGTTTTTTTAGCGTCTCGTTATTTTTCACAGTTCTATTTTACTGAATGGCTTATATTATATATAATCGCGTTTGCTTAGTGATGAAATGAAATAAGTAATCAACTCAGAAATAGTCCATTGTTTTGACCGAAACACAATGATACTTCAATATTATTACTGTTAAAATTTAAAACACTGCTAGAATATCACAATTTCTTTTTATTCACTGAGAGTGTTGTGACAGCTGTTTCGCCAACATCATCATCAGGTGTTACAATAAACTACAAGAAACCAGTTTATTGTAACACCTGACGACGCCAACATCGGTTGGCGAAACAGCTGTCGCGGCACTCTCAGTGAATAAAAAGAAATTGCGATATTATAACAGTGTTTTAAATTTTAACAGTAACAATAATTGTTTACAATATTGCGAGGAGTTTCTTCCCCTCCTAATAATTATGTATATTAACTAAGTCTTTCTGATGTATTTTTTAGTTGATTGTAAGATCTGACGATGCTAACATCGGTCAGCGAAACAGCTGTCGCGACAAAATACAATCTTCTTCTTCTTTCTCCTTTTAGTTTAGGTCGTATGACCTGTTTGTGAGGGTGGGCTGTGCTGGGATGAAGATGTCCAGCCATCTCTCCATCTCTTCGGCGGCCTTCTTGGTAATCTCTTGCTGCTTGGGTTGTCATCTTTAACAATTTTTGCAATTTTCGTATTCTCCATGCGGTCCACGTGGTCTCTCCAAAGCGCCTTCTGCCTCTTCCCCATCTTACTATGTCCTCAACATCACAGAGAGACCTTATCGTTTCATTTCTGATCCGATCTCTGAGGATTTTGCCTGCGATGGAGCGTAGGGTTCGCATTTCTACTACTCTAAGAAGGTTCTTAGTTCTATTGGTATCGGGTCTGACCTCTATTCCATACGTCATGATGGGGATATATAATATGTAATTGGAAAATATAATCAATTGTGATATTTATAACAAAGTTTTTTATTTATGTAAACAGTTAGTTTTATTTAACTAAACAACCAATGTCGTCCACTACCGGTCATTGGACTCTCTCATACTATTCCATCTTATTCGGTCTGAGAGTCTTGCTTGTACCTATAATATCATGGCTCTTTCGTGCTTTCTTTATAATACACGGTGTCTTCTTATAGTCGATTTAGTGAGTGTGAGCGTTTACATATACCACTTACATATAATTGTATCATTATTTAAGATGTTACTCTTCAATAAATTAATATTTCTTTAATTAAAAAAAAAACTTTCAAGCATGAATGCCTAAGTACCCACCATTTTTTAAATTAAGCGTAGGGCTTAAATTTGTTCAAGAGAAATTGATTCATGTTTCATAACTTTGAAACTAATTGAGTTATAATCGTGAAATAAACGCCATTTGGTTGCTTACAACGTCTGTAAGATACTCGGAACCATATTTATTAAAATTGTCTCGTTTACGTGAAAACACTTTTCTGGTTCTTGGAACACCTTGTGTATTGTGTAAATAAATTGTGGCAGTGAAACATGGAACTGCCAAAAGTAGGATGAAAGTTGAATAAATGCAGTAGAA
The DNA here is from genome assembly GCA_022606425.2 of Lepidostoma basale. NCBI lineage: Eukaryota > Metazoa > Arthropoda > Insecta > Trichoptera > Lepidostomatidae > Lepidostoma > Lepidostoma basale. Next base: position 113,744 of record JAHDVF020001183.1, read on the forward strand.
ATGAGATCACTTATATGAATATCTGATAAATTTATATATGATGTAGTGGCAGATGCAAATATCGGAAATGAATGCAGTTCGAATAAGAGTGTTCCCAATAAAATAATTAAATAATTATTAAGATGGTTTGGACACATGGAAACAATGAATGAAGGAAGAATGATAAAAAAAGTATATTATGTAAACAACGTAAACGGAACAGGAAATAGAAGAAGACAAATAATACCGTGGCACAATCAAATCAGTCAAATATTAAATGTCGTTCACGTGAAGAGCCGGAGAAATCGACCTGCGTGCATGACTCGATGTATAAATGTTGAAGAATCGATAGAAGTGTATCTGGAAATAACAGTACGAGTATGGTGTTCCATTATTTCTGCTTATCCCTTTGGCGTGATGGTTAGTTAACACCGTCATTTATCTAGAAGATTCATGATATCATATTTATTGGAGTGACACGTTTTGCTTTGCAAGGGCATTATCAAATGACGAAACAATATCATTATACAACTTTTCGTAAACTAATATTGTGTACGAATTTCAATGGTAATTGTTGATGGATGGTTTATACAGCACCATTTTGATAAGGAGTAATTTAATTTGTCGCAGATAATTGTCTCTCTTTATCACAAATTCAACAGCAAAACATTTCGGAGTGGTCCATTGCTACCCGAAATAACGTTATCATCTCGTTTCTAATTGTATTATTGCCTCCCTGGTACATATTCAAATTCTTACGTAAACAGAAGCTGAACGTATTCTAATCAAATTACTTTATTTACGTACTACTTATCTATGCATAAATGCTGTATGATTCTAATATTATGTACACGCTTGTGTATGTAGATACCCACTAGTGACGTGCGCGCTAGTTATTTTTGGAATTAAGGTATTTATGAATTCCGAGCTTGTTATGTTTATTTACCTTTTGACACGATACAGTGGGCGGTCAAATGATTAGACGCACGGGGAATTTATGTTTTTTTTCTCTCCAGCGATTTCAGTTTCATTGCCGCCAACGCGATCTATGATTAAAATATTACAAGCGTGGTGAATATTACTAGCGGAAATCATTGAAACAGATTTGTGCGAGTTTCGTCAGATTCAAGTCCTGAAATTATTTGAACTTAGACCGTTTGCTGTATTTGAATAACTTTGGTTTTCCAACTCCTTAACTAATTCTAATTTGAGCTAGGTTCAAATTCGATGGTCTTCTATCACTAAACAAATTATTAAATTCCATTCGATCTTATTGGTATTATAATATACTAGTTGCAACCCGTGAAATATTCAAGGTAGTAAAGATTTTCTACTCTTTAAAAACTTGGTTCACTGTACAATCATCAGTAATAAGTTTGAACTTTTGATGTAAATCTTTTCTTACACTTTGAAAAATTCACAACTAACAACACCAAATTGTTCTTCTTTTATTTTCTACACTACTTTCTGGGGTAGGGGAAGGCGCTGGAAGTGGAGCCGTTACCGTCTTCCGATGGTCTCTCTTTTCTGCTCCTCCTCCTCTCTGCGCTCTGCTTGAAAATCCTGCGCGCATTTATGTGCTGTTGTCCTAGAGTGTGTGGGTCCAGGATTGGGCTCTTCAGTTACATGATGACCCAAAACCCTGACAGTCTTCCTCGGACACGAGGGACAGCCGATGATGACGAGAGAACAGAACAGCGAAGATTATATCTAAATGGGTGCCGCGCAAACTAAAGTAAACTGGACCTGGAGATAGCAGAGACAGAAATAAGCGAAGGGCTGCTGTAGAAGAGGCTAAGTCCCACCCCGGGATGTAGCGCCGAGGAGAAGAAGAACTTTAGTCTATGTCTAGCAAGGACAACCTTCGTGGCAGAATTGCATCACATGTCAGGAGAATCAATAGCTGAAAATAATAGGGTTCAGTAATAGGGTTCAAATAGCCTACTGTATAAAAAAAGACCCAAGCGGCAATCCAAGAACCAGTAAAAATGTTACACTTTGCTGCAAACCAATTCCTTAGATTGAAACTAGCGAAGAAGAAGCGAGGAATATATTTTATTTTGATACAGTTGTTTGTGGCGTGTTAATAAAACGATGCTAGAATGTGTGCATGTATTCCAATTTCGTTTTAAATTGCGTTTTCTCTTCTATGTATTAATACGAGTAGTATACATGAGGGTATTAGTTGCAAACCTGGCAAACTCCATCATTAGATGTTTTGAGTAAATCGCAAAAAACTGATACGCTAATAAAATGCGCTTTTTTACGATATTTATTTTATCTTCGAAAACCAGTTAGTATTTTAAAAGTAATCAGCCATGAAATAATCATCATTATTTTGATAATTAAAGTAAAATAATGAATTTCATTTTGGAGTTTGCCAGCTTTGCAACACTCACTTGGAGGTTGCCATGTTTGCAAGAAACCCTATATTTTAATAGCAAAATTCTTCAGAATGAAGCTGAATTTGAAACTGAAAATCAATAAAATTGTGTGCAAATGTATTATGAATAAGACCCAATTCATATCTCACTTTTGATTGTTGGTGGAGTTTGCCGGGTTTGCAAATAATACCCTCATATATTCGTTCTATATAAGATTGTTGTGGCTGCAACTGTAATTTCGAAGTGTTCATTTTAAAATGCTGGTCTCTTAGCGTCTGAAATCACGTCTATCAGTCGTCTGTGGTAATTTTCCTAGGGCGAATGGGAACCCCGCGATACACATATTTAATCACTACTTAATTAAACCCACGGCTGTGTATTCAAATATCCAATTCAAGACATGTTTCTAGTTTAATTAACCCCTAGATTTACATACTGGGTTCTTCGTTTCTCGCGTATTCCTTAAATGCTATTTGCCTTCTAGGAATGAAATTGAGTTCTATATTGCAACAAGTGAGTCGTATCTCCAAATTATTTTTAATTGAATTGATTTAAACCCTTATTCAGAAAACGTTTATCTATTTTATAGTACATACGAGTATATACAAACTCACGCCGTCATATAATATGATGCTATCTACTTAGTATGATATTATACATTCATATATTTTTACAAAATATGTAAAAAATATCTTACACTGAAAACCTTAATACCTAGAGAACAGCAAATGTCATTTGATAATGCCTTAGATAGGCGAAACACGTCATTCACATCAAATATAATAAAACTTCTAGAAAACACACGTTTTCATTCGTATTAATTATGAAATTTTAAAAGTTTTTTTAGCGTCTCAAAATGGTGTGTCTTTCGATACTTCGTAATAAACAATAAGTAAACATTAGACTTATGAACTTTTGTTTTTTTTATGTATGGGACGGGATATCTTTTTTTCTGAATTATTTATTTTTGTTTGGATTTTTTATTTTAACCGAGCCATAGAGGGCTCCCTCCGCTTACCCGAAGCTGTTGTAAGCGCATATTTTGTTTGGATTTATTATTATTTATTTATTCTTACTACAAATTATATATCTTACTGATCGATTCAAAGGAGGCTCTTTTCTTGCCTTTGAAATGGCCGCCAGGGAGTTGTGGTCCCGAATATACTCGTACTTCATTATTATTTGTTTTTTTATTTTATTTGTTTATTCATATAACTTAGAAATTAGTAAAACTATATCGTAAGGACCAGTAGAAATAAAGCAAAAATTGTTAAAATGTGTAAGAATTATAGATATAAGATTTACTAAGTAACCAACACGCCGTCTTCCCGAAAGGGTGGACAAAAATAATGGACCTCCACACTGTTATTTCAAGATATACTTACCTTGATTTGTCAACATTCGTACGTTGATTTCTCCTACCCCCCACGTGATCGACATCATTTTAGTCTGCCGGTTATTTTAGACTAAGGGTGGTGCATTACAGTTGAACTACCAGTGTTATGAACTCTGTGTGCCCATCCAACTGAGGCGTCTAATAATTTCATACATGTTTTTATTACTTATTACTATTGCACTTATTACATTAGATGCTTTGTTTGTGTGCCAGCAATAAATAAATAAATAAATTTACAGAATATTCTTGAAAAACTCCGTAACACAGTTTATAAGAAAGAACAAATACCACATACATTACGTGGTTAGAGCATTTCTTTGCCGTGGATAAAAAAATAGGGAAAGGGTCTCTTGATTTCTAATTCAGTTTATTCCCCATGGCAAACAATAAATTAGCGGTCCTCAGTCCCCGGAAAAGGGTCGAAAGGGTCTATTTAAGCTTATCCAGTCCACTCCGACCAATAAAAACATCGGACGGACTTAAAAAAGGACCGACTCTTAAGACGTGCAATTAATTTAGGCACAATCCCCCTGTAAGATTAAGCGATCTTCTACGCTAATATAATGTAATGTGGTGAAAATTGCTATTCAAACTTTTTTACGACAGTAAAATATATATAGATTCATATTTGGTTTGGTTCATATGGTGCTCCCGTAAATTTGGAGATATTTCGTGTATAGGTGAATTGTTTTGGTCAATTTGATTTTAGCCGCATTTTATGATAGTTATTTCTGACACAAAATACGTTTTCACTGTTTTGATGTTAAAATTATACAAGTTTTTTGACAGGTGTAAAAAGAAATTTTTCGTTTGTTCCAATGACAATTGGAATAAATTCTTCAATAATATTTTAAAGTTTTTCTGGTGTTGGATTATTTTAAGTGCCTAATTACAGTTCATTAAAAAACATTGGATAACGTGAAATAAAAATTCAATAAACACAAATGTCCGGATCGTCCAGCTGACGACAAGTGCACCATCTAAAAGAACATTATGAGTTAAATTATTTTTCTTTGTTATTTTATTTAATACCATTGTATTTTATAAAATTTGTTTTAGATTTATTATGTAGACGTTGAACGATCGAGGTGTGCGCGGGAGTTGCCTATTGGTGGCGATGAGGTTCGCAACCCATCACACCGCGTCTCTCGCGATGGCGAAAAGAGAAGGATGGAGTACCGCATCGATTAAAGTGTGGGAGTCTTCTCTTTCTTCCTACCTTTTCGGGGAGACGGCGTGATGGTTAGTTAGTTAGTTTTAGATTCATATTTAAAAAAAATTATATTTTAAAATTGTCGAAATATCGCGTTACTTAATGTTCCATATCGTTAACCTGATTAAGCTTCTTGAATATGACGATGTTTGAAACACATATTTTATTTTAAATCTTCTAAACAATAAATTGATCTTGTAAATCTTAAATTTGGAGTTGAAGTATGTAACTGGCAAATTAAGGATGAAAGTAGAATAAATGAATTAAAAATGAGATGTATTAAACGAATGTGGATAATTTGCGTACGATACAGTGTCGAGTAAAATGTATATGTTAACGATCTTAACATAACTAGAAATAGAGCAAGACCGAGGAAAACGTGTCACTTTATTAAATAAAATATTAAATATCGGCCACGTGATGAGTCGGAAAAATCGACGGGCGTGCATGACATGATGTAAGAATGTAGAGGAAACGAGAGAAGAATGTTACGAAAGAACAGTTTGGCGGTCCATAATGCTAACCCCTTCAGATACATGTATAAATAGGTACGGCATACTTAAAGCATTATTTAAATAAAAGCACTTTTATAGAATCACATTGATTATATTTCTTTCGAAATTGTCGCGATAACTGTTTCGCTAACCGATTTTAGCATCGTCAGGTATTCCAATCAACTAAAATACAACAGAAAGACTTAGTTTATATGCGAAACAAAATCATTAGGAGGGAAAGAAACTACACACAATATTGTAAGCAATTATAATAAAGATAGGAAAAATAGTAATTAGATGAGATATAAGAAGACTGGAGACTCTTTGAAGAGACTTACATCTAGCAGTGGAGAGATGGCTAAGGAGAAGAAGAAAAATAATAATATTTCTTTCGCATTTGCTTGCTTTTTCAGGAAAATTCTAGACGCTGAAAATATAATTATCTAACCTTAAAAAAAAATAAAAAAATCCTATTTCCATTAACCTTGTTGAGACCTATATACCTATAATGCGTAATTGGTAAATAGCGGAGGATGTTTAGTGATAAAACTGGCCGTAAAGTAGTTTAACAAGTTCGATGCCTCGAGCGCGTTAACGCGCTCTCCGATTCCGTGCTCGCCAGGCCGGCCTACAAAATGGGCGCGTATACCCGCTCACCTTTGAGCTTTTCACAAGCTTATATCAAATCCAATTGGAATAATTTATAAATTAGAACACAAAGGGACATACGAGTATATTAGGATGGTCAAGAAAAACTAAAATATTACAATTTACGAATATTTTCAAAGTTACAGTCATCTTTCTAAAAGTTTTCACTGACAGTCAATAGATGTCTCTGATACAGGGTTACAGACTACAGCTTTTTGCGTCGTAATTGCGATGATTTATATTTACTTCGTTTGCAGTTTTGTTCAATTATTTATTTTTTGTTCATTATTTTTGTTTATTTTAATAAATAAATCAATAAATATATTTTATGAACACAGTTGTATTCCACTACATTAAAATAAAAGTAAACGTCTTTTCTGTGTTAAGTTGTGACAATCCTGACATTTTGTGAATATTTAAACTGCGTTTTTCTGAGTGAACGGCAGCTCAAACGCCACATGGTGTATATCGTCGGTTCAAAGGTAAAACTCATTAAGTGACATTTCAAAATTTTCTCATTTTTTTGCAACTTCCGCATCAGACTTGTGAATTCTATGTCAGAAAACAATCACCAAGTGTATTTATTAAAGATTAACAGTTATTCTTTAATAAAAACACTTGGTGATTACTTTCTGACGTAGAATTCACAAGTCTGATCAGAAATTGCAAAAAAATAAAAAAATAATTCAAATGTCACTTAATGAGTTATACCTTTGAACCGACGATATATTCATTAAGCTTACATAATTTCTTTTATATATGTATACAAAATATATATTTTTTGGGTGTTGTTTTTATTTTTTAAATCACGGCTTGCTGGGTCGGCAATACTAATAACTTGCGGCATTTAAAGGGTTAAAACTTACTCTTTACATACACAATTTGCAGAGACGTTTCTGTAAGTGTAACCAATTCACTTTAGTACCTTAGTATTCACAGATAGCGAAATGATCTAGTGAATCATCATGGATAAACATCTTCAAATGGCGCACTTATTATTTTTTTAGTTTTCTGCATACTAATATGAGAAATTTTCTTACTGAAATTCATACCTTAAGCACTCCGGAGTCTGTCAGTAAATTTGTCAGTATTAACGAGTTAACGATGCTCATTGATATGACGAATTGATCGTATACAGGGGCGATTGAAGGGATTGTCATTTTCGGCGAATGATGATAATTTTGCTTAACACCTTTCGCGATCCAACCGAATGTTGAAATAAAATTAATTGATTTTATTTTTATTTTCTTACATTAAAATAAAATGACTAAATAACACTTTAAAAACTATTGAAAAATTCTATTTCGTAGAATTTTTTTAATAACAGGTTTCGCTTTGCTAACGCATTACATTACAATGTTTGATAATACCTCAGCAAGGCGAAACATGCCATTCAATAAAATACTCGTGAAATAGAAATATTCGTATAATGTGAATAACTTAAATATATACATCTAAAAGTTATTTATACATCTAATATATATACATCTAAAAGTTATTAGTTATTAAATTATTTTATATAATTTGCTTTACATTTATTTCGTGGACGTTGGACGATCGAAGCGCGGGAGATTGAAATAACTTCTTATTATAGTTTGATAATTTACATCAAGTTAAAATATTATATATTCGCGTGTTGGGAATAATAAACTCAGGAGTGAAAAAAAAGTGTTTTGATTTATAAATTCATCATCATAATTGTACAATTTAACAAAGTTAACGCCTTAGATTTATCAGAAAATTCGTACATTTGTAAAAATTAATAAGAAAAATGACAATAATAAGTTATTAACAGTAAAATTATAAACCGCCGTTTTTATGGTTTTATATCACAATATTTTTTCGCGACAGCTGTTTTGTATGACATCATCAGGTGTTCCAATATTTTTATCAATCATAGTGCCAAAATAATTAACTTTTTAAACCTACGTTAATTTGAATGTTAAAAAATGTATTATTTTCTTTCATATTAAAATTTAATATATTATTTCTTCTATATACGCCGTATTTGTGTTGTTATGATGGTTTATTTCTCTTATTCTTTTTTATATACTTTGTATATACAACACTTATATTAAAAAAATAAAATTACATAGACATGTTTCGGACAAACAGTCCTTCTTCAGTGATACATATTATAACGATACATTTTTAAAATTATTATAAAATTGTTTACATGATCTGACAGATGTTAGATCATGTAAACAATTTTATAATATTTTTAAAGGACTGTTTGTCCGAAACATGTCTATGTAATTTTATTTTTTTAATATAAGTGTTGTATATACAAAGTATATAAAAAAGAATAAGAGAAATATTTTATTAATTATAATTTCATATGATGCATTTAATTTGTAGGGTAGCATTGTTTAAAAGAAGCACTATCAATATATGTAAATTTATTTATTGTTTCTTGAACAATGATGTAAAACTCCAGTGAGTGCACGTCTATCTACTTCAAATGTTTAGAGTTGTGCAAATGTGTTTCATTTGATAATGCCTTAGAAGGGCGAAACATGTCATTCCAACTAAAATATAATTAAACTCCTAGAAGACAAACGTTTTCATCATAATAATTTTATGTAAATTCATTGATAATTTCATCTTAAGCCACCAAATTCGTTTACACACGCCATACATGCAAGGTGAAGAAAAAATGTCTACAACAATATATCTTTTCTCAAAAAAACGAGATTGTTGAGATGATAGATAAAACATTTACAACATATCCTGTATAGAGCTGTCAGTTATACGAGTACAGTACGTGTGTTACCAATAACAAGCCTACGGTATGTACACTTCGATAGTGTAACACGCTAAACACAGCCCGAACAGATTCGTCTCATCTCTATCGCCATCTGCCGCCTGGTAATGGGTGCTCGCATTAGTCCATGTTAATCCCCCAGGGTGGCTGTGACGTCATTCTACGCTCGACTTGTAGCAGCCATTTTGAATCGGCGCGTCCGCCATTTTGTTCACCAATGGTAACTAACTAACTAACTAACAACTACTAACTAACGACTATTTAAGGAGGCATACGTTTAACAGTGGAGAGATGGGTAGGGAGAACGAGAAGATGAAAAACTAACTAAGCATCACGCCACTTGTTATTTTCTGTCATATTTCTCTTGATCCTTAACATTAATACATCGTGTCATGCACACACGTCGATTCCTTCGAATTTTCACGTGACCGACATTTATTATTTGATTAATATGATTGTGCCACGTTTTCATAGATCTTCCTCTATATCTTGTTCAATCTACATCTTTAACATATACTCGTATATTAAGAAAGAATATGTTGGCATGTATTTTCTTTATCATTATTTTTTTAATTCGTTATTTTCATGTGTCCAAACCATTTTAATGATCTTTTCATTATTTTATTCATAATACTTTCATTTGCACTGCATTCGCTTCTTATATTTGAATTTAACAGTCTACTAAATATATTCTACTTGTATCCTTATTTTGTCAGTTACAGGATTCACTTTAATAATTATAATATGCTATCATTTAGAGCGCCATTTTCGCGATGTAATCACCTCAAGGGCGGATTTGAAGAGTTGCTCAACAGAAGTAAGACACATGACAAGAAAATCTTTGATTTTGTATTGTAGACTCTTACGTTTTATAATGGTTTTATGTTGGATACGTCCTTTTTTTTGGTTTCTTCTGCGGCCGTAGTTTCGGACATTTTTCCGCCTCCAACTTTGCCGATATCTCTTTTAAAAAATAATAAGCAACCGAGCTTTCATATAATGGAGTTTTACCAAATTAAAACCTCAACCATAATGCTTATTTGCTTTTTTTAAATATCAAAATGGCTAGTGGGACAACCTAAGAATATTTCCAGACCGATTGTGACGTCATACCGCCGAGAAAATCCCATTATTTTAATATTCTTCTCCAGATAGACCGCTGCCCGCTCCCACCCGGGTCCGACAACGTATTAACCCCAGCACCTCTAATTAAACAGTCTCCCGTACCTTATTTACCTTCAAGGTTTGACTGTATTATATCATAATTAATATCAATGAAAACGTCTGTCTTACAGGAGTTTTATTAAGTTTTAGTTTTAGGAGTTTTATTAAGCTAGTGTTTATACTCGTATATGAATAAAAAATCACTGTAAAACCGAAAAAGCAATCGAACAATAACAAATAAAATATATTTTATTATTCTTTGAGAGAGATATTGACAAAGATGGAGGCGGCCAAATCTTTGAAACTACGGTCCCAGAAGAAACCAAAGAAAAATGATCTATCCAAGATAAAACCATTATGCAACGCAAGAGTCTACAATACAAAATCGAAGTTTTTTTTCACGTGTATTACTTCTGTTGAGCAACTCTTCAAGTCGGCCCTTGAAGTGATTGCATCACGAAAATGGCACTCTAAATGTTAATACATTTGATAATGCCTTAGAAGGGCGAAACCTGTCATTCCATAAAAAAAACTTAATAAAACTCCTAGAAGACAGACGTTTTAATTTATATCAATGATTTAATAAGGAGTTTTACATCATTGTTCAAGAAACAATAAATATTATATCATATTTGAAAAAAGCTGTCTAATTTTTTTTTTTGTAAATTCTCATTTTTTAGAAGAACTTTCGACCATTGAATATAATATTTTCGTATATACTCGTAATAGACATAATACACCAAAGCATTTAAAATCATTAATACCTAACCACCCAGTCCAACAACCACAACCCTTCACGCTGTTACCTTGAAAGGATAGGCAGAGAGAATAAAGAAGTGTGTCTGAGAGGAGTGTAACGGCACTCCTCTCTAGGTTCATCCACATTCATACAGCGAGTCATACACGCACGTCGATTCGTCGGACTTTTAACATGGTCGACTTTTCATGCTTCCATTTCATATATTAAGTAATTTATCCGGAATTAGAGTTACTTTTCATTATTTTAAGATTGTACAAGTTAATATATAAACCAGTTATAAACCAAAAAATATATTACTAACCTGCCTTTGGTCATATCGGTAGAAAGAGCGATTAAGATGCGGACCGCATTTATTCTGCTCTCATTATTCTTCTGACATATCCATTCTTCGCTACCATACATAAGGGTTGCAACCATAATTCCGTTTTGAACGGCCATTTTCGCTTATAACCACCATCTAAAAAAATATACACGAACAGTTTTGTTACGGTTATTTTTTTATTGTATATAAATTGTACAAAATTGTTATAATACATTTCAAAATATATGTGAATAATTATTATTTTTATTTTCTTTTCTCTTGCTCTCCTTATTAAAAAAGTTTCTTGTGCTAAGGAGAGGAGTATCTGCAGGATATCTCTCATATGTCACTAAATTCTTGTCACCAAAGAGTCACAGTTCACTTAGTTTATAGGTTTTTAATTGAAAATTTATATTTATTGTATTAAACTTGATTTCCAACCTCTTCTGGGAGGGCATTGAACAATGTTTTTCAACAAACTTAAAATGATGCTGGGCTGTATTTACTTTTTTTTTTAAACATAATACATCCCTTGCTCATTGGTCACTGACTAAAGATAAAGAATCTCTGTTTTTAATATAAGTAATAAGCTCTGTTTTTAGTTAAGATATCTTCAGTAGAACATTTTTCTTACGGAAATTATTTGTTTAGATTAGTTTGAAAACCAAGTTGTTCCTCTAATGCCAGTTCAATATTTTTGCGTGTTTGAATAGACTTCTCGGTTGTATCCACGTTTCTTCAGAAACCCTTCGGATTTGACAAAGCGGCATGGTACTTATACAAATTTACATACTAATTTCCTAAGCACGCCTTTAACTTTGAGGGAAGCGATGTTTCATTCTCAATAATAATTATTATTTGAATTCGCGAATTTTCAAAATCACGCCTCCTTCGCAGTGGGCTTTTCTTTTGTGTACGTTTGTTAAAGAATGAAGAATACGGGTTAAATGCACTTTTTATTAATCACTTTATTAAAGGTTAAGATGTTAACGCTGTAGAATTCCATTGTTAATGATGATGGAGAATTTTAACTAACTAACCATCACGCCATCTCCCCGAATGGGTAGGCAGAAATAATGGACTGCCACACTCTTCTTTCCTGACATATTATCTCTCGCTTCCTTAATATTCATACATTGTGTCATGCACGCGCATCGATTTCTCTGACTCCTCACATGACCGACATTCAATATTTGATTTATTTGATCGTGCCACGTTTTCCTCGGTCTTCCTCTATTTCTGGTTCCATTTACATCGTTAACATAAACTTTTTTTACCATTCTTTTTTCATTCATTCTTTCCATATGTCCAAACCATCTTAATGATCCTTTTATTATTTTGTTCATGACACCATCATTCGCACCGCATTCACTTCTTATATTTTCATTCGACACTCTATCATACACAGAGTATTCACACATTCGTCTAAGAGATCTCATTTCTACTGCATTTATTCTACTTTCATTATTCTTTTGCCGGTTCCATGCAGTTCCAGAATTTTAAACACCATTCATTCCATATGTCCAAACCATCTCAGAGATCTTTTTTAATTTGACTTATAATGCAATCAATCAGCTGCTTACATTTCTTTCTTATTTCGTCTTTCGGTATTCTATCATACGAGTATATCGTTTTCTCACACATTCTTCTCAGTGATCTCATTTCCACGGCATTCCCCCTACTTTCATCCTTCTTTTGCCATCTGCAAGCTTCATTTCCATACATAAGGGTTGGCACTATATGTGGTGGATATATTTATATTTACTGTGATGACTTTGAGAGCACCATTTATTTTGTTTCTAGCACCGACCCTCCTTTCGGTGTCTTTCTCCATTTTTCCATCACATTGTAAACATGCTTCCCAGATAAATAAATTCCGTAACTTGCTCCGGTTTCTCACCATTCGCACTTATGCTACTTGACAATATCGCATTAACTTTAAATATGTAGCTTATATAGGGTGTTTTTTTAGAGGTATACAATACATATTCAAAATGAAAAAAAAAACACATTCAAATAATGTTAATGTCTATGATATTGCCTTTATTAAATAGATAAATTTATGTCATTATTGTTTAAATATGATTTCGGGCATATGAGCGCCACGGCTAGCTCGAATGAAGCGCAAACGTGAAATCCAATTTTCGACAATTGTCGTCTTTGTGGATGCGTATTATCCACTAGAGTATACGTGGTGCGAAAACAATCCATGGTCTTCCGAATAACCTGCTCGGATGGACGATTATGTCGACCGTAAAATAGACGCAGTGCACGATAAGTTTGGCGAACCGAACCATGATTTTCAAAATAAATTTGCACAATTTTCACATGGTAAAATGGCAAAATGTACTGACTACAAATCAACTGTCAACTATCAAATTGACAGTCTGTAGAAACAATATTGTCAGTTTAAAAACCAAACCTCTAAAAAAAACTCCTTTATTTTGTCGGTGATTGATGGTATGAAAAGCAGTCAAATATTGATATAATTGTGTATCAGTTCCTCGCGTCTCGTTTATTCCTGACGTTTGGTGAATTTTCCAGCGCCGGGTTTATTCAGCCCCTGCGATTTGAGCACCGGGGAGGCTCTCGTCCGGCGGTGAGCAGGGGGCGGGGAGGGGCGCCCGACCCCATTTACGTCATCGTCTGAGGCCTCTTGCGTCATAGGTTTGGGGTCCTTACTACCCCGTGCGAAAACTCGGTCTTTCACCGTACCGCAGTACGCTCGCACGAAATTACAACTACTACGTTCATGTACTGTTTTATTACTATTCTTAAACGCTGTGTTATCATTATCACATAGCAGTATTTTTATTAAAATAAGTATTTTAAAAGTCTAACACATATTGTATTAATTATTATTTTATCCATGAAGAGATTTCAATAAGATCATTTGATTATCTCAACGCATAGTACACATCGTATAACAAAAATAAAACAATAAATGCTAATCAAGAATACAGTACAATAAATGAAAATGTTACTCCGGAGAACACATCACATTATTATTATTATTCTGATGACTTGTATTTTAAATGCGCCGTTTTGTAATATCAATTACTCCAAGGGCGCACTAGGAAATGACTGACCGAACACTGCAGTCTTTAGAAGTTTCTTAAATTTAACGTCACTATCCTCATACTTAATACTAACATGGAGGCTATTCAACGCCAACGGACCCGCAACGCTGAAAGCACGATCATAGAAACATGCTTTATTGGCTCTCACTGGAATTGTTATGTTGTTTGCACTTGTTTCTACTGATCGGAGTAAACGTTGTCTTTCCGTTGGCATGGGTGTCACGCAGAGGTCCGGAATATACGCTGGCGCTCTCTGGTGTCGAGCCTTAAACACTGTCAAACACAATTTATATTTTACTCGCTCTTGGATTTTAAGCCAGTTAACGTCCTTCAGGAGCGGCGTGATATGACATTATTTTTGTTTCCCCGTAATCAATCGGGCAGCAGCATTAAATACGTTTTGTATTCTGCTTAATTGATTATTTGGCAATCCAGCGTAAATTCCGTTGCAATAATCTAAACGTGACACTACAAAAGAATTTACGAGGGTCCTAGCTTCACCAATAGGTACATAGGTCTATAGTAAGGAAGAAGAAAAAGAAAAGATTAGCGCATGGACATTTAAATGTTTGAATGAAGGTTGTCAGTCAAGCACACATTGCCGGTTCGGCGTAACGCCGCCTTTTGCGAATCGGCCCTTCCGTGCGCTCTTCGCGGTTTCCGCTCTTAGGGCGATTTTAACGACAAAGGTCCGCATTATATTGAAAGTTTCCAAAGCGAGTATTAAGGCTGTATTGATACTTGTTGACGCTCCTATAATTAAAAGGTTTTTTGGTGTGCGATGACATGACAAAATGATGGAAGTTTGAATGCCGTTTGTGTGAAATACCATTGACGGAGTTAGCTGATACAACAAATGACGAAAAATATATACTATTATTATAATCAGTGTTTCTCAACCTTTTTAGTATTGTAACCCCCCTAAAACTCCAACAACTTAAAAAAAAAACATTAAGAATTAATTGTATCTCAATAGAGATAAATTATTTGGTAACAGAATATGTTGGTCGAGGCGTTTACAGGACTTATGACCTGTCATTGGTTGGGTTAAGCGATCGCTTTATGTCATACAACATTCCCTATTCCGCCCTTCTTACGAACACCACGTCTGACAATTATTTTTTGAAAGTTGTATATATGCTACCATGTTGAGAAACATTTCAAATGTTTTAGTTCAATCTACACTAGCGCCATCCATTGAGACTAGATGTAAGCATTAAGCAGAAAATCTTTATTAATGTAATGTGAAAGGATATCAACCCAATTATCACACATTACTAGACAACGCCTGGAGAAAACTCTCCAATTTTTATATGCTTTAAATTTGACCAGTTTTTATACAACATTTTTTTTTAATGTATGCAAATACTTGTAGACAAATACTGGATTTCACCGATTACGGGTTAATGGGTAAAATCCAATGTTTGTCTACAAGTATTGGTATAACATTTTAAATGTATACAAATTCTTGTAGACAAATACTGGATTTCACCCATTGCGGATAAATTATTTTTAATAGATGACGCTAGTGTAAAGTGAACTTAAATATGTAAAGATAGGCATGGAATCCTACCATATACTCGTATACAAGTTCCAAAAATTTGTCAGACGTGGTGGTCATAAGAAAAAAGGCGAAATGGGGATTGTTGTTAAACATAAAGCGATCGCTCAACCCAACCAATGACAGGTCATAAGTCCTGTAAGCGCCTCGGCCACCACATTCTGTTCCCAGAAAACAATTTACATCTTCGCCTCTATTGAGATACAAGTATTTGTATACAAAATAAAAACAAAAAACATTTTATCAATCTCCATTATCTACAAGAAATTTCAATTGACAAAGTTAATATTTAGAATTTTGCTTTCTCTACGCCTTGAAGATGATTACTTACTGTTTTTATTTATTTCGTTTCAGATTGTGAGTCCCTCATTCGCAAGATGCTGGTACTGGACCCGCTGAAGCGCTACACCATCGAGCAGATCCGCCGCCACCGGTGGCTGGCGGGGGCGGGGGCGGGGGCGGGCGCGGGCCCGAGGGCGGACGCCCCCCGCAGCCCGGCTCGCGCCACGCAGGACCCTAACGACCAGGTCCTGAGGCTCATGCAGAGCCTAGGGATCGACCCGGCCAAGACGAAAGAGGTCAGCCCGTTTACTTGAGTTTATTTTTTCAGCTGAAACAGAACGGTCTGCAAGGGAACACTTCACGTCATAACGAGCAGTTGTCCAAAATTTTAAAGCAAACTAAATCAATAACTAACCGTCACGTCGTTTCTCCGGAGGGGTAGGCAGAGAGAATGGACCGCCACATTTGCACTGTCCTGACATACCTCTCGAGCTTCCTTTACATTCATACATCAAATCAAATCAAATCAATTTATTAACACTCAAAAGACATCCACGAACAGCAAAATGTTTAAGGCAGTACAGTTGACAATTGAGTACAGGTAAAATATTATAAAAATACAACATAATACCAGGAGCGCATTAGAGATGGTTCGACATTAGGAAGACAAGATACTTTCTAAAGTCAAGAGGATTTGTCGCCTGAACGTACTTTCACTAATATGAAAGACGTCGATCTCCGAGGGGACCGCGCTCAGCAGACTAATTGCTCTTCCCACCGGTGTCACCAGAGGCAGATTGGTTCTGGTGGCCGGTAGGTAAAACAATCTGTGCTGTCGCTGTCGGAGATATCTATCAGGGACAAAAAGACCAACACCCTCTAGCACGGCCGAGTTATCGAAATATCCCCTGATTAATTTAAAGAAATGGATAATGAGATACCCATCTCTTCGAAGCTGTAAAGAATTGGTTCCGAGCATTCCCAAAAGAAATACCGTGGGATAGAGCCACGGATAACTCTACCATACTCCCTCATGTAGAGATACCTCAGAATTTTTTTCTGAACCCTCTCCAGCATAACGGAATATCTCGCCTCGTGAGGACTCCATATCACAGAACCACTGTCGAGTCTGCTCCGAACCAAGTCGTAACATGCACGCTTGCATATTTTTCCGACTTCGTGACCACTTTTAGTAATAGATCATGCCATGATTCATTTGATCATGCCATGTTTGATCTTTGGTCGTCCTCGGATTTGATTTTTTTAAAATTGAATTGTAATTTACAGAGCCTGCGATCCAACAGCTACGACCACCACGCGGCCATCTACTTGCTGCTGCTGGAGCGCCTGCGCCACCGCACACAGGAGCCGCCGCCGCGGCGCCGCCCGTCCTCCGTGGCGGAGACGGCCCTGGCGGCGCGTAGGCCCCCGCCCACCGCTGGCGCCCCCCTGGCCGGCCCTGAGCAGGCGGCGCGCAGGGCGAGCGAGAACTCTGGACACAGGTGAGCTTGTGCCACTCGAAGAACCGTGGCTCGAAGCGGTCATTTTTGAATTTCGATCGTAAAATTCTGACGAGAAAAATGTTAAACAATTTTCTTGTCTGGTTACGGACCAATACGCCATAATACTCTATTCTGATACACCTTTCTAGTTTCCACCACATTCATACAGTGAGTCATACACGTACGTCGATTCTTCCGACTTCATGACACGCCATGTTTTCCTCGGTCTTCCTCGATTCCGAAATCCATTCACATTGTCAACGTATACTTTTTCGGAAAAAGTCAAGTGCGTCAAGTAACAATTGATGGCGGCAACGCCGACATCAATTGTTTTTTTTCTCTGTCACGCAGAGCCAACCTGCCTTTGGTGATGCCAGTAGGAAAAGCAATTCGGGCGTTGAATTTAATCGCTCTTTGGATTTGGACATTTTTAGTCAGTGAGGCAGTGATTCTTCTTCTTCTTCTTCCTCAGCCTATTCCTTTCCCCCCTGGACAAGGGCCTCCTCCATTCGCTTCCATGTCACTCTGTCCTGTGCAGACTGCATCCAGGTTATTCTGACGTGTCTGTTCAGATCATCCTTCCACCAGGCAGTGTTTATAAAAAATATATCAATTCTGGAAGGATTATTACTGCCTCACCGACGTCGACATATTTGGAATCCTTCTGAGATACTTATGTTGTTTCTTACCATGTAAATGTGCTATATAAAATGTTTGTTAAAACGTTTTTCCTCCAAATGACTCGCCTAAATGTTGTTCACTTGTTACGTCTCATTTGTGTAAAATAAAAATAAATCAATTTCTTAACAATTATTTTTTCATCCATGCGTTTCGTATGTCCAAACCAACACAGTGATCCTTTCCTAATGTCAGCATTTGAAATTCTATCATACATATTTATTCAGCTTTCATCCTTCTTTTGCCAGTTCCATGCTTCGCTTCCATACATACGGCAATTCTTACAAATATTATAAACCAGATAATTTATGTTGCGGATTGAAGACTCTTAATCCAACTCTCAAAATAAAAGTTGTTTTATACAATTTATACAAATTTATTACATTTTTAAATATAATATTTATATACACATAAAATTGTATACAAAAACGTTTTTTTTTGTGATAGTGTGACTTACCTGATGGAAGCACTGTCTTTGTTAAAATTGTAAATCCAATTTATTTTGTCATGAATCTCGTGTTTTTTTATTTTTTCTCGCACTCTATATTATTTAATTATTATTATGTATCTTTGATGAATTAGAAAATCTAATTCTTTAAAACTTTTGACATATTTAATTACTCATAAATAAATGAAAATAATGTGTTAAGAAATTTGGATAGAATTATATGGCAACTTTTTTGTTTATTTAAATTTTCTTTTGAACATTTTCAGGTTATCTCGATCTCCTGAGACCCATATCTCCCGGGCACCCCCCTCCCCACCGCGCGTGCCCTCGGACTCCACCTCCGAGACGCAGAGGCTCCTGTCCTTGGCCAACGTCAACATGACCGAGCAGAGGCTGCTGCAGAGAAACATGGAGTTGGGAGACACCCACCGCAGCTTCTTAGTGGGAAATCTGGACGTATTGGGGTCTAGGTCTGGAGGAGACGACCCCAGCAGGCTGCAGTCCATGAGGAACCTGGATACTTCAGATGCGAGCTCTCGACTTCTCGGGAAGTCTAATCTTGAAAACATTGCATCCTCGCATCGTCTTCTCACTAATACGCTGGAGCAACATCAAAAGATTATGAAGCAGTCCAGCGAAGACTGCAGAAGATTATTGCAGCAGTCTACGACCGTTGGGCCAGATCCAAGACTCTCAAATTCAGACGGAAGTAGATTGTTAACTTCATCGAGCTTTGATTCAAAGTGCGCTATCGATTCGGCTAAACTATCCAATATCGATCCTTCGTGCCTCAACATGGGATCGAACCCCTTGCAAAACTCTTCTTCGGCAACTAGTTTCGCTTCCGAGCCACTTAAGATACTGAACTCCTCTAACACTTTTACAATGAGTACAGAGGCAGCTAAACTGATGAACACTTTGCAGCAGTCTCCTTTACCTCCTCCTTCTGCAGAGTCCAACAAACTAAATAATTACGATCATTGCCGCATGGTAGCTCAGCAGCAAGACCTCTCTCGGCTCCAAACCAGCACACCGCCCTTCAAAGATTACATGAATCATATCCAAACGTATTCTTATATTCAGAATACAGTTCTCCCTCCATTGCCCAATACTTCAGATATGTTGAACGCCTTACCGGGGAATATGGAGATCTATAATTCCGGCTTATACAGAAACGATAGCAAGTATTCTCTCGGAACAAATAGGTTTATTAATACCCCTAATTTTTCTCCTTTGAACTCAAATAACCCAGGAAAAGCCGTTGAGTTCCAGCAGCAGTATTCATCATCCACAGATGAAGGCTGTGAAACCGACATGGAGGAATTGTCCGGAACTCCTGCCCCTCAACGAATCGGCTCCTATGCCAGCTCTAGTTCTAGTAGTGGCGTTGTAAATTTTTATAACACTAAGAGTTTGAGTCAAAATTTAAGTTGTGATTCCTCTCAGAGTAACTTCTCAGGATTTGAAAGCTTGGACTACCAACTGTCGGACTGTTCCAGTGATTTGGCAAGCAGTCTTCCCAGTTGTACTTCGACAGATGATAAGCACTGTTACGAGAATAATTCAATGATTAACACGAGTCCTATGCATCCATGCGTGTATGTGTCAACTGGAAATAATAAATCTCAGTGCGGAGGTTTCCTGAGTAGACATAACCCTCTGTCCTATCAGGGGGGAAACAAAGGTTGTCCCAGAAGTACAACCCGAAGCCCAGTTGACTTCCGAGAAGGTCGGAGGGCTAGTGACGGCTTAGTCGCCCAACAAGTCATATCACAATCCACCGAAGCTCAAAAAAATACAGTCGCCTTCAACAGTCAGAGACTTAACGAGGGCTGTAAAGCTAAAGGTGTTTTGGAACTTCATTTGGTACAGAAGGAGGCTCAGAAGTTGAAAACGCAGTATCAGGCCAGTGTACCTGTTGAAGAAATGACGCAGAGGCAAATCCAACATAATCAGTTCGCAGCCTCTTTTAGTCCACATTTCATAGAAACCAAATGTTTACCTACAAAACGAATTAGTCTTCCCGAGAACTTTAATTACAGTACGACCTCTCCTCCTCTCCCGGCGAGTCCCAAGATGTCCGCTCCCTGCCACCAGTCGCCAGATATGGGAGAGCAATCGATGAGCTCACAAAATAACTCGGCTCTTCAGAATATCAAACCTCCTCTTCAACAACAACTGATGCAGCACCGGCTGCTACAGCAGAAGCGACAGATTCTACAGAAGCAGGTCGCCATGGCTCAACCAAATGCAAACGGGGCTACTGACAATGCAAGTCTTCATTCATTGCAGATGGGTCTCAGCCGAAGGCAGATGTTAAGGCAGCAAAGCTACAAGATAGCTCAACAGCAACAGATTCTTCCGCCTTTACCACTACCGCTTTCGGAGAGCGAGAACGAAGACCTGTTGGCTTTCCAAGCGATCGTTGAGGGCCCGAATCATTCTCCTAAGCCGAATCTTGGCGACGAAGCGACAGCTAACTTGCCTCTTCAGTTTCAAGGCTCGATGGAAATAAGAATTGTCAATAAGGAGAAGCGCGAGTCGGGAAATGAGAACTGGTCCAACCTGCCGTCCAGTCTGCAGAGCGCGTGCCAGATCAGCGAGCTGGCGGGTAAGCCCGGCCAGGGCCCGCCCCTGAAGGAGCCCGGTCTATGGAACAGCGCGGCAGCGTGGCCCAATAACAATCTCTTCCAATCGCCCCAGTGCTTCCAGGTATACCACCAAATCAATTGAATGCAACCAGTTTTGGTTTAATTTGTTACCTTTGCTTGTGTGCGGCGAGGACCGAGGCGTGAGCAGATTCCAAATATAAGTAGCCAAATTTGCATGTTTTTCTATTGAAAAGTCTGTATTAATTTTAACATTTGTCATTGTAGGTGTTTACATATAATTAGGATTAAGCTATTCTTTAATCACATTGCACACGCGGTTATTGGATTACTCCTCACCCATTTGCTTTGTGGTGGAGACCATCGTATCTAGACACCTTTAGACTTTCAGTTCCTATTTGCGAGTGATTTTTGGTTGCTGTAACGTATTTATGCAATATTTTGACAATAGCGCTAATTACTTCCTCTAAGTTCCCAATGTAACCAATGTACTGTATTTATTGTATCACGCTTTATACCATAAGTAAATGTTTTTATTATTTATAATCACAAATAAACAATATTCATAATTTGTGACGCCTTTTTATTTTCGTCCTTTTGTTTGCATTCATTTGTTTTGCTTTGATTTCTCATATATTATGTAATTTGTATACATTTTTGCAATTCACAGCATCCAAGATTAGATTGTTGAGTAATATTCATTGATTTTAAACAGTAGGTCTACATTTCCCATGTTTGTAAGGAAACTTAAGGTGAGTCGTGTACATAGTTTGGCTGCCATCTTGTTTGTAGTTTTTCAGTAAACTTGCATATTGGACCATTACCAGGTTTAAAAAGGTGAAAGATTTCAACTCTTGTGTAAGTATTATTTCATGTATAATATACATTCTAAACATTTTACTTGTACCTCTAGTTGATTTTACAAAGCCTAATAAATTTATATTTTATTATATATTCAAGGGTAAATATTTTTCTAAATGAGCTAACCTATTTCATAAATAATTATATTTGCACCATTGACTATGAACTTTTAACAAAGGATTAACTTTTTAAAAATCATCTATTCTGATGGTAGTTTTATTATGATTATCTGATTTTTCTCACAGTCTTCTTGGCAAGGCCATAGTCTTCCGCCCTCGGCCGGAATGCTGCCCCTCAGCGAAAGCCCAATCCTGGAACTCACTGAACAGATGGAATCAATGTGAAGGACAGCATCAAAACACTTTGTAGGTTATGTCTGATAAGATACCTGACCACCTCAACAGACAAGCTTCAACTTTCTGAATATTAAGGCGAAGGTTGCAAGAAACATTGTTGATTTAATCAAAATATGTTGTGAAATCTATTCCTGTATATTGGCAGCTTTATATTATAATTTACTGTATAGTGTGTAACATTTAATTTCATAACTATAAACTTATTTTTACTGTACACAATTATCTAATGAATGGTAACATTTTTGTGATGAGTTTGTTGCTATTTTAATTTTTAATAACTAAAAAACACAAGTAGTTCGATTCATTTCTCAAATGTTAGTCTTACTTATTTTTTTCTTCAATTAATTGCTTGATACTGTGAATATTAAATAATAGACTTTACAGAAAGACAAGACCAGGGGTGTAAAACATTTAAGAATTGCATTATGCTACGTAAATCATCGAAAAATTGTACCTTAAGTTTTTGATTACTCATTAGAGATCACTGTTTTCACAAGTTGAATAAGTATGATAAGAAAATTTTGGTGTTTTTACAGTAAGATAATGGAATATGATTTTCAGTCATTTTATTTAAATTTTTTGTACTTTTATATAGATGGGATAAATGTTAAATCATAATGCTAGTCAGGCATTTCTATGGTGCTTGGTTACAACTATATCATGGTCAAGCATCGAGCCTGCTTGTCTAAGTATTATACACCCATTATATTATAAATTAAGATGATTATTTCAGTTCATTTTACTTGTGTGCTTGGATCAAATATTTGTGTGTGCGGGTGTTTATAGATTTTTATTAGTTAAATGTATTGTATAATAATATAATGTTTTTATGTTATCATCTATTTCATTTGTCTTGCATGATTGCATTAAATTCTCAAATGATTTGTTAATTATACAATTTTATGTGAATCTAGTCTGGACCATTCCTACAATTTTCATTATACTTGAAAATGTGTACTTAATTGTTTATAAATACTAAATAATATCGTTATTGAAGGTAGCTATTTTTGATTTTGTTTAATAGACAATTTAGAAAATATCTTCAATAGAATCATTATGATTGAATAAGTTTGTTTTAAATTTAAGATATCCCCGCAATGATATTGATCTGTTAGATTTTATATTTGGACTTTAAGTATTGCTCTTTTTGTAGCAGGTCTCGACATAATTAGAATAATAATTGCCTTCATAAGTTCATAATGTTTTGCTTAACCTTCTTGGCTCCATCGTCCCCTGTAGGTTACACGAATCGAGTAGGCCAAGTCTTTTAGTCCGATTAACTATAAATATCTTTTCTACACAAACTAAATAAGATAAGCAATATGCCCACACTTAAATTCTCGCCCATTTTGATAGAATATTCTTCATGCCACCTACATGCTGCGCTGGGAGGGTTAAGATGAAAACAATGGATGTTTGAATTGATTTTGAATTATTGTGTGAAATGTTGTTTTTGTTAAACACACTGTAATCATTAAGTATATCAATTATTATAATAAACCATTTAGGTGTACCTTATAAACAGTGTTACTAGCATTCAACAGTGTAGCCATCACTTAAAACGGGCGTTATGCTAAAGTAATCATAATGGTACGTAACGGGAACATTTCAAAGGAAAGTTTCCTCTAGGACGTCATATCTATTTGTTAAAATGTATCTTTAAATAGAATTACAATGCATTCGCGCTGAATGCATTCATATCATTTTTATAGAGAACCTTTTGATACATTCGCTATTTCCCCTTGACATTTTATAAAACGATGATTTCACCAAAAGCTTAAATTTTACTATGTCATAGTTTTGGCTTCTTCCTCAAATAAAATAATTTAAATGAACACTGTAACTGCACTAACAATATAAATGTGAGAGTTTTGTTAACCCTTAATTTTCTGTTCTATTATATTATAATATAATGAATGAATCAAAAGTTTACATTTAAAAAATCATTTATTTATAATAGTTTACAAATTTATTTATGTATTATAGTTGTGGAGCCAAATATAATCTATTAAAATTATCATTTTACATTATGAATTAATATCATATTTCAATTTTTCTTTTGAATAACTTAGTCACAAGAATCAAGATTATTTGAGGAAGAAAGCTTTACTAAAAATAGAATAAAAAATTTGATTTCTCATCACAACTTGCTCATTTTTTAATTTTACACTTTGAGAAGACGAAACTAAAAAGGTACATGTAAAGATTGATTGCACTATCACTAAGTACTGGTGTTATACACATTACTAGCTCAAGGACTATTTTTAGCTTTTTTATCTTGATTACATCCAAATCTTTTGACAATGTGATTAAAAAGTCAATTAACAGTGTTATTAAATATACAATCTTTGCATGCAATGTCGATTCTCAGGTTAATTTAAAAAAAAATGGGTGAGACTGTGATGTTTAGTCTTCCCTGAACACGAGCTCTCCTTTGTAAATAATCTACCTCTGCCATTGCAAATAAAGACTGAATTCTGCGTCAATTCAGACCAACCCGATACAATAATAGTGTGTAAATAAATTTAGAATGCAAACTGAGGATTTTACGACAAACGAGAACTTAATCTTAAATATACCGCCCTGCAAGTCTTCACCAAAGATATTTCTGTCGTTGACAGTGTTATACTTTAATTGAATCTTTAGTGTTTCAGCAAAAAAATATACTTACTGAGAATTTCAAAAATGATATTATTATTATTTTTGTCAAATCCCCCTTTATAACGTGAGCCATATCCATGTAAAGGGTATGATTCTCATGACATTTAATAGGTAGTTAATCTATTGCCATTTCATTACCTAATTCTAAACCAGACTAAAGACAGTGTGACAATCACACTGCCTTTGCCGAGAATCTAACCCAGGACCTACGGTGTGGCAATCGTAGCATTTGTCATATAAAGTTTTTATTTTATTCATTTATCAAGTAAAGTTTTTCATAAACTAATTAACTAACCAATTTGCTGTTTCCTGGAGAGTAGGCAGAGGATGGATCGCCACACTGTTCTATCCTGACATAGCTCTCACACCTCTTCTACATTCTTCTTCTTCTTCCACGTGTCAATGGTAGTGGTAGGGTCTATATATCATTGACCCAGAAGCTCACCAGCTGGGACGCGCTTCTGGAAGCTCGAGTCAGGTCTTTTTAGTGCATGTGACAGGGCAACTTGGGTATTCTTGGGTATGTCCATTCTACATTCATACACCGTCACATACACGATCGTTGATTGTTCCGACTTCCGAGATGGCTGCCTTTTAATAATTGATTCATTTAGTCATGCCATTTGGCCTTCCTTCACTTAATTTTCTATTTACACTACTTGTATATACATTTTAACCATTTTCCCTCATCCATTCTTTTCATATGTCCATATCATCTCAAGGATCCTTTTTAAATTTTACTTATGATGTAATCACCTGCCTTACATTTCTTCCTCATTTCGTCGTTTGTTATTCTATCACATAACGTTTTCCCGCACATTATTTTCAGTGATCCCATTTCTACGGCATTTATCTACACTTCCATATAGGCCTATGATTATTTTTATGTATTCATGTTGTTTAATCCAAATCTTTAGACGTTACTATTTACCATGATTTCCTCGATACATAAAGCACTAACAAACAAACAAACCATTACGCCATCCTCCACAGGGGTAGGCAGAGAGAATGGACCGCCACACTACTCTATCCTGGCAAACCTCTCTAGCTTCCTCCACATTCATACGAGTCATACACGCACGTCGATTCCTCCGACTTTTAACATGACCAACCTTTAAAATTTGATTAATTTGGTCATGATTTGGTCATGCCATTAAAGCACTAACAGATTCAATAAAGCATAGATCTATTCCAACGATAGAAATTCTTATTTGTGTGATATGACTTGGGTTTTTTATATGACAAAGATCTGAATCACTTAACAAAAACACGTTAGTTTCTTTTATATGTAAGTATCGAGGTGAAATGTTAAATCTTGAATACAGTTGTAATGAATAATTCGACAAAAGAATTCCAACCTCAATATGTATGTGTGAAACTTCACATTTATAAATGACAATTGATTATATACAATCGCAGTAGTGAAGTTTTTGAAAAGACTTGAAAAGTAACCAATCCTCATGAAATTTGCCATCAGATGTAATATAGTACTCGGAGTGTTCTTATTGTTTAAGTAGGTGCTTACTTTGCTTTTTACCCTCGTTACAAAATTGATAAAGCAATCGGTTTTAGACTAATAAAATGTGGTTTGTTGGGATTATTGCAATTTGAACGTTGTAAGTTGTGATATTCAACGAAATATCAAAATGTAATTAAAAGTAATGTAACTTGTTTTATGTGATGTGATAATTATCAATTCTGTGCTGTCTATTAATTGTGAACATTGATTTGGGTGTATCGAGATTGGGTGGCCGGCGCGACGTTTCAATTAATCCGAGCAATTAATTAGTAACATGAATTGTCCGTCTTGTCAATATTAATATTTTAGTTTTAACGTATTTGTTGGGATCCTACACGGGCGGAGGTAGCTGTAAGAGTTAACAATGTAATGTACTTCTAGGTGTCCATAGTAACTCGTAGAAGTAGGCAGGGTACACTTTTCAACTAACTGTGTTAGGATGTGTAACGAACAATAATAATCGTACGGTAGCAGTAAGCAACTAGCTGTATTGTTATGAACTTTTGTATCCATTAAAAAGAGCAACGTTTTGTAGTCAAGTAGCTGAAGCAATAACTAGCCGACAAATAGATGTGTTAAGGTAATTGCGGGAGTGTACAAAATGCATCTGATTTCATAAGTAAATCCATGTTTTTGCAATCGACTTCTATTACTTTTCATTTTACACGTTTAACATAAGTATTTTTATTTATTTGTTAGTACAAGTTTGGTAATGGGATTGTTAGCTTATACACAACCGTAAGAATCACAAAATATATGGGGTAAAAATCATTATTTACTGTATCTCTGAAATTTTTTATTATCTTTCTGACACTAGAATAATCTCTGAAATTACTTTTACGAAATGAATAAAACAGTACAAGTTAATTTGAAATTTAGCAAATTATTTGCAATATTAAATTTTATCCCAATACAATTCTCAACAAAGTCACTTCCAACAGGTGGGGGAGCAATAGCCTTCGGGCTGAAAGACAAGATCCTGGACTAGGCTTTTATTCTGCATGCAAGATGGAGATTATTTGACTAACATATTTGAAAGCCTATATTAGGAATAATCAAATTTTAAATCTGTATCCTAGTACTAAATTAAAAATGTGTGATGTTTAAAAGTTTCAGATGGAAGGGAGCGATTCTTCTTATGTTGATTGAATTATCAATTTCCTGATTACTGCCAAGCTTGTACTATTCTTATTGTATAAATTTGTGTGCAAAAAGTATTATGTTACACTTATCTTGAAATATTTCTGGGAGCTTTCTTGATAGTATTGTCTGTACTCAAAATTCCAAGGATGTGATATTACATAAAATCGTGTTTGCGGTAGAGTGTGTAGGTAAAATAAGGCAACTTAGTCATGCATAGAAGATTAGAATGACTTTCGCCTTCAGTAAATAAATGATTGTGCATCTATTTGACATTCTGTTATATCTAAGGAGTCTATTATCCACGTGGAACATTATCTATGCAAAAGTAGAGTATACTTTATCCTTAACTGGTGTCACCGTATCTTTATAGAACAAAACATAATGCAAACTATTCTAAACTAATTAAATTAATCACAGTTTGCTTGTGGTGATGTCTCTACTTATACAGTGTATAAAGTTTAATGCATCTACATTAGATATACTCGTATACCTTATATAATCACGGTAAAAATTAACAAGTGGTTGCTTTATTATTTCAAAGGACATATCCATGATTCTTATCAAAACAAGAATTGAAATCCAAAGCTTTGTTTTAGACTTTTAAAAATTTCATTTTGAAAAATCTAAGAAAATGAGATACAAATAAAAATGTAAAATATATCTTAGGATGGTTTTAACCTTATATTAAGTTTGATAGGTCATTTTGATTTAAAACAAAACCTTAGAATTAAATGTGGGCTCTTGGCTACCAATGTATCACCTAATTGTCCGACAACAGTGGAATTTTAGTTACTTATTAACATTCAACTTATTCATTTAATGTAAAATATTTTTATGAATGATTCTGTAAAGTTTTTAATTAACCCTTTAAGAAACCATTTTTTATTTGCTCTTGTTGAATAAATCATTATGTAGATCAAATTAACTTTATTTCTTCGAAAATGTGTTAAAAATATAATATTTCCTTATCAGGAAATGAAGCAGTCGCAGTATAACTTATGATTGTGTTAATTACCTAAGATTTCTGCTTATAATTCAATTTGAGCTTACTGAAATAAACATGTATGATTTTTTTAGTGAAAGGATTATTGGACTGTAATGTAATTTAATATAATTACTAATTACTTCCATTAAACAATGTTTGGATTGTGAATAGTCAAATAAATAATAGATGTATCATCTTTGGAAAGAGCATTATTTTCTATACACTGTGTGATCCGCCAGTTAAGAGCTAAATATATTTAAAGCAGTGTTCTGTACATATAAGTGTGTATTAGTGCACTCTTGGCATGGTATTGGAAGGGAACTGTATGTCCGAGGTGGCGCTTTCTTCTATTGTACGCTTGTTCCTCTGAAGAGCATCTGACTCACGGCTGCTTCCTTCTACAACATGCATTTTGGTTGTGAATACATTAAAATTATATCAATTAGTAAATCAATCAATGTATAGAACACCAAATCAGTAGAAACTCTGTACCATCACTTAATCTAATACATACAAGATCAAATTTTACTTTGTCTTTTATTTTAATGCCATGCATGTGTCCAGATTTGCTCCAAAAAAACTCATCACACTTCTTTCTCGAGAGAGTGAACATCTTCCAAGCCTGAGAATGAATATTTATTTTCAACTTATCAAGACTTGTTGGGATTATTTTATGAAGAAAATTGAAAATAATGATAAAATGCAACAAAACAACATTGTACAAGTTACTAAAATCTAACAATCATAAAGTAAAAATAAAGATAACGCAGTAACATAAGACTAATTTTTAAATTAAAATATTTAAAAGCAAGAACAATATAGGTATACATGTTTGTATGTGATCTTATGCGTTTTTGCGACTTGACTATTATTATTATTGTTATTAATATTTTGTTGAATTGCTCTTTACATCATGACAGCATGAGCCAAATCGATGTAAAGGGTATTATAGCTATCATAGTGATTCTCGTGACATGTGATAAGTAGCTATTCTATCGCCATTTTATTGTCACATGAATTCTACACCTGACCAAAGACAGTGACAATCACACTGCCCTCGCCGGGAATCGAACTCGGAACCTTTGGGGTGGCAGTCAATGCACTTACCACTCAGTCACGAAGGTCATCTAAGATTATACCTAGCCCTATTCTTGTAATCAGCTCTGAGTTTTATAATATTGTAGGATTCCTTTGGGGCAATGTGATAAAAAATTTATGGGTAATACGTTATGTTCTATGATATTTAATGTAAGGGCAGATTCTGATGTTTCACATCAACATTGAATACCATGAATAACAACATGAAAACCACATATAGTTGTTGTGAAACAACTGTGTGTATGGAAAAGATGGAACGTAATGTGTTAGGTTACATTATAACAGAGTGCTGTTGTAATTTCAATTATGAGAATCTCACGGGTCTGCAGTCTTGGGTGGGTCACGGCCGCCTCCAAAACGTTCCCCTAGCCAACCCTATCTTGAGCCTTGCGCTTCCACTCCCAGGTTTGACTCTCAAATTCGCAGGTCCATTACAGCACCATCCAACCAACGAAGCCTCGGTTTTCCCATGCTGTCTTCCTTCTGGTCTTGTAAATGTCAACCATGCAAGCGTTGATAGTTCCTCCATCGTACCAGATGTCCAGCTGACCTAAATCAAATCATTGAAGTTTTATAAACTTGACGACAATTCATGAGTTATGTCGGCATCGACATATACTCGTATTATCCTCGCAGACTGGGCCAAAAATCCTTTGGGAATCGCAGCTCTCAGCATCCAGGTCTTTGCTCTATACATCAAGACTGGCCATATAAGTGTTTTATATAAGTGAAGTTTTGTTTTCTTCAATATATGGATTTAAGAATTTTCTGTAGGCTGAAGTAGCATCGGTCTAAGTTGGTGTAGCATTTTATATAAATTATTATCGTTTTTCGATATACCTACCTGAAGTTTGCATGAAGAAGATTTCTTAAGGTTGAAGGACCGACTACCGTGAAAACCGGGTCTGTAAAACTTGTGCAAGGATAGTATCACAACTAATTGCAATTTAGTTTTCCATATATTCAGACTTTCAGAGTTGCAGAGATCAAGGTAGGCCGCCTGCTCGCCCTATGGTAGGGTATTGCCCGGCAAGTTTTGTTTCCCGCTTAACGAATGTCTTGCAACCCCCACCTATTATTGTCTTAAATAAATAAATATTAACTATATTTACTACATACATTAAAAAACTGGTTTTTCAAATTTATTGAACGTAAATACTTACATTAACATAATTAATACAGTAACAATATTTTAAAGTACAGTTAAGTAGTAAAGTAGTAGTATTAAAATAAAGTAGTCTCACTTGAGATGCGCTGATGACATAATTCTCTTGTCGAAGTCTCCCAAAAACTCCAAGAAATGCTGGAAGCTTTAAATGAATCATCTCAAAAGATTGGCCTTAAAATGAATAAAATAAAGACAAAAATATCGACTAAAACACAAATTGAAGACATTAAAATCCATAATAAAAATATAGAAGTGGTAGATGAATATGTGTACCTTGGTCATCTGTTGGATTTTGGAAGAGGGGGTCAAGTCAAGGATATTGAGAGGAGAATACAGCTCGGTTGGTCTGCATTCGGAAGGCTGGGCAACATCTTCAAGTCGGACAAGCTACAAAATTTAAAAACAAAAGTGTGTTACCTGTGATGACCTATGGATGCGACACATGGACGTTAACTAAAGAAGCAATGTACAAAATCAAAGTTGCACAACGGGCCATGGAAAGATCCATGTTGGGTATCTCGCTTAGACAACATATACAAAACGTAGAGATAGAAGACGCACCAGGGTCACCGATGTAGGGATACGCATTGCGAGGATGAAGTGGCTGTGGGCTGGTCATGTGTGTCGATGGGATGATGGAAGATGGAGCCAGAGGGTTACTGAATGGAGGCCAAGGTTGGGCCGGAGAAGTGTCGGGAGACAGCCAACCAGGTGGAGCGATGATATTTTGCGGACGGCGGGAAGGGCCTGGAGAACACTGGCGAGAGACCGAGAGAGATGGCGTGGGGATGGAGAGGTTTACGTCCAGCAGTGGATGGAGACAAGCTGATGAAGATTTAAAGTGACTTAATGTTTGTTTTATGAATTTAAGGTATTGCATACTTTTTTTTTCATAAAATATTGTAGTCTCTCTATATAACAATATCTCTCTATAATGATGACAATGCCTAGTCCCTTGGATATCGTTATAAAGAGAGAGTACTGTATCACATAATTTAAGATAAACTTCTACAATAAGATTCCTCTCCTGCTTTGAAAATAACCTGGCAGAGAATGTACTAAATTCTTTCTGGAAACTCGAGCTGCTGTAAACATTTAAGATGAGAATAGATGCTACGTCACAAAGAAACACTTCATAACTTTGTATGTCTAGGTGGAACATGGACATCAACTCTAGAAAACAATTCAAGTCAGAGTTGAATTTTAGAAATGATTTGTATTGCAATTGACATTGAATCAACCGGTCCTGTCCTTTGGATTAGTGTCAGCACTGTCGAATCTCACACAGTAAGTAACAGGTAAGCAACAGCATTGAAAATTGCAGTTAAAAATGGAGATTCAAAATCATTTTACTTTGTTACTAAATTTGGGTGTCAAACACTCCATCCAAGAATGTTTGCTTATGAAGAAAAAAGTTGATTATAATTATCTGGTGGTATTGTAAAAAATCTGGTTTTCTGCAGAGGATTTCATAAATCATTATTGACCATGTTCATTTATTATATTATTTTAGTGTCAAATGATTTAAAACAGCATTTTTGTGATTTGACATATTTTAATTGAATAATAAATTAAATAGACCATCATTGATTATTTTTATTTTGGTATTTTATTTTATATCATTGTATTTTGTATTATTTGTTTTAGATTTTTTTGTGGATGTTGAACGATCGAAGTGTGCGCTAGAGATGCCTATTGGTGGCGATGAGGTTCGCAACCCATCACACCGCGTCTCCCGCATGGCGAAAAGAGAAGGATGGAGTGCTGCTTCGGTTAAAGTGTGACAGTCCATTCTTTCTCCCCACCCTTTCGGGGAGACGGTGTGATGGTTAGTTAGTTAGTTAGTTTAATTTAATAAGGACAGCATAGAATTTATGCAAGCCTTATCATATTTTAAGATAGTGACATGTTTCTACAATCAAATGTGAATAATTTAACAATGTCTTTGTAAATCAAAATATGTTGCCTCTAAAGAAAATGTATACATCTGTTTTCCTCTATATTAACTTAACCCTCTCGAACACAAATTGTTAATATTAATTAATAAAAATATCTTTAGTGAAATTCATGGTGTTAATAGGACACAAAAAGAAAATACATTTAATTTTTTTTCATAGGTATATATTTTTCAGGTTTTTCAGAAGCGCCTCATATGAGGCTTAAGTGTATTTAAGGGTACATGTATTGAGATTATGATATTAATATGGAAATGTGAATTATTGCAAATAAACAACGCAATTACATTATAAAATGTAATTCTATGCATATGTATAATAAAAATAGTGTACCGTAAGACGGGGATACTTTGCTCCAAAATTGGCTCCATATTTGTAAAAATTGTTTGCATTTTTCAAATACGAGTATTTGGATCTGGCTACAATTTTTAAGTGAATAAAAGAACTCTTTGCCTTTAGATGAGATGATTTGAAAAATAAAAAATGAGCTGTTAAGTCACCATTTTTAAAACTTTTCTTTTGGAGCAAAGTATGCATTGAAAGCGGGAAACTTTGCTCCATGATTTCTTCAACTTAGATTCGAATTTATTTCTGCCACAGAGCATTGTTTAATATTACGTTTCTAACATTTCTCCATCCAGAGATATACAAAGTTTAATAAAAACACAGTTTTAGCTATTAATCACATGTATTTTTATTGATATAAATTTTAACTGAGCTTTTATTACGCTTTATATTTGAAAATTTTCAAAAATATTATAATTTTAAATCATATATGAGTACCTAATACAAAATCTCACCAACAATTATTAAAAACACAATATTAAAATCACAGTAGAATTAAAAATACAATAAAGAAATAGGTATAAAGCCCACTTTAACGAGAAAATGTAGTTAACGTTATCTAAGTGCCCCATAATTGGTCCAATTCAGGAACGGAGAAAAATTCTCGTCTTCCAATTTTTTTTGGTGGGCATATACAACCTAATACATCGTCCCATTCGTAAGCCATTTCATCTGCAGGCATTGGCCACCTCCAGCTTTTAATTGACCTTTGCATGGCAGACACAACGGGACCTTTTTTTCCTAATTTTGTTATGACACCCGGGAAAAGCTCTCCTTCGTAATTAAAAACAATATATCTGCCCACTTTTCTCACTAATGGTAGCAATTTGAATCTTGAGTTTTTCTGGACTTTTGGGGGCTCATTTTCCAAGTCACTTAAGGGTCCGTCTGAAAAATCTCTTAAAGAAATTTGCCCACTAGCCTCGCTCTCGCTACTACTTACTCGGCGATATTTTCTGGAACTTGTGGGGAGTTCTTCGACTGTATTCTCAAACTCTCCGGTTATTTTGGACAAAATTTGTAATGATGACGCTGCAGTATCTCCTAGTGCTGTCACTGCAACAAGCTGTTCCGCCACGCTTTTTCCTGGAACTATCATAAGTTTCTTACGTCCTTTGTTAGAGATGCCTTTTGTCCATTCAGCTCTTTTACTATCCAGGCTCTCTAAGAAAGAACTGTTTATTGCCTCTTTGTCAAAAACTTGAAGAAGTCTTTCCAAGAGCGGTTGCATATCTGTCAGATAAATACCACTTTTTTTAGCTGTTCGGTGTCACTATTTCCATTAAACGAGTCAGTGAGTCAGGCTTTCCTTTAAGTCATGACCCCGGATCTTACAGCCAGGAGACATTCTTCCAACTTTTTTGAGTGCAAGCTCTATATTTACGGGAATCTGCTCTTTTTACGTGTATTCTGGGCATGATAATCTAAAATAAATACGAAAATTTATAATAAATTGTATATTGGGGAAACATTGCTCCTGGAGCAAAGTATCCCCAAAACTGGAGCAAAGTATCCCCGTTTTTTTTAATCTTAAATATCTCAAAAACTTTAACAGCAATCTAAAAAATATCATGTCCACTACTATATTATAAAATATCCTTTCAAATTATATATCACTCACCAGGGTCTAACGACTAGGGTCCAAGAAGTAAGCCGATTTTTCCAATGATTCCGTTGAGATTGCTACGAGGTTGTGGTTTATTTGACTGCTACTGTCCAAATGGCTTACCGTAGACAATCAATTCACACGGCAGTTGGTAGAGCAAGATTAGTGTTACCTAATAATATTTTTAGAATCTCTCAAATCTGAGGTGATTACCGGCTGGACGAAATAGAAACTTTTTTTTAGTTTGGAGCAAAGTATCCCCCGTAGGAGCAAAGTATCCCCGTTCTACGGTACTAATAAGGATTGCGGGAATAAAAATCTTCCAAACACACAGGCCACAATGGTTCTTCATTACACCGCTTGCAAACATACTGAGTTTTTTGTTTGCAGCCATTTAGATGACATTTTGAAGCATAAGGCTTGTTTGTTTTTTTAGGATAGTGCGATCCTCCATCAAGCCTTAATTGTGTAGGTGCTTTCACTCTCATCCTCTTTTTTACAGCTCTTGGACTAAATGATGTTGGTCGTCCACGTTTTTGTTCTATGACTTTTCCAATGTATATAAGAAATGTCGCAACAGGTGATTTAAAATCCAGTAAGTCCATTTTTTTCCTAATTGTCTTTGCGCCACGGAATCCAGCAGTTTACAACTAAAACATTTAGCAGATGATGAAAGATTCTAAAATACCATATTTTATGGCGTAAGCAATGGGAATACAGTGCCACCAACGAATTTATCAGTACCTGTCCGTATTGTCAGATGGAATCTGTTCCTGATTAGTGAAATGAAGATATTTCCTCATTTCACAAAATCTATTGTAAGTTATAGCATCAGCAATTATAGCGCATCTGGTTCAATGTTTGTTTGCCTAATATTGGCGAAGTCTTGCATATCTTATATATGTCATGATAAAATTAATTCCTAAAAATACTTTTGATTCTGGAACCGTCAACTGAAAATGTTCTCTTCCTTTTTGAGTCGCATACAAGTTAGATTCATATACGATTGACTCCATAAAAGACTCGGAAAACACAGAGAAAAAATAATCGATGGGCATATTTCCATTTATCTTCGATTGGCTCTTTCCAGTAAACTGAGGAAAATTTCCCGAAAATGCATTCTCCTTTCCACAAAACCATAAAGTTCTTCTAGCTGCTAAATTCTCGGCATTGTTTCCACTATTTTAATCTGTCACTGCGTCTCCTGTAGATATCTGGCTTGTATTAAAAATATCACCTTCTTCCAAAGAGCTTAATGACTCATTCTCCCCTGTAATACGTTCGGAAGGCTCCCATAATTCATCCTCAGATCCTTAAAAATCTTCATCGTCAGACTTTAACACTAGATCAAGAACTTCAACAACTTCATTGTCAGTTAGAAAAAAATGTACACTCATTTCTGTCCTCAAAGTATGGATAAGTATTAAAAAGGATGAAGTTGTTCAGCACCATTAATGTGAAAATGTTACAGAACGGCACTACACTAATTATGCAACAATACGAGTATATAATTCTATAATAACAAATAAAAAACATGAAGTTATGCAATGATTTTCATGACAATATTATTGTCCCAATATAGAGAACAAGAGATTACTTTTGTACTAGTATGAGCATTTAGGCCTCATATGAGGCCTCAACATATTTTGTTGAATAAAAATAACACATAATGGTTAATCTGTATATATTTATTTTTATGTAATGAAGACATATTCAACTACATAATAAAATTTTTACTTAATCTGTTAAGATACCTTTTGTTCACAAAAAAGCAAAAAACTTCGAGAGATTTCACAGCTGCTAAGAAAATAGCAGTTATGCAGGGAACGGTTTGAAAAAAATATCAAATACTCGTGTGCACTCTGGCGATATACTCCTCAAACTACTTTGAGTGACCAAGAGAGTGTTAAAGTATATAATAGTAAACAAATTTTTATTCTAAGATATGTTTTAACATTTTGGTGGCACTTTTAATTTCCATATTTTTGAGTCCTCATATGAGGGTTAAATGTACGAGAGGGTTAACATGGATTTTTACATCATTGTTCAAGGAATAATAAATATATTAAACAGTTTAATTATGAATTTGCAGGAATATACTTTTTAGCCATTTTCAATTCTTCAAGTTTCTTTTTGTAACTTGATACGGTGATAACACTGTAGCCAAATATAGCTGAAAATATTTCATTTATTACAATAATTTTCATTGAAGTACAGAAATAATGCTTTCAACAATATTTAAACAACTTATTAAGTTATGTAACTAAATAAAAACATATCCAATTAAATGGTTATCCAGATATATCATTCTTACACTTTCAGTGATGTGGATAGTCTTATTTATTGCCTTAAAATAATTAAAATAATATGAGGAACTTACTTATAGAGATGGCATAAAATACTAAATAGTAGAATCCTTCAAATATATTTGCTTCCAGAAATGTAAAAATTAAATCGCCAAGTGACTTCAGATAAATCAAAACTAGCATCCATATTGACAGCTCCACCCAGTACTCCATTATATCCACATAACTCTTAAAATACATCATTATGTTAAACAACAGATCTTGGATAGAAAAATATTAGCTTCTTGAACTATTATCACAAAATTTTTAAAGCAAAAATATGTTTTCCCGCCCATTATGTAAAAATGACAAGAAAGCTCAGAATTTCAAATCAATTGGGCCAACATGAAATTTGAATATAGAATTATGTTATAATAAAAGGATACACTTAAAATACAGTGGGGTAGGTTCTTGACACTTGTTACAAATTTATATTAAAACCAAATAATAATAATTAATATCTTATATAGAAGTAATTCATGTTAAAAACAATTAAACCTCATTGATACTGATTAGTAGAAATATAGAAGACACAAAACACAGCAGACTACAAATCAATATAAATACATGTGTGCCTATGTTTAGAATTTTTTGATATTTTGTATCAACATATTTATCATTGGATATAAGGGAAAATACAATCACACATAGCCAAGCAATCGAGAATATCTGCAAAAATAATGAAACTGCTATTTTCTTATTTGTTATGTTTCACAAGTTTTATTGCTAACATTATTTAAATATTCCATCACATACCAACTCAGTGCATCCAACGAAGTAAGTTCCAAACTTAAGATTAAACATTATAAATTTTTGAATTTTGGGTAATGTCATAGTCAATTTTATATTTTAGAAAATCAAATAAAAATAACTCAATTGTAATTGATTTCAAAAACTCAATTGTTTGGAATAATTTCCCAATATTTTTTATTCTACAAATAAGTACCCGCTTGCTTTATAAAAACAAGTACAACTGATTACAAAAATATTTTTTTAATCCTAAAAACAATAATTGTCAATCTGACAGCGTGACATCTAACGATTAAATTGAGAAACTTTTCAAAGTAATCCAAGATTCAAACCATTTTGTAAAGCGTTCATTTAGAAATTACGATTTAAGTTTTTATTTATATTAAAAACATGATTTCAAGTATGTTTATTATCCCCACATCGGCTATAATAGCAATCTGTTTGGAACGTTTACTTAGCATTTGAGTTCAAGTAAACAATATTCAGACACAAGGCATTCCGATTTTTTTTAAATTTAAAACACCAAGTTGCGCTGGAAAGTTAAAATTCTCACATTATATTGATAAATTCTGTCGAAATTAATATGGTAAGTTAGGTTAGAATTAGATCACATTAAAATAACATGAGAGGTTTTCACATGACTTCAAATTCGCTACAATTCCTGAACTTTGGGAATGGTTTGTTTATTTCCTGTTCAGACCAACCACTCATAATTGTGGCGTATGTATACGAAGAGGGCCAATCCTAGATGATGCAAAACGACAAAGGAAACGTAAGGAAGCGGTGAGGTTCAATATTACGCTATTGAATGAACGCTGCCCACCCACGCCTTTACTGCCCAAACTCATTTAACATTGCCATAATAAGTTTTAATTGCAAGAGCACGAGGTCATCGCAATTAATACCAAAGACGCCGTGCACCAAATTTAGAATAATCTCAGTAAGACAACGTTCTATTTAATATGACAGGTCCTTCGTTTTTTTTCCCAAACCATTATAAATAACGCGTTGCGATTTTTCAACCCAATCCATGCATAAAATTAAAACGAAAATATACCTATACAATACTTACAAACAAAAACATAAAAATTAAATGTATTGGCCATCGGAGTTCCTAATTCTGAAAACATAAACAAATTCGTTCGCAAGGTACGTTAAAAGTAATCGGAAATAAACATTAAGATTCATTTGATTAATATTCACATATATTTATCATATGAATCGCCATCTGAGATGAACGAATAAAAATAGTATAAAACATCTTATTACAATATTTTTAAAAAGTAACATCAGGTTTCCGACTAGTACCTATCATTTTAAAAATACTAATATGATATATGACATATTACAACAACATACAAGTACAACAAATACGAGTATTATATATTGATACTATTATAGTTGTAACCCGTGAAATATTGACGGAAGTAAACCAAATTATACATTAAAATGATACAATATCAGCTTAAATTGTTAATGCCTTAGAAGGACGAAAAATGTCATTCCCATAAAATATAATAAAACTTCTAGAAAACTGACTTTTTCATTCGTGTTAATTAGCTTAAAGTTTTTGGGTTCATTTAATGTTTAAAGTTTAAAGTTAAAAAGGCACATGTTGGTGAATATTTAATTCTCAAAAATCTATTTAAACACAATGCTTTGTGTATGCACATCACTATTGTTCAATATAAATAATTGATGAAATTTTACTTGAAGACTTGGTTCAAATATATCGAATTAAAAACTTCGTTCACTGTACAATCAAAATCAGTAAAAAGTTTCAATATTTAATGTAATTTTTTTTTTCACAATTGACATCACCAAAGTGTTCTCCTTTTGTTTTCTACACTACAGACAAGCAAAATTCAAAATAATCCAGAAACGTTCCCTTTGCTTTCCTTCCTTGCTCTAAAAACCGGTGATTTTCTTCCCTAATCCTCACATTTTCGTATATGTATTATGCTGTTTGTTACCCTAAATAAATAAAATTACTAACCTAACCTAACCTAACCTAATCCTCACATTTTCTTATGTGTATTATGCTGTTATGCTGTTTGTTACCCTAAATAAATAAAATTAAATCCCAAATATGTACCCTTGACATAAAAAAATGTCCTGTGTGTGATTTTTTGGATTACTTAGGACGCTAACACGATGGAATTCGATAATGACGATTTACTTATATATTATTAATTAAAACGCAAGTTTTCTACTTTTGCGATCATCTTCGTCGGTAAGTATATGTAGAAGGTTATATTCATTCGTAATTTATCGTTTATATCGTTCTCTCGACGATGAAGGTATAAATCCTTCAAGAAATGTGGAAAAAGATAATATTGATTTAATTCATTAGTAAATTATATTAATTTTGTTTGTAAATATAAACCGAATGAAAATTTATATGATTTTTGCTGGTGGTAAAGTCTAATCATGTATACCTACGTTGGATTCAAAAGTGTTGCACTAACGCAATGCCAGATGTGAACAGGTTAAACTATGTAACAATGGGTTCGTTTGAACGTAATTTCAACGAGCAATCTTTTGAATGACACAGCATCGCATCTGCGAAGTGTGCAACTCGTTTTATTGGGCTATATCTGTTTTGGTTGGTGACGTATGCCGACTAGAGTTTTGTAGACCGGTTTGGCTGGAATGGCTACATTACGTAACGTTTCCCAAGGATCATCCTACTGGTATTAGTGATGGGACAATGTTATTGAATTAAAACCATTTATTTAAATATCTTAATTAAAAACGTCTCGAAAAAAAAAGAGATTTTTTACATTTATTTTTCAATAATACTAATTTTGGATGGAAAATTTTAAACCATCTATCACCTTTTCTAAATTCGCCTTCACTTTGTGTTGTGGATTCATATTTGAATTAATATAACTGCACTTAGTTTTTTTACAATACTTTATTACACATTTTTTACGGACATGTTTCGGTTATGAAACAACCTGTTTTAATGTACATTTAAAAAAAATTGGAATTAAAAAATTTGTACATTGAAAAAGGTTGTGTCGAAACATGTCTGTGAAAAGTGTAAAAAAGTGTTGTGAAAATACTAAATCCAGTTATATTAATTCAAATATGAATCCACAACACAAAGTGAAGGCGAATATAGAAAATATAATATAATACATTGTTTAAAATTCTCCATCCAAAATAAGTATTTTTGAAAAATAAATCTAATAAAATCTCTATTTAAATTATAATTATTTGACATATTATGTTTTAACACCACCTCATATTGTTTTTTTTTTTAATTTACAACTGATCAGTTTCATTTATTTATTTAAAACTTTTTTTATTCGAAATTGAATATTGGTTCAAATTTGTCTTCCGGCGTAAAAATACTCATTTAAATAAATACATTTAGTACTTCTTATTCAACAACATTAAGATAATAAATAAACACCATTAAATATTTTTACAAAAAAATGTAATAGCATAAAAAGTTAAGTTATAATGTGAATGATGTACATTGTTTTTAAGTTATTTATTGTTTCATGAACAATGATGTAAAACTCCATATTAAATAATTAATACGAATGAAAACGTCAGTTTTCTATAAAAAAAAAAAACATTTGATAATGCCTTAGAAGGGCGAAACATATCATTCCCTTAAAATATAATAAAACTTCTAGAAAACTGACGTTTTCATTCGTATTAATTATTGTTTTTAATTGTTTAAAACTAACATTATTGTTCGTAATAATTTATTCATACGATATATAATAAAATAAGAAATCAAATTATTCAAATTAAAACAGAACTAGAACATCTTAGTAAATTTTAATTCGTTCCATTGTTGAAAGTTTAGGTATATTGGTGATATAAGCGTGGGCATACTCGGTGCGAGGAAATCAATTGTATTGCCTACTCGTACTCGGATGTGACAGTTATTCGATTGGCCTCACGTAATATTGTTTCTTTACGTATATGTATCTGCTGTGTTGGACGGTTTTTAAGGCTATGCATGAAAAGGCACCTGCTTAAATATCGGAACTCCGACTTTGCAACCACGTTGATGGATCGGTTGCGTGTTGCCAATAAATAAATATGTATTTCTCCACAGGTACACCGCGTCCCGACTGAGGTTTTCCATGGTTCCCTCATTTGTAAGACAAATGTCAGGATGCTAATTAGATAGCCCATGGAACCACAAGACAGGCACACTTACACATGCTTAGTTAAACTCGCACACAGAATCACTAAAAATAAAGATAACAACACCTTGAATACTTAAAAATCAAGGAATAATACAGAAAAAATATATATCGGAACTCAGGGTGACTAAATGAAATGATGATGTCCAGCCATCTCTCCATCTCTTCGGTAGTCTTCCTGATAATATTTTGCTGCTGAAGTTTTCATCTCTAACAATTTTTGTATTTTCCATGCTGTCCACATGATCTCTTTAAAAGCACCTTCTGCTTTTTCCTCATCTTACTATGTCCTCAACACCACAGACATACCTTATTGTCTCATTTCTGATCTGATCTCTGAGGGTTCTGGGATGGAGCGTAGGGTTCGCATTTTTGCTACTTTGAGAAAGTTCTTAGTCCCATTGGTATCGGTTTTGACTCTATCCTTTTCGTCATGACGCATGTCTTTGTATATCCTTGCAGATAGTGCCCTTGAGGTGATTAATTCATAAAAACGGCGCTTTACAAATCATCAAATTTATTATTATTTACTATTATTATCCATTCGCACCCATTTCTACAACAACTGTCTCATTTCCATATGTAGGTACCTACGTATTATATTATTCTTCTGCACTGTAGTATGACGGCCTTCCGCCATACTGCTGTGAAATATATTGTAAAATGATGTCATTTATATTAATAGGTTGGTCACATACAACATGTATGTTTTTTTTTACAGTAACAACATTTCGGTTGTTTGCGTTGCATTAAAGTCTTACACATTTAATGAAAAATCTAACCAACACGCTGTCTATCTAATCTAATTGTGTCACGCACGCTCATCGACTGTTTTAAATTCTAACAACACTACTTGGACTTGGACTTGGATCTTCTGGCTTACAGAGGTTCTGTTCTAATGGCTATTCCTCTTACGTCTGTAGGAAACATTGTCGGAATGTGATTTGGTAGTTGTTTTATGATGGGGCTAAATGTATGGCCCGGAGTGTCCCTCCGAAAGAGAGCGAGGGGAGATTTAGGGTTTATGATAAAGTCTTACATTATTGTCAAGGAATGGAAGACCAGTAAGGATTGGGATTGTATTTATAAAAAAGTCTGTTCCCGAGGGGAAGATAAGAGGAGCAGTGCCTGGATGGAGTTGTGATAGGAAATAGCATCCTGTGTTTCGACCATTTCGTTTGGCGGAGTACGTATTGGGCTATCGGGGAGGATTTTATTTATTTATTTTTATCCGCATTGATTGCGGGAGGGGTAAAGTACTGAATGGTGGTGGATAACTTGGTGGTAAAGGGTAAATTGATAAGGAAGATGGTAATAATTTAGGTCGTGGTCTGGAAATGAAAGATATGAAGTTGGAGTAGTGCAAGGAATAATAGAGCTGGAGTCGCAGTATTCTTATGTACCAAAGGAGTGTGGTAACGGTGGGCTGTCATCG
The DNA here is from genome assembly GCA_022606425.2 of Lepidostoma basale. Taxonomy (NCBI): domain Eukaryota; kingdom Metazoa; phylum Arthropoda; class Insecta; order Trichoptera; family Lepidostomatidae; genus Lepidostoma; species Lepidostoma basale. Next base: position 157,406 of record JAHDVF020001183.1, read on the forward strand.
GCCAAGGACGCTAACATTACTCATTAAATGATATGGATCTGTCTTTCCGCAATTCCAACCTTCCTCTTTAGATAGCAAGGGAGAAAATTTGAAAATTTGAACATCGATGTTCGTATACCGTTTCGAGCTCTCTAATTTTACCGAATTAGTCCATGTGAAGTAACAATGGCGTATATTGGTATTTGACAATGTGAATGCTTGCATATGCGATTAATGAAGTGTTAAGATTGTTTTAGATGAAAATATATGTGGAATAGTTAAAAAAATACTTATATTCTTTTCAGCCAGAGATCTCCGTCCGGTTGGCGCCAGATGAGTTATCACTGAGCACATGTTGAAGAATAGGAATTCCGTCAGATATCATTAGAGATTGTATACTCATATATAAAATTATTGAATTTGATTTAATGATGATTTTAATTTACGAAGACCGCACCAGATCTTTTTTCTGCGATCCGACCCACTTAAATTTCTGACCTAATTTTAGAAATATAACTTTGTAACCCATCTTCTCATTCCTTGAATAATTTTTTATAACTTCCATCCAACTAATCCAGTTGGTTTATACATATCGATGCTCGTCTAAAGCCCCAGTCGCGTGGAGTGAAACATTATTCGAAATATTATTTTATTTTACATTGATCTTTTGGTTTTATTGGACTACGTATTAGCAGGAGTAAAACAGAATATTTAGAATGTGAATATGAGGGCATCGCTACAGATTTGACTCATGAAAATACAATTCACATTGACAATACTCCAGTTAACAAGGTGTCCCAATTCAAGTATCTCGGGTTGGTCCTTACTGCGGACGCCAAAGTAGACACTGATGTCAAACACAGGACAGACACCGCCTGGCTCAAGTGGAGGTCTCTATCTGATGTCTTGTGTGATCAAAAAATTCCAATCAGGACCAAGGGCAGAGTCTACAAGACTGCAGTGAGGCCCGCCATGCTACATGGAGCGGAGTGCTGGACCAACAAAAAAGTCCACGAACGTCGAGTCCACGCTGCCGAGATGAAAATGCTGGGGTGGGCCGGAGGCGTCACAAGGCTGGACTACGCATGGAACGAATACGTGAGGGGTAGCTTTAAGGTTGTCCCAATAACGGAAAAATTAAGAGAATCTCGAGTCCGGTGGTACGGTCATGTGATGCGAAGAGGCAGTGAACACATTGTCCAAAAAGCCCTCAGCATTCCCACATAACCAAGATGAAGAGGTCGCCCGATGGCAACATGGTGGGCCAACAGGTGGGAGATGAGTCAAAATAGAAAAGTTTGGCGTTTTCGTACGAGGAGGGCCGAACCCAGATGATGATAAATGGCAAAGGTAAAGAAGAAGAAGAAAGATCTTTTGGTTTTAGCCCTCGTGACTAAACCTCTTACGTACTTGGATTTGGACTTAGATCTTCTGCCATACAGAAGTTCAGCTCTGATGGCTATTCCATTGTTTTATGCGGGGGCTAGATGCGTGGTGAGGATTGCTCCATCTCTGCCGTTGCTGTGATGGTCATTTTTCAGCAATATTGCTGAATTGATTCTATATAGATGGAATTAAAAGTCCTAAACGAGATTCTTTTTTACCATTAATGAATAAGTCATTCGATTAACATGATATCTCGTGGTTGCTTTCATGATGTAGACCGTCCATTCAGTACAGACACTTCCTATTCCTCGATGTCTTTGCAGATTACTATTTTAACCTGCCTTTCTATGTTTTCATTAACTCAGAAAACTGTATTTTCTTAAAACTTAAAATACTTGTGAAAGGCAGGGCAGGAAATTGAGGGCTACCTTCGACGAACATAAGATTTAATACACGGTTCTTTTGAAATTTAATGTCTGAAAAACATACAGGTATTTTCAATAATAATTAGGAAAAATTGAATAAATAATATGATTTTGTCACTGTATTTAACATTAAAATTCAATAGAGACGAAGATGTAAATTGTTTTCTGGGAACATAATATGGTGGTCGAGGCGCTTACAGGACTTATGACCTGTCTCATTGGTTGGGTTAAGCGATCGCTTTATGCTAACAACATTCCCCATTCCTCCCTTCTTACGACCACCACGTCTGACAATTTTTTTTTGGAAGATGTATATATGCTACAACGTTGAGAAACACTTCACATTTTTTAGTTCAATCTACACTTGCGCCATTCTGTTCCAAGTGAACAGTTTACTTCCTCGTCTCTATTGAGATACAATTAATCTTTACTAATGATTTACCCGCAATGAGTAAAACCCAGTATTTGTCTACAAGTATTTGTATAGGTGCATTCAAAATGTTATTAAAATCCAAGGTTTCAACTACCAATCAAATTGTAATCCTTTCAGATATATCCCATTTTCGGCAGGGCGACTTTAAGTAATTATCCTGATGAATATACGGATGTTGTCAAAACCGTTTGGCAAAAAAGTAGTTGAAATAAAATGAAAATATTTAATATACGAGTGGAGTGAATGGCACGAGCCAATCGATATGTTTAGGTCCTCAGCAACTTCTCTAACGGTGATTCGACGATTGGCTAATACTATTTTCTTCACTTTATCAATGTTTTCGTCTGTTGTTGACGTGCTCGGGCGTCCGGCACGCTCTTCGTCGTTCATATCTTCTCGGCCCTCTGAGAACATTTTGTACCACCGATAAACGTTGCTTTGGTCCAAGGTAGCTTCACCATATGCCACAGTCAACATTCGAAATGCGTCCGCGCACTTTATTTTGTTTTTCACACAAAATTTGATACAGATTCTTTGATCCATTTTTTGGAATAGGCAAAAATCGAAGACGAGCCAAAACACATCCAAGCAAAACAGCTGTCAAAAATTAACTAAACATTCAAAATGGCCGACCTTGTCAGCATAAGTAAGGGACATGAGTACCAACATAACGCTACAAAAAATCAAAAATCAAATATACGTAGCCAGCGGAAATTCAAAATTCGCGATACTTTTTGAACAGACCTCGTAGATCACAAATTAAACAATAATATACTTTCGAATGCATTCTTTCATTTGTGTTATCACTTTATTTAACCCACTTGTTTTTGTTTCTTGAACAATGATGTAAAACTCCATAATAAATAATTTTCTATGAGTTTTCATATATTTTTTGGGAATGACATGTTTCGCCATTCTAAGGCATTATCAAATGTGACATTTGATAATACCTTAGCAAGTTGAAACGTATCATTCGGATAAAATATAATAAATAATGAAAATAAAAAAAAATTATTAAGAATTTTTCTGTTTATTTTTAGTGTAAAATCTACTTATTGATTTTCGTCTTCGACCGGTTTCGGCAGCTCGCTGCCATCTTCTGGTCTGCCAGCGAGCTGCCGAAACCGGTCGAAGACGAAAATCAATAAGTAGATTTTACACTAAAAATAAACATAGAAAAATTCTTAATAAATTTTTTTTATTTTCATTATTTACAATGAACTTCTACCAAGAAATTTCAAAAAACAACATAAATAATTTTAAAATATAATAAATTTTCTAGAAAACAAACGCTTTTATTCGTATTAATTAACCTAATTTGTTTTGTTATTATTATTTTTTATTTTTGATTTTATCATGTCTTTGATACTCATATTTTTCTTTAAATATGTACGTACCTGCTCTGTGGGTAGCCGACACAACTGCAATAAATTGGTCAGACAACCAAAATAAACAATCGCCTTGTGACCTTGTGGGAGCACACGAGTTAGTTTAGTTTTAAATAAAGGTCAGATTAGGATGCCGCGTGTAAAATGGTAAACTTGTAATTTTTGATTCACCGAAGGAATTAACAGCTTAGAATTTTATAATTCAGATTGATAATGAATCGATTCACTGTTTTTTATACATACAATATATACTCGTATGTAAGAACGATTATGTTTGATTTCTTTCCACGTACCTCTTAGATCAACATCGTAGTACAACATTTGTTAGGTTAGGTTAGGTTAGGTTAGGTTAGGTGTGGACTTCCTGTTCCCCCTAATCTATCGAAAAACAATATTCTGTAAACATGCTGTGAATATGGACTTTGAGAGCTCAACGGAACTTATGCACTTTGAATGCAGCAAAGTCCAGGAAAATCTTAATGTTCCTTGATAACTCCTGCTTATAAATAGGGAATTTGCTGTACGAGTATTTGTCACGCACATTAATTTTGGAAACAAAGCTTGCAACACATATTGTATATTTATATAAAAAATCATCGAGATGCAGTCGATCGTGCATTTTCATTTTGGAAGACCTTAACACATTTACTATATTATTGTGACAATTCCAGTACTCGTAAACGTAATTAAAACAATAATTATGTTAATAAAAATAACATATTATAAAAATAATAAAAATATTTTTCTATTAATAAATAATAAAGGATCGCTGCGTTGCTTCGGACATATGGAGCGCATGGATGGATATAGAATGGTCAAGAAAGTATACGTTAATAATGAAAATGGAGTACGGAGTCGAGGCAGACCGAGAAAAACATGGCATGACCAAATTAATCAAATTTTAAAGGTTTGGTCATGTTAGAAGTCGGAAGAATCGACGTGCGTGTATGACTCGCTGTATGGATGTGGAGGAAGCTAGAGAGGTGTGCCAGGATAGAGTAGTGTGGCGGTCCATTCTCTCTGCCTACCCCTATGGGGAAACGGCGTGATAGTGTGTTGTTTTTGTTATAAATAATAAAATGTCACACAAGAAGCTGGCTGTGAGCTGCCGAAACCGGCTGAAGACACAAACATTAGTGGATTTTAACTAAATATGTATAATATTGGGGTTTGAATGGATGGTTAGGGCCGTCGGGGGACATACCGTGCTGGAAGGTATGTGTACCAGTAAATGCCATGAAACGCCATAGTTGCATAACATCAGCAACACTACCATCTAGTCCGACTCTCTGGCGTCCACGTGTGATCTTTATGATCCCGCAAACCCTGGGTGTGGCATATTGGACATACTCCTGTGTTGATGTTATTCTTGCAAACAGGCGATATATACAATATTAAAACAAATTTTATATATTTAAAAAATATCATTATTAACAATGATTTTCTACCATGAAATTTCAAATAACATTTAAAAAAAATAATTATAATCATATCTTCTACATATTGATTACATCAATACCGTCATTTAAATATATTTTATTAAATTATTTCTCAGCACGTAGAACAATTTATGTCATTAAATAAACCATAATAATTATTTTTTGCTTTTTTAATACTAATAATGACATACGAGTATATTATATGTATGCATTTTTTTATTATGCTTACCCTTTTGTTATACTATATTATATCTATGCATTTTTTTATTATTCTTACCCTTTTGTTATACTTTTTATTATATGTTTTTCGTATTGTGTACCTTCTAATTCGTCGTGTCAACAGCAAGATAATTTTTTATATCTCTCCTCTTCTCTTATCATTATTTGGTTAAGGTTTGGCAGAGGTTGTGTCGTTTCTAGGAACGCCGCACATTGGGGCAGGATTCAGATTTCTCATACAATAACCCAAAAAATAAAAATTATGATTCATTAAACGCTTTGTTATTATATGATGACTCAGATATATTTAGCATATGATCACGAGCAGATAGACAAGCTAGACTGTGACACGTTCGCTCTAGCACCCCTCAATCGGAGCCGATTACTCGTAGAGGTTACACGTCCGTTATTTCAAGTCAGCGCAACACCTAGTTTCTAACATTTCTTTAGTTGTATTATTGATAAAAAAATTAAAGTTTTAGTATGGAACCTTATACGTCAGGTATATATCCTCTTTTTCGAGTTAAATTAATTGTAATTACGGCTTGTTTTAAATGTAAAAAAATTAAACTGATTTCGCATTAAAATGATACAGAGGTTTTTGTAATATTAAAAAAACATTTAGAGATTTAGTATAGAATCCCGATGAATTCCGCAAGTATTTTAATTGATTTATAATAAGTAATTGTTGTACTTTATTGATATGATGTTATTTTTTGCCACTTTTTGCACTTTTTTATAATAACAGCACATTTCGAAAAACCAAAAATGAAAAAAAAATACACCAATTTTGTATCTTATTCTGTTTTTCCTTTTCTCGCATACCTAGGTACCAGCTCCAGCACTTTGTTCATGACAAAGCATCAATTAATAACGCTTATGAAGAGTTTCGGAAAAGATAAATTGGAGGATCAGATTGATTTCCTGCAAAAAGAAATCATAAAACGGACAGGGTGTGTTGATGAGTTAGGAAAAAGTGTTACGTGTGTTAAAAATTTTATTCGGTTTAAATTTGATTATAAATCATGATGGGAATCAGCTCACTGGATGAATGAAAGATTTCTCGATGTTAATAAAACGTGGCTTGATACATCCGTTTCTTTCATTCGCGCTACAAAAACATGTGGCGGTCGCCCGATGATTCCTTTTGAGGAGAGTACAGAAAGGGTGAAGCGGCAAAAGACGGTTAATCTGAGGAATTCTGCATCTCTGCCAGACTTACTCTACGCAACACAAATGGAACTTAGAGCTGCATGACAGGCAGATGCCTCAAAGTTGGTTCGAGGTATTTTATCTGTTCCAACAGGTTCAGGTAAATCTCATCAAACTTCCAGGGAGTCTTTTGGAAACGTGTTCATGTCAGCAGGAGATGCTTTAGCACTTTTAATAGAAGCGGACTTGCCTCCACATCAGTATAACGCTATTAAGTTGAAATCTAAAAACTTATATCCTTCGTATAAAACTGTACAGGCCTAAAAAGACGATGTTATCCAGAGCCAGAAAATATACATGTCACGGATACTTTGGTATATGTTGATTTGCAGATCATGCTTAATCTCACGATTGAGCGTTTAATTATCACCCATCAAGATGTTGTTTTTACACTCAAACCCAAAGAATTAAATAATATGATATTATATTCCAAATGGGGAGTTGATGGAAATTCGGGGCACAGTTCACATAAACAGGCTTTTTTTGACGCAGATGCCGATGATGCATCGGTTTTTATCACATCATTTGCCCCCTTACGCCTAGTGTCTGGTGCCAAAATTATTTGGCAAAATCCAAGACCTGGTTCAACGAGGTATTGCAGACCTCTGAAAATAGAATTTATTAAGGAATGCACAGCAGTACCTTTGGAAGAGTAACGAAGGGTAGATGAAGAAATAAAAAATATTACCACAACCATAGTCAGACTAGATGGGCGCGTTATCGTAATCAAACATCATTTAATATTCGCAATGATTGATGGCAAAGTATGTAATGCTATCACACATACTTCTTCTACCCAAAAATGTTACATACGTGGTGTCACATCTAAACAATTGAATTATAATATATAGATGCATTGCTAACAAAATAAATAAAAACAGAAAATTTAGAATTCGGCATTTCGGTCTTGCACGGATGGATACGCTTTTTTTAGTGTCTTCTCCATTTGACGTACAAACTGCCTATAAAAGCTCGAGGGACAGACAAGGACTTGGACTTGGACTTGGATCTTCTGGCTTACAGAGGTTCAGCTCATGTGGCTATTCCTCTTACGTCTGATGGGAACATTGTTGGAAGGTGATTTGGTGGGTTGTTAGTTTATTCGGGGGCATGATTTGTGTGGCCCGGAGTGTTCCTCTGAAGGAGAATCGATTTTGGGCGCTTGTGGCGGCTGGAAGTGTTTGGGTCGTAATTAGAGAGGTCTTTTATTGTGGGGTTGGGATGTGAAGGGAGTCCTTTGTAAAAACGTTCGGCAAGTTTCAGAATGAATTCATCTATCATCGGGATTCCCGATTCTAGGTGCAGTTGTGTAATCCTGGTCCATGAAGGCGCACCAAGCGATAAACGGATAGCCTTATTTTGCAGGATTTGGAGTTTTTGTATGTGACTCGAAGCTGCATAGCCCCAGATTGGGGCTGCATAAGTGAAGATCGGCCTTATAACCGTTTTGTATATCAGGAGTTTATTGTCGATGCTTAGTTTACTGTTTCTAGCTAACATTGGGTAGACAGACAAGGAAATCGTTGAAGAAACTAAGAAAAAAATTCAAGCTCAGTTCAAAGAAAAACTAGGTTTGATCGTGGACAAACCAAGCCGGGCTTTGGTAACACAAACAATGGATACCGCTAGGCGTTTTTTTTTAAATGCAGAGGTGTCTGCAGAAATAACCAATTTAGATGTAGAATTAATAAGAAAAATGCACGCCATTTTAATAGTTATATCATGTGGTCATGAAATTAGTGTGGAAAAATACCGGGAGTATGCGTTACATACAGCCAGATATTTTGAAGAAAAATATCCGGGGTGTAATATGCCACCCACACTTCACGAATATTTAATACACGGACCTGAAATAATAAAAACGTCAATATTGCCGATAGGTCAATTAACCGAAGAAGCTCAGGAAGCACGTAACAAAGATTTTAAAAAGTTTAGGGAGTACCACTCGAGGAAATCCAGCAGAACGAATTCAAACACGGATATTTTAAATTTTCTTTTACTCTCATCAGATCCTTTAATAACTAGTAAGAGGAAATTACCGAAAGAAAAACTAACTAGATTCCCCAAAGACGTTTTGGATCTGATAATACCTCCATCTACAGGGTCCTCCAGCCAAAGCGAAAATGATGAATCCGATGACAATGATGGTGTCTCAGAAATATCTGATAACGAGTAAAAAAAAATTTGGTGTGTATTTATGAAGGTTAAAATCGACGTTCTTTCAAGAAACGTATATATTATGTAAAACTAAGCTGCATTTTACGTTATTAAAAAAAATAAAAAATGACTTTAACGAGCATATAAAAATAAGACAGTATTTGACACATATTTCATTGTTATTGGAAAAATAAAGTGTTAATATTCATGACATTGTCTCTTATTTTCATAAACCTACCTAATTACATTAAATCCTTTGATTTAAAGCTATATACATAGCTTCTATGAGTTAATGACACGTTTTCATATTTTGGCCCCACTGTGCGCCGGGTGTTACAGTTATGGTATCAACACGCGGAGGCCTATCCTTGCCCCCATATTGTTAAATTAATTAATGTTTTTTGCTTTGGCGTACTGTACTGTAAATATGCTAAAGGTATTAATTTTGGGGGAAATAAATAAATAATCTAATTAACTAACCATCACGCCGTCTCCCCGAAGAGATAGGCAAAAAGACCGCTACACTGTTTTTTCATACTTCCTTCGTTTCCACAACATTCATACATATTGTATTAAATATTTGATTTTTTTGTTATTTTTTTATTATTATTTTTAATTTTTTTTATGTACACAACAGGTCGTTTGGACCCAATTACTGTATACAATTTTTATTTTTTAGCTATTATATTAATTCTCGTGACATGTGATAGGTAGCCAATCTATCGCCATTTTATTGTTACGTGAATTCTACACCAGACCAAAGACAGTGTGACAATCACACTGCCATCGCCGGGAATCGAACCCAGGACCTTCGGCATGGAAGTCAGAGCTCGTAACCACTCTGCCACGAAGGTCGTCAATAAATTAGTGGAAAATATTTATCTATATTTTAATATTGTCCGTATCTTCTGCTGTTCGATATTGAAGAAGACAGATATTAATTAATGTAAAAACGTAAAATTTTAACTCCTTAGTTTGTTACCTTGTACCATCAGACACATCATCTGATTGTGAGTGTACTATTGTTATTACATACATATATACATGGTTAACCGCACTTCAAATTTAACCATCACGCCGTCTCGGAGTTGTAGGCAGAAAGAATGGACCGCCACACTGTTCATTCCTGACATACTTCTGTCGCCTTCATTCAGAGGAGCACAAAATCACATTTCCAACAATATTTTCAACAGACGTAAGAGGAATAGCCATTAAAGCTAAACCTCTATTCCAGAAGATCCAAGTCCAAGACTAAGACTAGGTTCTTAAAGGGGAATTTTATATCTTCGAAAAAATGCGTAATTTATATTTTCGGCCGTCACAGTGGCTGTCCCTCTTAATAGTACATGTATATAACCACGTTAAAATTTATGAATAAACAAATATTTAAGTGTTGCTTGGGAAAAAAGAACAATAATTTGCATACTATAGCTTCCCCTCTTTTTGAAATTAACGGTGGCGCGGATATTATAAGCTAGAATGAAATCGCTTCTTAAAATACCAAGAGCCGGCTAATACAATGATGCAGTAATAGTTGCGAACTAAGAGAAGCAGTGGTTCTCCATGTTGAACGGGAGATGATCAACATGATCTTCACTTGTCATTAAACGCTCACATATAAAAAACTAACTAACTAACTAACCATCACCCCATTTACCCGGAGGGGTAGGCAGAGAGGATCGCCACAATGCTCTGTCCTGGCATACCTCTCGGGCTTCCTCAACATTCATACATCGTGTCATGCACGCGCGTCGATTTCTCTGACCCCTCAGATGGTCGACATTCAATACTTGATTTATTTAATCGTGCCACGTCTTCCTCGGCCTTCTTCAATTTCTGGTTACATTTACATCGTTAACATATAATTTTTCTTACCATTCTTTCTTCATTCATTTCTATCCGTGTGGAAAAGAAAAGGGTGGCAGTCCATTCTTTCTGCCTATCCCTTCGGGAGACGGCGTGATGGTTAGTAAGTTAGTTGGTTAGTTAATGAGGACGTCCGAGATGAGGACACTGAGGACGATAGCAGGCAAGACACTGAGAAATCGCATGAGGAACACCAGCGTTAGAGTTATATATGAGGTTGAAGTTATTATAAGATGGGGCTGACAGCGAAGAAGGGACTGGTACGATCATGTTCAAAGAATGGACACCACCAGACTTCCCTATATTGCATTACATAATCAGCCTCATGGGACTCGTCATCATGAAAGGACAGCTGGGAGTCTACCTCACAGGAGGGGCAACACTCTGGGTAACAGACCACATAAAATAAGGAAGAAGAAGAATAATACTTAGTTAATACATTAAACATTTAAAAATAAGACTGTTTACCCATAATGCACTGGTATACATATCCTGAACAATGAGAATAATTTTAAAATTAGAGTGACGCTGAAAGAGCTAAAAATGATGACATTCAATGATAATAATTATTTGTAATGTACAATTTTTGATTCATAAAAATGTCGATTGGTACACCTCCCAAGAATTCTTGAGGAAGATCAAAGGTAACTAACTAGCATGGACATTATTGTGAGTTAAGAAATAATGATAAATTAAGACTTTCTTTTAAAAGTAAAATCAATACACAAAAGTCTCTTAGACAGATAAAATGCACTGAAGATTATGAGGATGTTCCAGAGAAAGTTAGAAGTGACAAGTATATGGGTAGAGGTCCAGCTATCTCTCCATCTCTTAGGCGGTCTTCCAGAAGTCGTGTTAGTTACACCATTTATAACTCAAGAACGGCTGAATCGATGTGAATTAGGTAGTAAAAATCAAAATGAAAAGTATAATATTTGAATTACCAATGAAATTCGAATACTTTGATTTTTGTACATTAACTGAACTTAATTCAACTAATAAGTTAACACAACAAGTATTAACTCTGAGGCGGTACGAAGTTCGCCGGGTCAGCTAGTATATATTTAAAAAGGAGTTAATTTTTTTTCTTCATTATTTACAATGAACTTCTACCACAGAAGTTTCAATTAACATTGACATCTAATCGTAGATTTTTATTTTTGAATATAAAGTTTTTATTAGAACATATGTTCTATTTTAAGTAAATAAATATAAAAAAAAAGTTCTAGGTAACAGATATTCTCATTTGTAATTATTATTTAATATGGAGTTTTACTTCATTATTCAAGAAATAAAATAAGTAAACAAACCAAAGGAGTAATTGTGACATTTTAGGAACCATGGGTAGCCACACCCATGCCCATAATAAATTCGAAGCACCATTAAGACCTCGGGGGCCAAACAAAGAGAATACGGTGTAGGTACCGATCGCCGATCGGCGCGAAAATTTGAAAAACATTCCGAGTCTGACAAACAGTCTGAGTCCATACGGTACACAAAAATAGATTTAACCTTGAGCCATTGTGAGGACCCAGCGAGATAATCACAGGTCAAATGGCGTATTATAAATAATGCCTGATACTAATCTATTAACACAGAATATTATTTTATTTCAATACAGAAACAATTTTTTTTTCTATATGACATAGGAGAATATAGATGAATTCATTCTGAAACTTGCCGAACGTTTTTACAAAGGACTCCCTTCACATCCTAACCCCACAATAAAATACCTTTCAAATTACTACCCCAACACCTCCAGCCGCCATAAGCGCCCAAAATCGATCCTACTTCAGAGGAACACTCCGAGCTAGACACACCATGCCCCCGCATAAACCAACAACCCACCAAATCACCTTCCAACAATAAGAATTGCAGCGGATTGCGAATGAAGAGCAACCGTGTTGAAAGATTACTGAAAGAAGACTAACTAACCATCACACCATTTCCCCGGAGGGAGAGGCAGAGAGGATGGACCGTCATACTCCTCTGTCCTGATAGACCTCTTGAGAATCCTCTACATTCATACATCGTAACATGCACGCTCGTCAATTTTTCCGAAATTATTTTACATTATAAAACTATATTTTAAAAACAATTATTAATATGAAAATCGCAAATGAGAAAAACAACAAAAACATTAAATATCGGTACTTAGAACACATTGAAAGCATTTTCAAAGAAAGATCGCAAGAGAACCGGCATCTCTTACCTCATTTGACAATTCGTTATATAATTTATATCCTCTATAAAAAACACTGTTTCCTATACTTTCAAGTCTGGGTCTCCAGAGTCGGAATCTATCACGACCTCTCGTCAAATAGTCACGTATTTCATTACTATATGCTACATTTCTAGTTAGATATACACCTAATTACCAGAAAATCTCTGGAGAAGACAATGGGAAACCACTCTTGTAATACTTTCCAGGAAATCACTATGGCCCGCGGAGACCTGACACGCCACTATTAGAAGAAGAAGGATTCTTATGTTTTAGTTTCTAAATAATACTTATTTAAGTTCGATTCCCGGCAATGGCAGTGTAATTGTCACTGTCTTTGTTTTGGTAAGATTAAATGTGGTCTTAAGGGTCTGGTAAAATTAAATGTGGCCTAGATACCCTTTTGCTTTTTTTTCTGGAATGGTGCATTCTCCAGCTAATGTAAGTCCTGCGTGGATGGGGGGCGTGCCTAGGGATTGTTGAGCGAAGCTGACGAAGGGGCGCCGCTGCGTTCTATAACAGCTTCGGGTAAGCGGCGGATAACCTTCTATGTCTTCATTTAAGTGTTAGTCTGTTCATATTGCATTTGTATTAACAATCACTGTATTTTACCCTACGATAAATAATGTCTTTGGTCTGGTGTAGAATTCACCTAATAATAAAGTTTGCTATAGATTAGTTAGATTTTCTAGATAACCTAGCACATGTCATAATAATCAATATAAAAGATTTAAAAAAAAACAATCGTATAGAGTAATTGGGTTCAAACTGCTAATAAATATTATATATTCCAAATGGGTTAAGACATGTGTTAGTTTAGATATGGTCGAATTTTTTATATTTATTTCAATGCCATCCATGATGGGCCGCCATCTTTACCATGGTCCTATGTTCGATTAAAAATGAATTCAAATTACGTCCACTTCACAAAAAAATTTAACATAACGTCGTTTGTGAGTAGATCGCACGAATCAAAAATCAAACCTTTTTACAAAAAGTCGTGGATAAATCGTGACATCATAGATACAAAAGGAATTCGCGATTTTACAGACAAATCAAAAGTTACTTCATTCGGATTAAATCTATACCACGCTGTAAAAAAACACGCGTGAATCGTACCTCTTGTTTCCGATACCTAGAATTGAAATTCGCTTTTGATTATGTTTGTTCATTTTGTATATATTGTTGCTTGAATCGTGTGTTTGGCATATAACTTTTCATTGGTAGCCCTACTAGTTATTTTAAGTATTGAGTCAGAAGACTTCTGGTAGTGTTGTTGTAACGTTGGTCCGTTTTCAAATTTTAGCGGGTGAAGTGACTGGTGTTCGATTTTTAAATCTTGGGCTTACTAGTGAAATAAAACAAAAGTGAGTACACACGTATAGAGAGTTGACATATTGTGAATTCAAATTTATATTTCGAATAAAAAAAAAACGTTGAACATTTATTTGAACATTTAAAATATAGAATAACGATCGTGTTAAATTCAAATTAAATATTTTAATCATATAAAATAAATGAAGAGCAAAATAAACGTTTTATTTCTAATTTTGAAATGTTTTTTTTAACTCAAAAAGAGATAAGAGGGGTAGGCAGAGAAGATGGACCGCTATACTGCTCTGTCCTGATACACCTCTTGAGTTTCCTTCTTCGAATGTGGCCGTCTTTAAATAATGTATTCATTTGTTCATAACATGTTTTCCTCGGTCGCCCTCGATTTCTTTTTCCACTTACACAACTTGTATAAGACTTTCCAACTATTTTTCTCTCATGAATGGGACGAATTTTCATATGTCTAAACCATCTCAGGAATCCTTTTTTGTGTTATATTTGATTTATGATTTATCGGCGATTTCAGTTATAACACAACCTTTATCAATGTACACAATTTAAACAATAAAATAAAATTGGGTTGTCACTTATACACTAAAAGGGTGGAGATATGTTAAAGGTGTAGGGGGTATAATTAAGATTGAGGAGAGGGGAAATGTAACATGTCTATATTGAATGAAATAAAGTGTTGTAATACCAAGTGATATTATATTGATTCAAATTGAGTTTATTTTTTATGTGTGCTCTCCATATCAGCTTAGAATCCAAGGTAACCCAATGGTATTTGTTTTCATTGATCCAAGGAACGTCTTGGCTAGACATTTTTATATTAAGAATGTTTGGATGAATGTGTGTTTTGTTGGAACGGATGGATCATTTATCGAAGTCATCACTGCAAATACAAATATAGTATATCATAGGTTTCCAATCTTTTCTGGGCCACCGCCCCATTTAAACGAAAAATAAACGTTCAACCC
Source organism: Lepidostoma basale (assembly GCA_022606425.2). Lineage (NCBI taxonomy): Eukaryota > Metazoa > Arthropoda > Insecta > Trichoptera > Lepidostomatidae > Lepidostoma > Lepidostoma basale. Next base: position 172,440 of record JAHDVF020001183.1, read on the forward strand.
CCCCTTCCCATAAAAGTTATTCCAAAAATGGGAAAATAATAACAATACATACAATAAAAAATATATAAGTTTAATTTGCTTTATTAGTACCTACGTGATTAGCGTGTTTTTTTTTGTCTTTTTAGACTATATTTTTTTATCTGCCCACGCTCTCTATTTTTTATCGTCTTCTTCTATCGCTGTCATTTTGAGAACCTAGGTAGTATATCAAGTGAAGTAAAATAAAAAAAAAAGATTTTTTATTTATCGTCTCTAATGAATGAGAGAAGAAATGTTAAAATGTAGTATACAAGCAGTGTGAGTGGAAAAGAAGCCGAGGACGGCTTAGGAAAATATGACATTACCAAATTACTAAAATACGGTAACATTCGAAGTCGGGAAAATCGACGAGCGTGCGTGTTTCGATGTGCTAGTGTAGAAGAATCTCGAGAGGTATCTCAAATGTATGGCGTTTTTGGTAACAGTGTCTGCTATGTTTAACAACCCATATTTCTTACTGATTTAAATTTTACGTTTCTATTTTTAAAACTGTTTATGTAAACGTTCTTTTGATTTGTGTTCATATCGCCCTTAAACATAAGTTCTTGAGAATAGAGAGAATAACTTATGTTACAACCAAAATTATCACAGCTACGCACAAAAATTCCATAATCTTGTGGTTAGAATAAAAACCACAAAGCGCTACATATTCCGTTTTCCTAAAGGAAGTTAGTACTATTTTACAAACTCACACATTATTTTTTTTTGTATTATGCTTATTTGAAATAATACAAATTATTCTTCTAAATTCCTGATCACTTTGCTTTGTCAATTCACATTTGAATGACTTTAAAAAATATGTTCTTTCACAACACCTTTTTTCGCTTTTCACCAACATATAATAAGAATAATTATGATTTAATTGTATCTCAATAGAGACAAAGATGCAAATTAGAAACTGAATATGGTTGATCAAGGTGTTTACAGGACTTATGACCTGTCATTGGTTGGGTTAAGTGCACACTTTATGTAATTACAACATTCCCCATTTCCACCTTTCTTTTGACCATGTCTGACAAATTTTTGGAAGTTGTATAATATATATGTTAAAGTACAACGGCAGAATTCACATGTCAGTTTCAATGCGCCATCTATGAAGATTTTGATTATATATGTTAATCTTTTTAAGATTAATCTATATAATCCACATACTAACGCCATCTATGGAGATTTATGTTTATTAAGCATTAAGCAGAACATCTTTTTAACACAATGTGAAAGGCTACCCGCCTATTAGCACATATTCCAGTATTCAGTATTCGTATACAAGTATAAGTATACATTAAAAAAATATAAGAATAATTATAATTAGGGTGATCTGTATAGCGCCATTTTCTCGAATAACTTATCTCAAGGGGGCTCTTGTTTAAAACACGTTCACGTACAAGTTCGGTAAGTTAACATTTTTACACCGAGGAAGTACGCCTGCGATCTGAAACATATTTGTGAAAAGTGATTGTATGTATTTTATGTTTCATTTTGTAATTCTAATGCAGAATCGATTTCACAGTTTTAACATATTACAATAATAAGGACGCGAAAGGTTCTTGCCGATTAACAAATGTAAAATACAAATCTACTAAAACAAATATGGCAGTACATACAATGGAATTCTAGTGCCAACCCTTATGTATGGAAGTGAAGCTAAGAGATGGCAAAAAATGGATGGACGGAGTAGGATAAATGCCGTAGAAATGAGATCACTAAGAAGAATGTGCGGGAAAACGATATATGATAGAATACCAAACGACGAAATAAGGAAGAAATGATTGATGATTGCATCATAAGTAAAATTAAAAAAGGAATACTGGGATAGTTTTGACATATGAGATGAATGGACGAGAGAAGAATGGTTAAAATGTTATATACAAGCAGTGTAAGTAGATAGAGAAGCCGTGGAAGATCAAGGAAAAGATGGCATGACCAAAGTAATCAAATACAGAAAGGCGGCCACATTCGAAGTCGGAAAAATCGACGAGCGTGCATGTTGCGATGTATGAATGTAGAGCAAGCTAGAGAGGTATGTCAGGATAGAGCAGTATGCTGATCTATCCTCTCTGCCTATCCTTCCGGAGAAACGGCGCGATATTTAGACAAATGTAACGACTTAGATTATTATTAAAGTACGTACGCATACTTTTCCTTACATATTTTTATTTTTTATATTTCTATTAAAAACTATAAACCTCATTCGTTCCTGGTATTAAATAATTATGATTTACCTGTGATTTTACCATAATTATTACATATTTTACCTGTTCTCAATATATACCTCAAACTTTAATATTTGTTTGTAATATCTTTGAGAAATAAACTGATTTGATTGAATAATTGCGTAGATTATCACGGATGCCAGCAATATGTTTGATGTGTTTTTGGGATTTGATTGATTTGATCACGCCGTTTCCCCGCAAGGGTAGGCAGAGAGAATGTTCCGCCAGACTACTATATCCTGACACACCTCTCTAGATTCTCAACATTTATACAGTAAGTCATATGCGCACGTCGATTCTTCCGACTTCAGACATGGCCAACCTTTAAAATTTGATTAATTTTGTCATACCATATTATCCTCGGTCTTCCATGACTCCGTACTATGTTCACATCTTTAACGTATACTTTCTTAACCACTCTTTCTTCATCCATGCGTTCCATATGCCCGAACCGTATTATTATTTTTCTTCGCTATACATTCTTTCAGTATAGAATATATCCGCTCAACATTCGAAATTGAATTGATTTTACTAAAATATCTTGATGAAAGTTCATTTTGAATTAAAATTGAATAAAACGATCTGGTCTGGTCACCCAGTCTGCGGATACCAGCTAGCATGGCGAAACTGGTCGTTGTCGAAATAAAGACAAAAAGTGGAAGAAGTTATTTAAAAAAAAATATATTATTTAAAATACTGTTGCATAGATATTTTAGAAATATTGTACTCGTTATTCGACAGTGCTAGTTTGATGCTACGGTGTTTTTGATTTGATTATTCCAATGTAATTTTTTCTTTTATCAGAAATATCATCCCCGAGATGATTTGGACATATGGAACGAATGTATGAGAGTAGAATGGTTAAAAAGTTGTACACCAGCAGCGTGAGTGGAAAAAGAAGCCGAGGACGACCGAGGAAAACATGGCATGACCAAATTAATCAATTACTAAAAGGCGGTCACATTCGAAGTCGGAATAATCGACGTGCGTGCATGGTACGATGTATGAATGTAGAGGAAGCCCTAGAGGTATGCCAGGACAGAGCATTGTGGCGATCCATCCTCTCTGCCTACCCCTCCCGGGAAATGGCGTGATGGTTAGTTAGTTAGAAATATCATAAGGGATATATACTTTTTTAAATCAGTTTAATGACGTAATATGAACTTCCCAATTTCGAAGATGTAGTCTGGGTCGATGACGGCATTGGTTTTCTTAGGGGTTAGAGGTCTAATTACAAAATCACCGATAAAGAATTTGGTAATTTTGTAAGTTGTTTATTGAAGTTTTTTTTAGTAGAAGTTCATCATAAATAATCGTCTATCGCTTGGTGCGCCTTCATGGACCAGGATCACACAACTGCACCTAGAATCGGGAATCCCGATGATAGATGAATTCATTCTGAAACTTGCAGGACGTTTTTACAAAGGACTCCCTTCACATCCTAACCCCACAATAAAATACCTCTCAAATTACGACCCAAACACCTCCAACAATCCATCCGCCACAAGCGCCCAAAATCGATCCTCCTTCAGAGGAACACTCCGTGCCACACAAATCATGCCCCCGCATAAACTAATAACCCACCAAATCACTTTCCATTAATATTCCCATCAGAAGTAAGAGGAATAGCTGAACTTCTGTAAGCCAGAAGATCCAAGTCCATGTCCAAGTAATGAAATAATAAAAATTCAGTAAAAAAAAACTCTTTATAAAATATATTTATTTTTATTCCACTTGATTTTGAATTTCCATGCGCAAAGGTTGGCACTAGAACTCTAGCATCTACTGCTATCTTTGCTTCAGTGGATATACTCGTATTTCTATTTGCAGTGATTTTGTTCTCAGCACCAATTCTTCTTTCGATGTCCCCCTTCATTCTTCCGTCTCTTATAAATACGCTTCTCAGATAAATAAATTCGGTGCCTGGCTCCAATGACAACCTTCTTGACCGATTGGTAAGTGCTTTGGCTGCCACACCGAAAGTACCGGGTTTGTTCCCGGTGAAAGATTCGATAGATAAGCTACCTACCACGTGTATTGAGAATCAATATAACAAATTTTATGAATTAAAACACTGTTTTTTCCACCTTTGAGTTTATTTTTCGATGATGAAGGTGTATGCCTTCGAAACATGCCAAGAAAAATAAACTCAAAAATGGAAAAAACAGTGTTTTAATTAAAAAAATACGTCATTATGGAATTCCACAGTGTTAACGCCTTATGTTTATCTAACATTAATAATGCCAGTACGTATATAAGGCAAAATTGTATATATAGTTCTCCCGATGATGAAGGTGTAAGCTTTCGAAATATGTCGAGAAAAATAAACCAAAAGTGGAAAAAAACATTGTTTTAGTTCAGAAAATTCGTCATTATGGAATTCCACAGTGTTAACACCTTAAGTTGATCTAGAATCAATATAATAGCTAAAAACAAAATTGTATACAGTAATTTGGTCCAAACTACCTGTTGTTTACAAAAAAAAACTTTAAATTTGGAACACGTTTACATGATAAAGGGTATGCATTACAATTTATTTATACGAGTTTGCAGCGACAGCTGTTTCGCCAACCTATGTTGGCATCATCAGGAATTACAAACAACTACAAGTAAGCTACAAATAACTACAAACAAAATTGTTCGGAACTCCAGAGATGCCAACATAGGTTGGCGAAATAGTTGTCGCGGCAAACTCACATAAATAAAATGTGATATAAATAGTGTTTTAAATATTTTATTTTATTTGGAAAAATAAAAAAAAAGCAATTCGAATTAATAAAAGAATCTGTATGTTTAATATTTTTTCTGTCTCTTGATATCTTTACATAATTTTGGAAATATACAATATATTTTTAATATTTTTACAGAAGCTGTAAGATGGCTCTCCCAAGAGTGAATCAGAGCTGTTGCGGCTGCTCCCTGGAGACAGGGTCCAAGATCATAGCGTGGCTTCAAATTGTAAGCGCTAATTAATTAACCCATTGCGCTGCTGTCTACATCTGCAGTAAAACAAGAAAGGTCTCGATCTGCAGTTCGCTACATTCGCTAGATAGACCCAGTTCATCATAATATTACGTACAATTTAGTAGTATGGAACTAAAGTAAAAAATATTTATAAGACACATTCAAATATGAGCCGCAAATGTAGTCTGCCGCACTTCGAAACCATTTTTTTGGACTGCAAATGTAGGGGTTAACTAACAAAGAATGACCCACTTCTCGCGTCTTCTTAAAACCCATTCATCGCCACATATTTGTAGAAACAGCGCGCCGGTACGCCACGTATTTTCTCCCAAACTCTCGAAAAATATCGATCCTTTGTGGTTTGTTAATATTTTAAAATATTCATAGATGTTGTTGTGAGAAAATCGGAATTAATTTTGAAATACATCTTTCGAATATTGCGAAGCGCGCACAGCTGCGCTTATGGCGATCGTCTACGTAGAGCGCACATGTGTGCTTACGGCGATCGTCGGGTTAACATTCGACGACCTTCGTGGCGTAGTGACAAGAACTTTGACTGCACACCGAAGGTTCCGGGTTTAATTCTCGACGATGACAGAGAAAATTTCACAAGTTTGGTCTGGTGAAGAATTTACATATTTACATAACAATAAAATGGCGATGGCTACCTATCACATGTCATGAGAATCAATATAATAGCTACATTATCCTTAACATTGACTTCGATCGCGTTGTACTGATGTTAAGAGCTATTCAACAAAATGATAATAATAATAATATGAATAGGCAAAAACCCGATTGGCGGACATTTATAATTTGATTGGTTTGATCGTCCATTTTAACTTAATTTACATCAAATAATCGCAAATATATTCACGGTTAGTAGCAATATGCTTTATGGGATGTTATGCTTCCTCCAGGTGGCATTTGAGATAAGTAAAACAGACCCCTCTTTAGATGAGCTTGTAGCGAATTTGTGAATACCCCCTAATGATAAGAACAACAAATATTATAGATAACTGTTAAATTTTTATTCGTATCGTTCAATACATAGTTTTTTTCATTTGGTGTTACTTTTATCACTATTTAATGATGTGTAAAGAGATATTCAACAAAATGATAATAACAGAAATAAATAAAAAACATTTTATAAAATATAAACATTAGATAAATTCCCGAAGATGACAGCGAGCTAACGAAACCGAGTCGAAGACATAAACATAAGTGTACTTTAACTAAATATTATGTACTAGTTGCAACCCGTGAAATATTCACGGAAGTAAAGATTTTCCACCCTTTAAACTTGGTTCACTGTACAATCAATATGTTTTAACTTTTAATGTAAATCCTTTTTTCCAAACACGTTAAAAACTTCACAATTAGCAACCCTAAATTGTTCTCTTGTTCGTTTCTACAGTGCTTTCATACAACAATAATCAGAACAAATTCCAAAATAATCCAGAACGTTATTGGGCATGCGTATTGGGTGCATTTCGATTTACTTTCGGAGAGAATCGAAGTGTTTCTCTCTCGCTCTCGTGTATTCAATTCTCGTACTCTTTCTTGATGACATCTTTGCCTATTTATATTATGATATGATATTATTTTAAACGTATTTTTTTTACATCTATTATTTACATGAAATTTCAAATAACATCATTATTATTTTTAAATAATAATAATTTCTGGTCTTTTAACATTCAGAGGGGGGTAACATATAAAATAGACACGATTAAAAATATTATATACTGCTGAAAACATTGGACAAAAAATACACTCTTACATAATATATTATCATAACACACCATCAGGTGTTTATCACAAATACCACTGTTATCTTCATATTCTTCTTCTTCTTCACTTTTGGTAGACTCAGGAGTCTGTTATTTCAGGCGGGTTCTCTTGAGACGCTGAACTCCAGCTTTCTCTCCACCGTTTCGGGGGTCTCCCTGGTCGGCGTTGTCCGTTTGGCGTTCCATGGAGAGCTATGTGTGGTATCCTATTTGAGCTCATCCTTTCTTCTTGTTGATGCCAGTATTGCCGTCCTCATCTGACCACATCTTCGACCTCACAGATTTCTCAGATTGCTGTATTCCTAACTCGATCACGTAGGGTCTTGCCAGCTATAACGCGGAGTGTTTTCATCTCGGTTGTCCTGAGCATGCTCTTTGTCTTGACAGTGTCTGCCCTCGATTCAATGCCATATGTGAGGATTGGTCGTCACTGTTATAATAATAAAAAATAGTAAATTTAAATAGAGTTACAAATTTAACAGTTAATAATGTTGAAGTATCATAGTGTTTCGGCCAAATAATAGACTGAAAATAAATGTTGATACATACTGAATACAAGCAGGCAAAAGCAAATCCTTTTCCCTAGCCAAACATTCGTTAAATAAAAAAAATCATTAAGGAGAGAGAAAAATCGTTTTCAAAATATTTGATCTTTAAAGGGCGGCCATTTTATCTAGATATATTTAGTGCTTACATGTGGTTTGTATTCACGATTAAATAAAATATTTTCCCTATCTTTCTGATTTATTTTAGGGTTAGGCATTGATTTAAAATAACAATGAATGCATTGTGTTGCCTGTTTTATTAAAAAGATTTGTTAATAAAAAAAATACTACATTGTTTTATATTTCCAGATATTGATTCGTTTATTGATTACATATTTTCATAGTTTTCTTAAACAATATCGCAAAACTATTAGATAAGAAAATTAAAACCCCGAAGACAAACTATTTGCTTCGCTATTATTATTATTTTGTTGAATCGCTCTTTACATTATTACAGGGATATAGATATCATATAGATTCTGGTGATATGTGATAGGTAGCTAATCTATCGCCATTTTATTGCCACATGAATTTAATACCAGATCAAATACAGTGTGACAATCGCACTGCCACACTAGACCTTCGGTGTAACAGTCATAGCTCTGGCCACTCTTCCACGAAGGTCGCCAATTTTTTATAGTCAACTGATTTACAAAACTATGTGAAGTATGAGTTGGCATAAGTCATTAAGTCTTTACTGTTAAAGTCATAACTGGTCACCGTTAAATAACGATTGATACGATAGTAAGTTCTTCTTCTTCTTCATGGTCACTTCGGGTCCCCCCGACGTTGATTGTCACTTGAGAGTGCATGTTCTTGTCTTGCGCAGTTCTAAATAGTGCCTCGACTATTCCAATCCCAGTCCATTCACGAATTTTCGGAGCCAAGAGTACCGTCTTCTCTACCTATACTTCGACGACCCTCTATTTCCCCCTTAATGATCAAATTTCAGTAGCTTGTACTTTTCTCCTCGAAGCACATCACCCTGGTAGGACACTTTCCAGACTTTACGCTACCCTACAAAGTAGCACAACAAATCAAATCAAATCAGTTTATTAATTCAAAAGACATTACAAACAGCAAAATGTTTAAGGTATCTATTGAATACAGGTAAAATATTATAAAAATACAACATATTACCAGGAACCCATTAGAGATGGTTTGACATTAGGAAGACAATATACTTTTTAAAGCCAAGAGTATTTGACCCCTGAACGTACCTTCACTAATATGAAAGACGGTCGATCTCCGAGGAGACCGCGTTCAGCAGACTAATTGCTTTTCCCACCGGTGTCACCAGAGTCACCGTCTTCGTACGGTGTCACAATACAATAATTAGTATAATACTTAGGCTCCCTAGTTAACAAAATAAATGATTTCAGCGAAGAGATTGGGAAACAGATATTCGCATCAAACAGATGCTACAATACACTGGTCTCAATAAACGCTTAGGCCTACCGCGCACTAAGTAGCCAAGTTGCTGCAACCAGGTTGGGGCAGCCAGTCCGACATATGGCGGTGTATGGGAGCCCGCGCACTAGGCAACCACGATTTTCTGGTTGCGGCAACCATAATAACACGTCTGAGTGCACGACAACCAGCTGGCTGCTAGCAGCCAAAAGTATCTCGAACAATACTAGGCGATTGTATGTGGCTGCCGTCAGTCCTCGCGCACTTGTTATAGCGGCCAGACGTATTTTGTGCTCCGTGAAGTTTTGCAAAATGATTTTCGATACGGAGAAATTTATTCTGGGTATTATTATTATATAGTAAGAAGTAAATAATAAATGTTTTGAAAAATAAACACAATATTTTTATTTATTTAAGTAGGTACTCATTGGTTGCTATAACTTGCTGTCATAACTGGCTGCTCAATATTTCTGGCTGCCGCAACCTGGTTGCGGCAACCTGGCTGCTTAGTGCGCGGTAAGCCCTAAACTCACGTATGCTGTTCAGGAAAACAATGACCACGTTATTTAAAACGTTGATTAGACCACTTCTTACATATGCCTTGGAGACTTGGACACTCACTTAACATGATGAAGTAAAGATTAACTGCTTTGAAAGAAAAATCCTCCGCATGGTCAGATGTGGTGAAAGAGATACAACACAGAGCTCAACGATCTATACCAGGACGTCAGCGTGGTCAAGTTTATAAAGATTAACAGACTGCACTGGCTAGGGCCCTTGCACCGCATGGGGGACTGGAGCTCCCCAAAAGAAAGTTATTTGACAATTCAGTAAGGCAAAAAAACGCTGCCATTTCAAGACTGCGATGTTTGGATGGATGCATTGGCAGACTTTGGGGTCCCGAAGCAGTGACTTCCAGAGACAGGACGGGATGGAGACGTTTCCTGCAGGAGGCAAAGACCTACCAAGGGTTGTAACACCGAAGAAAAAATTATGATTAAGATAAATATGAATAATATTATGTAAATATGAGTAATATAATCTACATCAATGTGATTTCAGATCTTTGGAGTGGTTCTGGCGCTAGGTGGAATCATCGCCATGGCGGGCGGGGGCAATCAGCAACGGGGGCATGAGACCAGCGGATCGATATACGTCGGCCAGGTCATCGGAGGAATCTTCTCCGTCATCATCGGAGCTGTTCTTTTGGTTGGAATCAAAAATGTAAAAAACCTTCAAAATATTATTATGTTTTTTTGCTTATTATTTTTATATAAAGGAGATTTATGTTTTTTTGCGATCTTGGAAAAATCCGTTTAACTCGTCTTTCTGGACCGACGTTTCGGAGATCATTGCAGTTTCCATCTTCAGGGTGGTAAATATGGCATATAATATAACCATAACCACCCCGAAGATGAAGATTGCAACGATTTCCGAAACATCGGTCCTGAAATACGAGTTACACTGATTTTTCAAAGATCCCAAAAATTATATTGCTACCAACCATGAAAATCTACGCTATTAACTAACTAACTAACCATCACGCCGTCTCCCCGAAAGGGTAGGCAGAAAGAATGAACAGTCACACTTTTACTGATGCGGCACTTCATCCTTCTCTTTTCGCCCCGCGGGAGACGCGGTGTGATGGGTTGCGAATCTCATCGCCACCAATAGGCATCTCCCGCTATTATAAATGAGATGATTAATACGAATGAAAATGTCTGCTTTCTAGAATTTTATAATTGTTTGTTTATACAAAAAAACCATCACCCCGTTTCCCCGCAGGGGTAGACAGAAAGAATGGACCGCCAAAATACTCTATCCTGACACACCTCTCTAGCTTCCTCCACATTTATACAACGAGTCATATACGCACGTCGATTATTCCGACTTCTAGCATGACCAACCTTTAAAATTTGATAAATTTGGCCATGTCAATTTTTCCTCTGTCTACCCCGACTCCGTACTCCATTTACATCGTTAATATATACTTAACCATTCTTTCTTCAAACATGCGCTCCATATGTCCGAACCAACGCAGCGTTATTTCATAATTTTGTTTATAATACCTTCTTCCGCGCTTAATTCCTTTATTATTCAGCATTTGAGATCTTAATTTTTGTAATTCGTGAAATTAATTGTGCATGAGCATATGAACAAGAAAATAATGAAGGCCATTTTGGGCCATCTTTTTTCTCTATTTGTATTAATAAAATCGTAAATTTTGCATATGAGAGTTAATAGTGTAATTTTATTTTCTGTTTATTTTCCAGCAAAGGTCCAGTTACCTGAACCTGTGGGTGACCCTCAACCTGATTGGGATGGTACTCTACATCATTATGGCACTGATCCAAGCCGTACTCATTATTATCGCCGGTCAAATCGGCGTTGGCATCGGAGTACTCTTCGTGGGCCTCCTGCAATCAGGTTTGCTCATTTTATACTTATTTCACTAACCATCTCGATGTTTGCCCAAGGGAATGGTGCACCAATCATTAAATCGAATGAAATGAAATGAAATGAAATGAAATTAAATTAAATTAAATGAAATCGGGTGGTGGTCTAGGGGATAGAACGCTTGGCTCCTGATCCAGGGGACATGGGTTCAAGCCTGGACACGACCAGATTCCTTCTTCATAATAATGAGCTATTTTCTGCTCACATTGAAGATTGTAAAATAAATTCTAATATCATTGATTAAAATCCTTGGTATTAGTCTTTTTTTCACAAAAAAAAAAAACGAAATGAAATGAAATGAAACGAAATGAAATGAAATGAAACGAAATGAAATGAAATGAAACGAAATCAAATGAAATAAAATGAAATGAAATGTACACAATTTATTTACACGGCACGTGAATTCTACACCAGACCAAAGACAGTGTGACAGTCACACTGCCGTCGCCAGGAATCGAACCCGGGACCTTTGGTATGGAAGTCAGAGCTCTTACCACTCTGTCACGAGGGTCGAGAGAAATATGTCAGGAAAGAAAAGTGTGGCAGTCCATTCTTTATGCCTACCCCTTCGGGAAGACGGCATGATAGTTAGTTATGAATAAAAACAATTTCAGATAAATTGAATAAATTCAAATTTATAAATAATGTATCCTAATCAAATATGTTTTTACTTTTCAGCAATCACCTTCTATTTGATCGTGGTCGTATCCAGCTATCGCAAGGACGTCGCAGGACGAACTGTCGGTGTTTAAATACACATCCTGGAGATGATATTCACACCCAATGTGATTCCTCGGACATTCAATTATCGTATTATTTCACGTACTTTGGAATAAAATTCCGTATATACAAGAGGTCTGGTACTTTAAGTGAAATATTCTACAAACGATAGGATATTCAGTACAATGCATTTGTTATGAAGTAAATATTTTAATTGGTTTTATATGATATATGTAATTAAGTTCGTAAAATGTGACCATGATAGTTTCAGATGACTTCATCGACACGTCGTCAAGATGAGTAAAAATTAATTTTATCAAATGGAACACACGTGACTAGATTTAAAGATAAAAAATGACGAGTACTTTATATACTCGTATTTCTGAAAATTAATAATTATGCCTTATGAATCAATTTTTATTTTATTATCTGACTATTTTTAATGTTTATTGTGAAATGTGTGTTTTATAAACCATGACTTCATAACTGGGTACAAATTAATATGGGTGTATTTTTATATTACCTGTTATTTTGTGTACATTAAATGTAACAATACTATTTTGTTTTAAGTTCCGCATAATTGTAACAGTTATTTTTAGTGAGGAATACCAAAAAATGTTGTGTTGTGAAAATTTTAAATATTTTTATATGTCAACTCTTGAAAAACGAACAAAAATATTTCGAAAAGAAAACTTGCCCTTTTAAACGATTTTTATGTAAAATTTTGATTTTATTTTTAATTTGACTGGAAAACAATTTAAACATACAATTGAAAGGATGTGACAATAATTTTGTCCTCGAAAAAAAATTATTAGTTTTATTCGTTTAAAATTAAGGCCGTGCCACACTGTTTGAAACAAGCTCTCCACAGGGGTGACCTTGGTGGAGAGCTGTGGAGCCCACGGTTGGTGTAGCGTCCACATACTGTTGTAAACAAGCTCTCCACACCTTTGTGGAGCCTACGGTTGGTGTGTCATCCACAGTAGACACCATTTTCGTTCAATATGCCGATGGTGAAATGTGGAGCGCCCACATTGTGGAATGCGTGTTTACAACGGCGGGATCCACACGCTACTATGCGCGTCCGTCCACAAAGGTTGTTGAAGGTCAAACGAATTTTGGTTCAAAAAAGTATCTACACAGTAAACCGCCGGTGGAGACCGATGTGGAGAGCTTGTTTAAAACAGTGTGGCACGGCTTTTAGTTATACTAAATATTGTTTATACTTATAAATATTTCGCATTTCAAAATACTCGTACATATATTTTTTAAATTAATTATGTACACTTTTTATAAAAATATGACTTTATTATATACTTATTTGACTTGTTTTTAAATCTTGTTTCCATTTTCACAATTATTGTATTTTTGGGAAAATTTATTATAATTATATATTAAGAGTCTTAAATAAACGTATTATATAAACTGCTTGATGATTATAACATATTAAATATCACGATAATTCTGCTTAAACATGTTTTTATTTTATTTGTATTATTACGGCCTGCTTTTATTTGGTGGTATTGGTGATTATGCATGTTCCATTTATAAAATTTATTCTATTGGTTCAATTGCATATTCTTTGTCTCAACCTGGTTGCTGACAGTTACTAAGTTGACGAGGTTAACCTTTCCCTTACGGTGCTAAAATAAAAACGCGCGTTCCTGTGTTGGGTAGTCAGTACCCGATCAAAAATTAGCGATTTTAAACCGGAAACATAAGAACATTCATAGCTCATCTTTTTAATTATTTTTAATTGAAGTAAAAAATTATAATAATGGAGATTTATTTGCTGAAAACATTGAAAAACCATCTGGCAACGCTCACGGAACGGACGTAGGTCCACTCTGGTTGCAAGCCTGAGAGCTACTGCCGGCGGCAATGGGAACCTTGAGCTCCTCGCGCTTCCACAGTGAATTATGCAAGAGTGAAATGCGAATATAGTGTCGTGCACTCACAGCGCTGTTTATACGCCAATTTGTTTCCGATGCTCACAAAATACCTCCGATGTACCCGATAAAGTCGATATTATTAATATTATTTTTTAAATCGATGCGTAAATATATGATGGAGGAATACCTAAAATCTTATAACCTTGTATTAATTATATTTATAGAGATATTGATGGTTATTAGAAGCAAGGTGTAGAAGATACCCTTTATAGGGAAGGGAGGGTTAAATTCGAATCGTACCGTCAATACGGCGCGAATATTTCTAACAATTTTTTTTGTGAAAAACTTAAATTTGAATGATAAATGTACTTACCGGGGCTATTTTTGCAAATTATATTTGTTCGGTTATCCTTTACCTATCAGATGATGAATAAAAAAGTACTTTATTAAAACCACCTATAATTCACAATATTTTAATAGAAATTGATAAAAAATATTCACAGTTCTCTAATAAATTCACACAACAAAAGAAAGAGTAGAATTTATCACAATTTAAAATAAATAATCAAATGCGCGTGTAGCGAGAAAAACGAATATAGTAGAATGGCGGCCGATGGGATACTTCACAGATGTTATTTACAGACAGCGCGCATGTAAACCATAATTATGACGTGGTAAAACACATTTAATTAATTTTCTTTACAGATTTCTGTAAAAGATAGATGTAGGTAGGTTTTGGAGTTATTTGTGGTTCCGAATTCTTACAATATATGTCACTACGAGTACTGCAATGTCGTAAAATGATATATCACGGCTACTGATGTCAACGGTTAGGAAATCTTACACGTGATATGACGGCTACTGATGCGAATAGGTTTAATGTCTTGCTTCATATTAAGACACAGTTATGATAAATATATCACGGTGGTAAGCGGAATCCACGACACTCCTCCCTCATTATAATTTATGGAACGGACAAACAAGAACAAGACAAGCAGTCTTTGAGTGTCTTTGGTCACATTGCCAGGAGAGAGCTGGGTAGAGGCAGATCTTCTGCGCGGTGTGGGACCAGATAAAGGAGATGACTGGGGGAGACTTTTTCACTTCACTTCCATACATTAGGGTTGGAATTAGAACTCAATTATGATCGGTCATTTTTGATTTCATTGATAAATTTAGAAAGACTTGTTATAATAGTGATGGTTAGTTAGAATGGAGTACCTAGACCAGATTTGCCGAGATACGGGATGCACCTCTTATGCGGAGTTGAAGAGAGTTGCCGAGGACCGAGCGGAGTGGAAGAAGAGATGCGTCGCCTTACTGCAGACCAATCTTTAGATTGAGACCGGAGAAGAAGTTACAATAGCTTTGTAAATTAATTTGGCGATCACTCTGATGAAAATACGAATAACTTCAATACCGCTGGGCAGTAATATTTGATGAGTTGTTGAAACAATTTAATAATAATAAATGTAGTGTAATTAATGTACACAGTAAATTATATTTATAAAAAAATGTTTTATTTATTCAGACACCTTACGAACAGGCAAAAAATGAAAATTTGAGCTTCAAATCAACCGCGATAGATGTCACTTTTTAATTAATTAATGAACAACTCGATTGACTTAAAATATGTTTAGTGAAACAGCAATAAAATTGTTTAACTCATAGGTTCCCAATGGGTGGTACCACCTCACAATTGGCGCTGGGGCATTACACGGGGTAGCGGGTTCAGAAGCAAAAAGGTTGCGTTAAACCTTCATTTCGTGATTTTTTGACGATTTGAAAGTTATGTGTGATGCGATCTCTCAGTGTCTTGCCTGTTATCGTACTCAGTGTCTTCATTTCGGAAGTCCTCAAACTTGTTTGGTCCTTACTGTGTCTGCCCTTGCTTCGACGCCATATGTTATTATTGTATTATATAACATAATTGTTGATACATTATGTTACTTAATTGTTGATTTGTGTTTATATATCAGCTCTCTTGGACGGTCCTTACGGCGTTGCATGGAATGACTCCAGCTTAAATATCGGAACTCTGCATCACAGAGAACATTGCTGATCGCAATGGAAGGCAGTCTACATTGCGATCAGCAATGTCTTCGGCGATGGACAGATTGTCTGTGCCGAAACGCTGTCCTAGCATAAATTTTAGCGAACGAGCCTTCACGATAGGTGACCGGTTTCAATCTTCCTGCAGATCTCAAATGCATTCAAAACCCGCTAGATTTTAGATCGAGACATAAAATGCATTTTTTGAAATTATTATTTCCTGATGCAAATTTTGATTGACTTCGTCGGATACAATACTTAATATGTTTATTTTTAATTAGTTTGTAACATGGAGCACTTTTTACATTGCCATTGAGATAATTCTCTCACTTTATAAATCTTCTTCTTCTTCTCCTTTAGACCTTTGGTCTGTTTCTTTTGTTAGGCTGACCTCTCTTGGGATTCTTATTCTTCTCGGATCTTATTGGTGAACTTCCGGGGGACGGTAGCCAACAACTGATGCACCACAACGTGTGGGATTCTGGAAGGATCCATCCTCTGTACGTGCGCATGCTAGTGACTTCTGCGTTGTCTACCTTATCTGACTATATCTCTCATCTTGCAGATATCGCGGATAACCGTGTTCCTCAATTTATCTCGAAGAGTCTTGCATGCTCTTGTCCTCAGCGTCCGCATCTCTTCCACCCAAACCTTAGATTTCGATCTTGTGGTATCCGCTCTGGTCTCAATGCTATCTGTCAATATAAGTCTTATGCAGGTTTCATATATTTTGACCTTACTGTCAGATCTCATATATTATATTTATTTTTCCCAGATGATCTCATTGATGCTTTGTAGATCAACAAATTTAATATTATTATTATTATTTCGTATACATAAATAAGAATTGGTTTTCCGAAAATAAACAACACGAAAATAATCAGAATTTGAAATACGAAACTGTACATTTTCCACTTTGGTTTATTCAATATCTTTATAAAATAATTATAAAAAATATTAAAATCAGTTATACACTTATACCTGAAGATGTGGGTCACTTCCGAAACATTATCGTGTTTTAAGATTTTTACTATTATTTTATAAAGATATTGATTAACCAAAGTGGAAAATATACAGTGTTGTATTGCAAATTCCTATTAACTTAATGAAATGAAAATAATTATAATATATTTTTCTTCATTTTTATTTTGCTTGACTACTGAACACATTGATTAATTTTAAATATTTCATAATGATGAGGTACAAAATTTTTTACGCATATAAATTAACAATAAATAAAATACAATTGATATTTTAATCTTAGTATAAACAGCCGAACAACTTTAGAACGACAGGATGTATTTTTTGACGGTTTAATACAATACTTTTTTTACTTCCTCTTCAAATTTGTCTCCTAAAATCAGCTCAGCATCTTCCAGGGGCAATCCGATGACAAGCTCTGTAATTTCGTTGAGATTTACTTTAAAGTATCTTTCTTCAATGAGTTCCTTGCGGTAGCTGGAAACGATCACGGCGAAGTAGTAATTAACAGCTGAAAAAGAAAACAAAATTATTTATTGTTTCTTGAACAATGATCTTAAAATAAATAATTAATATGAATGAAAACGTCTGTTATTATATAAGAGCATATTAGATCATAGGTTCTCAACGTATGTGGTATCGCCCCCCAGTGGGGGCTGGTGCCTTCCATGGGGGCAGTATTGGATATGGAAGCCATTGAGGAGTAGGGTAGGGTAGGGGAAGGGGCAGTCAGGGGTATGAAAAAAAAAGTATTTTCAATAAATAAAAATTGTCAGTAATTTAATTAATTTTATAAAACCAACAATATTAATTGATTAAATTATGTTATCACTTGATTTGACGAAAATTTGACGTTGCCAAGCCGGATTAAGATGCCTTGGCAACGTCATACGTCAAGAAGATGACTACCTATATTATAAAATCTGCCTTTCAAATTCCAACGGTCCAGAGGAGTAGAGGGCGGCCTTTGGCAATATGGGAAAAATCTATCGAAAAGAATATCAAGAAATGTGGACTTAATAGAAAGCAGACCCATGAGGGCCCATAGGAGGGCCGACACACTTAAAGTGGGATATGGCAAGAAGGGTGCATATTGTGTAAGAATTAAATTATGTATTTACATGCTGAGACGAAAGCCACAAAGACGATGATCAATCCGAACATAGGGTCAGCCTTCTGAGTCATTAGGAACAGACTCGCCAGGACCGCCGCCGTGCAGCCCACCGCGATCACCAGCATTGTGACACACACCCAAGAACGCATCCACAACGTCTGTTTCTGCAAGACACAAACATTCCTTGATGTATTAGTCCAACCTTTACCTTAATATCCAGATATTCGGCAACAGCAGCCGCTGTTTGACTACAATAATTTATCAAACCAAATTTATTTATTTAATCAAATTCATTCATTTCTCGGCACTACATCCCGGTGTGGGACTTGGCCTCCTCCACAACGGTCCTTCACTGACTTCTGTCTCTGGCCATCTCCCTCCATTCCCCAGCTCCTTCCATTTTCTCCCAATCTTGCTCCACGCAATACGCCCATCTTTTCCACGGTCTGCCTCTTGGTCTCTTTTCGCGAGGCACCCATCTGGATATAATTTATGGTGTTCTACCCTCTGGCATTCTTTCCACATGACCAGCCCACCGTAGGCGTTTATTAATAGATATAGGCGTCAAATAGATATTACAAATTATAAATTAAATTTATTAATAGAAAATCAACCCATAGAATAGGTCAGGACCTTCAAGTATCTAGGCATAGACCTGGTGGGAAGAACTGACCTGCGGGAAGAAATATAAGCCCAAGTAAACAAGGCAGCTGAAATCTCTGGCGCTCTAAAATCCACAATATGGAAAAACAAAGACATGGCCATTAAGAGTAAGATGAGAATCTATAAAGCATGCGTAAGACCAATAATAACATATGGCGTCGCAGCAAGGGCAGACACAGTAAGGACCAAACAAGTTTTGAGGACTTCCAAAATGAAAACACCGAGAACGATAGCAGGCAAGACACTGAGAGATGCGTGAGAAATACCAGAACAAGAGAGATATGTGAGGTTGAGGATATTATAAGATGGACCAGATAGCGAAAAAGGGACTGGTACGGTCATGTTCAAAGAATGGACACCACCAGACTCCCCTATATTGCATTGCATAATCAGCCTCATGGGACTCGTCTTCGTAGAAGACCTCCTAAAAAATGGAAGGACAGCTGGGAATCTGCCTCACAGGAGGCGCAACACTCTGGAGAACAGACCACATAGGTCGACAACAAAGAAGAATAAGAAGAAGATATAACAAATATAAATATATTTTAGTCGCCTATTTGGAAGAATGCATTGACATTGTAACACATGAAGAACGACGATGCTAATGAGGTTGAATGCTTTCCCATGTTTTAATATACGAGCACTTTGGTTCATCTTGGGTATCTAAAAACGTGTTAATGAAAGAAGGACATTTTTATAAATGAGAATACAGGTATGTTGAATAATAAAGAAAGGACACTATTAAATAAGAATACAAGTATAAAAATTATTAACGGGAGAAGTACAATTATAAAATTAAGACTACAGGTATATTGATTATTATATGAACTTCAAAATGATAACAAAGAACTTATTCAAATTGACATAGAAACAGATACAGATACACGAAGGTTCGAAAAATCACGAAAATTAATTTTAATAAATAATGTACTTGAGATGAACAATGTGAACATGACTGACAATTAGCTAATGAATTTGAACTGGTTAACAAAATTAAGGGTTTGATAGAGGTCGATACATTTTGAGTGTAGAAATAAAGGAATTTAGATTTTCTTCTGTATTCGCCATGACTTTGTGTTGTGTTTTCACATTAGAACAACTTGTTGATAACTTTGTATTATCACAATACTTATTTACATCATTATACAGACATGTTTCGGGAAAATAGACTTCCCTTCTTCTGTGTATCGTTGATGAATTTTTAACCTTTTAATTTGTTAAAATTTTATCAACGATACACAGAAGAAGGGAAGTCTGTTTTCCCGAAACATGTCTGTATACGATGTAAATAAGTGTTGTGATAATACAAAGTTATCAACAAGTTGTTCTAATTGTTCGAATTTAGATTTATTCCAAAAAAATCTAAGTCATGACAAGAGTTTGCAAGTCTAGTCATTCTCGGTATAGGTGAATTATAAACTTAGTTGGTTTTATGTAGTTTTTTGCGGAAACTTTTAAAATTCCTTAGATTTCGGGTGGGTTTTTGAATTTTATACTTTCTAGAAGACAAGGTGCATCAAAGTGTGTGTTTGATGTAATCAACACCACATGTATATTAATCAATGTTTCTCACATCGTCCACATAATTTATTTCTTATTAGTGTTTAGCTGTAGAACTCCATATTGTAATGTTTATTAAAAAAGCTTGTCTTACTTTGTATACTCCAACCAGCAGTGTAATTCCTTGAGCGAAGTTAGCGACGCCAGAGAGGCAAGTAGGAAGTCGTTCTGCGTTTAGTTTAGCCCGGAGAAAATTATCCTCAACATTGTCAAGATTGATTGAAATAAGAGTACTTCCCAAGGCCAAGAAGAGTCCGTGCATCTAAAAAAAATGTTTGTTTTATAAGGAGATGTTCACGTCGATTCCGACAGTGAGCCGACAGAGAAGGGTATTTTATTTATTGATCTCTGGAATCAAGCTGCATATTTATTGTAGGTTAAGTATGCGAATGGCATGTTAAACTTAAAATACACAATGACCTTACAAATTAATCCATTTTAATAAATATATTTATAGAAGTCCTTATGTGAATGCAATCTATTTAATACCAAGTTTAAAATCTGGATGTATTAACATTTAACTCTATGATAATAAAGATAACATTATAATATAAATTGAAATATAAAATCCTGTGAGTTATGTGTGAGTGAGAATACGCAAGCAATTTTTTATACCGCGTGCTAAATAATAGAAGGAAGATGTAATTACACTAATATATTCGGTAAAAGTTCAATCTTATTAACAAGTTTTTACAAATAGTATTGCACAGAATATTCGAAATTACCCTTATACAATGTGACATTCGTTGGTCTTATTTTACATTTTTTAAGAATAATTTTATTCATATTTAGTTTCATGACATGCTGTCACAACTTGTGAGTTGGCACGCGTGAAATGTCCGGGTGTTAATTATCATTGATGGCTTCATCGTGTCACACTTCATTAATAAGGTGCGCGCGCAGCTCACAATTTTACCCTTTACTAAACGTGCCAAAAGTAGTATGACTTCAAAAAATATTACTATTTGGAGCCAAGCGATGATCATGGTCCCGGTCTTCAGGGAATAATTGCAGTAAAAGCTCCTCACTCTTGGGAGGTCCATGTCGGCAGCTCTGAAAATATTATCACCTTAAAAAACAACAAAATATTGAAAGCCGTTGGGCCAGGCTAAAGACATAAAACATTAAAAAACATAACAGAGTTAATATTTCTGTTAAACTCTTTTTTTTATATACGAGGAGGATTCTTACCGCTTACCCGAAGCTGATATAGACGTTACGACGCCTTTCGTCAGCTTCGCTCTTTCAATCCCTAGGCCTGTCCTTCGTCCATGCGGTACTTACGTTAGTATAAGTAAAAATATGTATTGACAAATCATGAGGGAACCAGGAGGTTAATCTACCTTCCTTTATCCTCTATGTCCCACCGTACATGTACATAAATATAAAACTTTCATAATAAATAAAATAAAAAAGAAAAGTGATTATAAAACCATTAAAATAACTCACATAGGGATACATTTTTGTATACAACAGGTTATTTGAACCCATTTCCTGTATACGATTTGTTTTTAGCTGTTATATTGATTGTTGGTATTTATGGTCTTGAAACTGTAACATTGTTTAAACCAAGTGCCGAGAAACTACGAGTGACCCAAAGAGCCATGGAAAGAGCCATGTTAGGAATAATCCTAAGAGACAGAGTCAGAAACGATACGGCGAGAGAAAAAACAAAGGTCGCTGACATCATCCACTGGGTGGCGACTCTAAAATGGCAATGGGCAGGTCACGTAGCCAGAAGCTCAGATGAAAAACGGACAAGAAGACTGCTGACTTGGAAACCGTGGACGGCAAAGAGAAGTGCAGGGCGACCGCAACTACGGTGGAAGAATGATCTGAATAGACACGTCGGAATAACCTGAATGCAGTCTGCGCAAGACAGAGTGACATGGAAGTGAATGGAGGAGGCCTTTGTTCTGGAGTAGACGGGAATAGGCTGAGGAAGAAGAAGAAGGAGATTGATTCTCACGACATGTGATAGGTGGCTAATCTATCGCCATTTTCATATCGTCGCGTGAATTCTACACCAGACTAAAGATAGTGTGACAATCACACTGCCCTCGCCGGGAATTGAACCCGGGACCTTCGGTGTGGCAGTCATAGCTCTAGCCACTCTGCCAAGAAGGACGTTAAATCAAATAATCAATGACTTGTCCCCCTTGCTAAGGCATATCATTTGATAATGTATTATATGTTTTGTTTACTTATTTAATAAAGTACAGCGGAACATAGAAGGAAAATAGGGAAGATTAAACGTGGTCTGGCACCCCCTTGCAGTCATCGGACGGACCGGGGACAGGCCCAGGAAATTTACGAGCGAGTCTGACGAAACGGCGGCCCTACGCCCTAAAACAGCCTCGGGTATGTGACGAGAACTTCATCCCCATAAAAAAATAGTAAAACTTCCAGAAAAAATATATTTTCATTCGTTTATTTAATATGGAGTTAAACATCATTGTTTCAGAAACAATAATGGCATCATCTCAGGTAATTGTAACACCTGAGATGGCCAACATTAGTTGGCAAAACAGCTATCCCAATAGAATATAATCAAATAAATTGTGATATAATAACGGCGTTAAAAATGAAACAGTTAATGATATTTTGAATTTACCTTTGAATTGAATTTTGTTTTAATAATTATTGATATATTTTTTTGTTATTATTAAATATGTAGGTAAGTATACGTTTATGTGAATATACTCGTATATGTATTTAGAATATATGAATGATACGATACAAAAAACAATCTCAATAATGTAATTTGAATAAAAAAAAATTTTTTGACTTCTTTCATATCACAATTATTAATTTACAATAACAACAAACCATCACTCCGTTTCTCCGCAGGGATAGGCAGAGAGAATGGACCGCCATACTACTCTATCCTGACACACCTCTCTAGCTTCCTCCACATTCATACAACGAGTCATACACGCACGACGATTCCTCCGACTTCTAATATGACCAACTTTTATAATTTGATTAATTTTATCATGCCATGTTTCTCGTACTCTCTCGTACTCTCTCGTACTCCGTACTCTATTTACATCGTTAACGTATACCGCTCTACACTCCTTTTTTATAACAGCATTAGAAATTATGTCGTTCATCGTTCTAGCTCGCATACGTTTTAAGGACCTCATCACTACTGCATTTATTCTGCTCTCATCGTTCTTCTACCAGTTCCATGCTTCGTTTCTATACATAAGGGACCAGAAATCCATTGTGGACGGGCATTTTCGCTTTTATTAATAAATTGTTGATTTCAGTAACTGTTTTTAAAGCTCCATCCATTTTACCAACCCTTATTTCGACGTCACATAAGTCCGAACATCCGCTGTGAACATGCTACCTAAATACACAAATTTACTCACCTGCTTCAAGTTCTCTTCGTTCACACTTTGTTACAAACTGTCATTTGGTTTTCCCTTTTAAATTAATTTACAACCATATGGATTATTAGTAAAACACAAAATTAAGCAATTTTCGGAAACCTTTCTGATCAGTCACCAAGCTATCGATAATATTTGAATGCCCAACCTTACATTTTCCAGATGAAAGCTCTGAGCCGCTGAACTTTGACACCTGTCACCATCAGCAAATGCTTTTGCTCAACGGCTCGGAGCATTCATCCGGAATGTGAAATGTTGCTAAGCCGGGCCTCAGATTTGTGAAGGGAAGGGAGAAATATTAGATTAATAATTCTTTAACAGCTGATAGGAGGTGGATGCGCTAACATTCTTATTTTTAGGATGTGAGTTCAGACTCCTAATACGATTAGAAATTGATATTTAATGTCAGTTCGTATGGATTATTATTGTTTTATTAAATAATGAAAACAAAATAAATTTATAACTAACTAACTAACTAACTAACCATCACGCCATTTCCCCGGAGGGGTAGGCAGAGAGGATGGATCGCCACACTGGCCTGTCCTGGCATACCTCTCGGGCTTCCTCTACATTCATACATCGTACCATGCACGCACGTCGATTGTTCCGACTTCGAATGTGGCTGTCTTTTAGTAATTGATTATTTTGGTCATGCCATGTTTTCCTCGGTCGTCCTCGGCTTCTTTTCCCACTCACGCTGCTTGTGTACAACTTTTTAACCATTCTACTCTCATCCATTCGTTCCATATGTCCGAACCATCTCAGGGATCCTTTTTTAGTTTTATTCATGATGCAGTCATCTGCCTTACATTTCTTTCTTATTTCATCGTTCGGTATTCTATCATACAACGTTTTCCCGCACACTCTTCTTAGTGATCTCATTTCTACGGCGTTTATCCTGCTTTCATCTTTCTTTTGCCAGCTCCATGCTTCACTTCCATACATGAGCGTTGGCACTAGAACTCCATTGTGTACTAAATTTCTTTATTATTATGTATTTAGTGTGCTTCCACTTGTCTGTATGTTCGATCGGTTTCGGCAGCTTGTTGCCATCTTTTGATCTACTGGTCTACTCTGGTCTAGACCAGAAGATGGCAGCAAGCTGCCGAAACCGGGCGAACATAAAAACAAGAGGAAGCACACTATATACATAATAATAAAGACATTTTGTATAAAAAAAAATTGTTTTCATTATTTAAAATGAACTTACCAAGTAATTTCAATTAAAAACATTAATTACTATTATATTGTTTAATAGTTATTTTCATCATTACAGCTATTATATTAATTCTCATGATATAATGATATGTGATAGGTTGCTAATCTATTGCCATTTTAGAAACGTCCTTTGATAATGTCTTAGCAAGACGAAACAAGTCCTTTCCTAAAATATAAAAAAAACTTCTAAAAGAAAAATATTTTCGTTTGTATTAATAAATGATTTTCTGTAAAAATGTCATTTGAAAATGCCTTAGCAATGCGAATCACGGAATTCCTTTAATATATAGATATTCTTCTAGAAAACATACGTTTTCGTTCGTATTATTTAATAAATTGTTTACTGTATTAAAATACAATACCTTTGATAACGCCTTAGCAAGGCGAAACGTGTCATTTTCATAAAATATAATGAAACTAAACTTCTAGAAAGCAAAAGTTTTCATTCGTGTTAATTAATACATTGTTTACTGAAAACGTCTTGTTTGAAAAAGCCTTAACAAGGCGAATCATGACATTCCTATAATACCATATATAATAAATCATCTAGAAAACATACGTTTTCATTCGTATTATTTAATCAATTGTTTGCTGTATTAATACACAATTCTTTTGATAACGCCTTAGCAAGGTGAAACGTGTCATTTTCATAAAATATAATGAAACTTCTAGAAAACAAACATTTTTATTCGTGTTAATAAATACATTTTTATTGAAAAAATCTCGTTTGAAAAAGCCTAAGCAAGGCGAATCATGTCATTCCTATAATCACATATACAATAAATCTTCTAGAAAACATAAGTATTGGTTCGTATTGATTAATAAATTGTTTACCGCGATAACAATACATTGTTTACTGTAAAATAATAAGGTCACAGTTTGGAGGACACACCTGAGCCCGGGATAGGACCTGGAAACTTATTTATAGATCGAGCGAAGATTTCGCGTTATTATCCGGATTTTATGGGAAATCTACGACGTTGATTTAAGTCTTAATGATCATATTATTATCGTATCTATCGAAAATAAAATACAAATTATTTTTTAAAGGTAACTGTTATTTTATTAAGACTTTATGTCTGAAATCTGAAGCTTTTAAGGTCATCTGAAAGCTTCACCAGACAAAGGTGCGAAAGCTGTTAATTTGACAAATATGGTAAGTAAAAAATATAATACAATTATAATGATTTTTTTTTTAGATAAACTTAAGGCGTTAACACTGTGGATTTCCATAACGAAGGTTTTTAAAAATTATAACATTGTTTTTTCCTCTTTTGAGTTTGAAAATTAGTATATGGGACTTGGGTTCGAGCCTAGACACGACCAGATTCCTTCTTCAAAATAATGAGCTATTTTCTGTTATATTGTAAACTAAATTCTAATATCATTGATTTAAATCTTTGGTGTCAGACTTTTTTATAGCCTTTGAAACATGTTGAAAAAAATAAACTCAAAAGAGGAAAAAACAGTGTTTTATTTCATAAAAAAAATCCTGGCTTTACGACATAAGGGGCTGGACTAGCTTGAAAGCGTTGAGGAGCTGTTTTGAACTGTCAGTAGGGAGTCATTTTTAACACTCTATATATTATGTTATACATCTTAGCATCTATTATTCATACAAGAAATATAAACTTTCAATTAAAAAAACTAAGAAATTGGTAAACTGTGACTCTTTGGTGACAAGAATTAAGTGACATTTAAGATAAATCTATAAGATTCTACTCTCCTTAACACAAGAATCTTCCTTATAAGGAGAATAAGAAAAACGAAAATAATAAACAAATTAAATTGTTCATATATATTTTAAAATGTAACTTAATATTATTAAATTTTGTACAATTTACATACAATGAAAAATTTATATTTATATATATGTTATAGTCACAATACATAATAACACAAGAAAGGGAACAAAACATAAACTAAAACTAACTAACTAACCATCACGCCATCTCCCAAAGGAATAAGCAGAAATAATGAACTGCCACACTTAAACCGATGCGGCACTTCATCCTTCTGTTTTCGCCCCATTGTTTATTTTATGTTAAAATTTGGTTAGAACATTAAAAATATTAATATATTTTGAAACGGTATGTAATAATTCTCATAAGAATCGACGCATATGTTCACGCAAAATAAATAAAATCTAATTAAAACACACGTAAATAAATGTTAATAAATATATATTTTTTGGGTATATGTATAATTTATTCGCGTATCACGTACGTCGTTTTTAGTTTGAGATATTGCACTTTTAAACTTTGAAAAACGTATAAGGGTAAGTTTGATGAAGAAAACGATGGTTTCGGAACAAAGAGCGTTTAGCGAGTGGACCCACCTGGTTTTACAGGAGCGGGAGTCGCGTCTGGCGAGGAGATAAATCACGAATGCACTTTCGTCCCCGGCGGGCGAGCAACTGGTTGGAGTGAGGCCACGTCTGGGAGTGCGGGGGTAGTTCATTTATTGATCGGGGAAGATCCGCCATTTGTATTGTGGACTATCTAAACAACATATGTCATAATTAATACGAATTAAAACGTATTTTTTCTAGAAGTTTTATTTTAATTTATGGGAATTACAGGTTTCGCCTGTCCTAGGCATTATCAAATGTTTGTAAACTAATTATTATTATTATTTTATAAGGATTAATTGTATCTCAATAGAGACGAAGATGTAAATTGCTTTCTGGGAACAGAAGGTGGTGACCGAGGCGCTTACAGAACTTTTGACCTGTCATTGGTTAGGTTGAGCGATCGCTTTATATTTAACAACATTCCCCATTCCGCCTTCCTTATGACCACCACGTCTGCCAAATTTTTGGAACTTGTATATATGGTAGGATTCCACGCCTATATTTACATTTTTAAGTTCATTCTACACTAGCGTCATCTATCAAATTATTATTATTATTATTACTATTTTGTCGTATAAACTCCTTACAGCGTGAGCCAAATCAATGTAAAGGGTGAAAAAAAAGAATATCAAAGGAAATATACATAAAATCTTTTAAATAGAAATATGCCAGTTAATTTTCTTGGTGCTTTTATCGTACTGGTATTCACAAATTCGCCATAATTGCATCCAAAGAGGTCTATCTCTTTTGCAACCTCATTTAAAATACCAATCATTTTCAATACAGGAGAACTTCGAAGGGCCTCTGTGCGGCAATTTGGGGCATAAAATAATATATGCCCCCTTGCTCTGCTATAACTATGGGGAACGTATATATTAAATTCTCTCAGTATTCCTGTATCATGGTATAATAAAAAATAACAGTGTATTATCAAAATACATTTGATAACGCATTAGACAGGCGAAACAGGTCATTTTCATAAATAATAATATAAGTTCTAGAAATCAGACGTTTCCAAAATGTCCGTTTTCTAGAAGTTTTATAATGTTTTATGTTTCATCATAGGGATTGGTCTAATAACTTTTGATGGTTCTTGGGATGTCACTTAAGCTACGTGTGGTAGTTTCCCGTTGCTTTCAACATTTTTGTATTGAATCCGATTACTGTATACAACGTTTTAGCTTTTGATTCTCATGACAGTTGTTAGGTAGCAAGTCTATCGTCATTTTTATTGTCACGTCTAGTATATCAGTCAAGTGTTTTATTATATTTTATGGGAATGACACGATTCAAATATTTCAATTTTTTTGATAATGCCTTAGGGAGGCGAAACATGTCATTCCTTCACTTATCGAAAACAGATGTTTTTATTCAAATCAAATCAGTTTATTTTTTTCCAAACATATTACAAACAATCATTACAGTTTAAGACATCTACTGAGAACAGGTAAAATATATTAAATATATAATACCAGGAACGCATGAGAGATGGTCCGACATTAGGAATACAAGATACTCTCCAAAGTCAAGAGTATTTGGCTTCTGAACGTACATTCACGAATATGAAAACGTCGATCTGCGAAGCCATCATGTTCAGCAGTTTGATTGCTCTCCCCACCGGCATCACCAGAAGCAGGCTGGTCCTGCATTCTGGGAGATAAAACAGTCTGTGCTGACACTGTCGAAGATAACCATCCGTAACATAAAGATGGATTTCCTCCAAGATGACGGAATTCTCAAAGAATCCCCTGATAAGTTCGATCCCCTAATAATAAGTTCGTTCTCCCTTCTTAACAAAACTTTTATAAAAAGTCGACTGTCACACCCCCGAAAATATATAAACATATATAACTGTACGATACAAAAAATATTTTGTGACAAAAAAGATCTTGTTTTTTTCAAGTTATCAGTAAACATAAGATTAGAGAATATAAAAGCGTATATAATATTATTTTGGCACACATAAAATAATATTTCTTAAACTTGTTTAGCGAATATTAATCCGAGCCCTAGTTATGATATAATGTTCTTCTCTTATTGAGTGGTTAATTTGTTCTTAAATGCATTACAAACCTTAGCCTATTTTTTTATTTATTAAACGTACGTGTCTAAAATTGACATGCGTAGTTATGCATGGTACTTGCAAAATTTTACACGTTGGATTTACGTGTTCATATATGCACCCTCGCGTTCTCGAATAAATGATGTTTCAACAGGAGCAATATGAAATATGGTTATTATTAGTTTTGATTATTTAAAAAATTCTCGAATATTTCACATTCGCAAAATAAGTGCGGGATAAGTTTATTGCAGTGAAAAAGATATAGAGCATCGTGTGTGGTTAGAGCATATTACATTGCGGATATACGATTTAATTTATTTCACAAGTCACTTTGGCGATTTAATGAAAATCATTTGATTGGTTTTGTAATAATCACTTGATTGACTTTGTAATAATGACTTTATTTTAATCACTAAAGTGGTTTTATAACAATCATTTTACTGGTTTTGTAATAATCACCCGATTAATTATGATAGAAAACAAAACTGTTTTGCGAGGCTGTCGCCTGAAATCAAGATGAATCTTTGAGTGAAGAAGAAAAAACATGTATATTGGTAAATTAGTTTAACAACTTTATTTTGTAAATCGTCACCTGAGAGTAAGAAGGTTCCAACTGACAAAAGTAAAAAGCTGAGAGAAATGAAGTCAAAGTTTTGTTGGTTTCGGGTGTGTATCTTGGAATAAAAGAGTTTTATTCTAATATTCAGAGATTTTTTTACCGAGAAACGTGTAAATTTTGTCTGGCAACAGTTGGAATAATAAAGTTCGAAGTTTAAATCAATCCTTCTTCAGTGAATCGTGTATTTTGAATGATCAGATGGAACTTTATTCTTTTCGTAACATCAAAATGACGATACTATTACATGTTTTTTTTAATTGTACGTATAGATAAGGTTAGTAAGAACCCTTTTCACGAAAAAAAGTGAAATTTTGTTAGTTGGAACCCTCTTACTCTCAGGTGACGAAATATAAACATATGCACAATAATCAGTAGCGTCAAGTAAACGATTATTTGGCATAATTAATACGTATTCTATTAATTTTATTATATTTTATGTAGATTGCTAACATTTTATTATATTTTTGGGAAATGCATTAATATGACATTATAAAATCATTTGATAAGGAGAAACATGTCATTCATACAAAATATATTAAAACTAGAAAACAGACATTTAAACTCACTAAAAAACTAATCATCACACCGTCTCTCTTAAGGGGTAGACAAAAATAATGGACTGGCACATTTTTCATTCTTGATATACTTCCCACGAATCTTCACCATTCACACATCGTGTCATGCACGCACGTCAATTAATCCGACTTCTTACGTGGCCGATATTCAATATTTGATTAATTTGATCGTGTCACGTTTTCCTCGATTTTCTTCTATTCTAGTTCCATTTACATAGTTGCCATATTCTTATTTTATTATTCTTTCTTCATTCATTCTTTCCATGTGTCCAAACTATCTTAATGTTACTTTTATTATTTTGTTCATAACACTTTCATTCGCACTGCATTTAATTCTTATATTTTCATTCGACACTCTATCATACACAGATTTTCTCCACATTCGTCTAAGACATAGGTTTCCAATCTTTTCTGGGCCACCGCCCTCTTTACAAGAAAAATAAACGTTCAACGCCCCCTTCCCATAAAAGTTATTCGAAATATGGGAAAATGATTATAATACATACAATAACAAAATAAACCAATATTTAAATTTAATTTTAACTTTATTAGTACCTACGTGATTAGCGTGTTTTTTTTTTGTCTTTTTAGATTATATTTTATTATCTGCCCACGCTCAATGTTTTTTCTGGGTCTTCTCCTGCTCCCCTGAAAGTCTCAAACACCCACAAGAGGGCGTTATCGCCCATTTTGAGAACCTAGGGTCTAAGAGAAATCATGTCATATTTTTAAACAATAAACGATTATTTTGGCGGAGATTAAATAATACAAAATTAATTATAATATATTTTTTTATTATATTATTAAACGAATAAACGGTGTTATTATTTAGTCGTCAATGCACCGAGGAGTCAAAAACTTTTGGAAACATCTTTCAGGGACACAATGTGGAATTACCCGCTTCTCTGGAACTATAGCCCCCACGTACTCGACATTGCGACACTTCTTTTTTCTTGGATACATAATTTCCTTGCGGTAACTGGAAGCCACCACGGTAAAATAAAAGTGCAAGACTGGAAAATAAAAGTGCAAGTTTGGAAAATGAAAGTGCGTGACTGGAAAATAAGTGCAAAACTAGAAATAGAAAGAAATAAGAAGCAGTGTCGGAGTAGTAATATAGCTGAAGTAGCGAGTGCTACGGGCTCCGAGTTTTAGCCAGTCACATGCTATACTCATGAATGGAAGTAAAGCATGTGACTGGCAAATAAGGGTTAAAGTAGAATAAATATTAAAAAGAACACGTCTCTTAGACGAATGAGTATAAATTTGTATATGATAGACGAATGAGTATAAATTTGTATATGATAGAGTGCCGAAGCATGGAACTGGCAGAAGAAAGATGAGAGCAGAATAAATGCGGTAGAGATGAGGTCCCTAAGACGTATGTGTAGTAAAACGATGTACGACAGAATCTCAAATGCTGATATTAGAAAGGAATGTAGAGGGAAAGAAGGTATTATTAACAAAATTATGAAAGGGTCGCTGCGTTGGTTCGGACATATCGAGAGCAAGGGAGAAGAAAGAATGGTTAAAAAAGTATACGTTAATGATGTAAATGGAGTACGGAATCGAGGTAGACCGAGGAAAACATGGTATGACCAAATTAAACAAATTTTAAGGGTTGATCATGTCAGAAGCCCGAAGAATTGACGTGCGTGTATGACTCGAGGCACGAGAGGAAACGCTTTAAGGGCTCCCTTAAATGAAACCTACAAAAGACTGGTATCGACTGTGATTGCAGGGAAAAGACTGCAGAAGACAGACCTAGATGGAGAACAACAGTACATAAAGGCACGCAAGACTTTGAAGCACAGACGTCGCAGAGAGGAGGAGGAGGAGAAAGGAGAGACCACTGGGAGGCGGTGACGGCTCCACTACAGGCGCCTTCCCCTGCCCCAGATGCCCCAGAATTTGTGGGTCCAGGATCGGCCTCTTCAGTCACATGCGGGCCCACAACCGTGAAGGATAGTCTTCCTCAGACACGAGGGACAACCGATGATGATAATGATGATATTAATATTAAGGAATCATGATAAGTATATCAGGAAAGGACAGTGTGCCAATCCAATCTTTCGAGCTATCCATTCGGAGAGGTGGTGTGATGATTTGTTAGTTATTAAAAGTAATGTTATATTTTATTATCATGCAAAAGCCAGGGCCTCTTGATTACATTTGCTAAAGGCTCCGCGTTGGTTTAATCCGGCCCTGCTTAGAAGGGAGAAACAGTCGCTAAAACACGTAAAACACACGGCGTGCCGCCACTGTGTGAGTTGAATAATTAAAAAATGGAAGAGAAACAATCTTCTTAGCACAATATTATAATAACTTTTAGTATGTTCCTAGAAAACAGTTCACTCCCTTCATTAATGTGTGAGTAAATGGAATCAAAAATTATTGGAAACGTCTGTTTTCTAAAAGTTTTATTTTAGTTAATGGGAATTATATGTTTCGCCTTGCGAAGGCTTTTTCAAATGGCATATCAAGAAAAGGCATTATCACATATAATTATTTAGTTTTCCCACATCGAGAAATTATACTCAATTGAGGAAAAAGGATTTTTAATTCATAAAATGTCGTGGAATATACCTAACTAACTGACTAACTAACCATCACGCCTTCCTTCTCTTTTCGCTCTCGCGGGAGACGCGGTGTGATGGGCTACGAACCTCATCGCCACCAATAGTCATCTACCGCGCACACTTCGATCGTCCAACGTCCCCAAAATCAATCTAAAATACAATGATATAAAATAAAATAACAAAATAAAAATAATATAACACATAATGTCCTTTTAGATGGTACACTTGTTGTCAGCAGGACGATCAGGACTTTTATGTTTATTTAAATATGCTTTATTAAAAATAAAAGTAATTGAATCCCATTGTGTATATTTGCATATATATATATTTCAGTATATGCATATATATATAAGTATTTCAGTAAATTTTATAAAAACGATGTTTTTACCTGCAATTAATATTATTGAGAGTATAATTATTATCCCGTACATGATATCCAATGTTAATATGATTAATGTACCGATTGCAACTCCAACAATAACGAATAAAATTATTTCTGAGATCGTTATTATCACCCAAATGTAAATGGTTTTAACGTGATTCTGGAATTAACAAATAGATGTAAAATTATGTATAAATATTAAATACAAATAGAAATGGCCAAAAATATAATAGCGTCTTCAAAAAAAAAACGGTGCTATGCAACGATTTGCGAATGATAATAAGGTATGGAAACATGGACCATGACAAAAGCTAAAACGTAAAAAAACGGGGGAAATTGACGAGCATTCATCATAAGCTTACTGAATGAATTCGAAAACTATGTGAAGATAGAAACTTGAGGCGGTTCATGTTTATCCCGCGATATTGTAAATTAGTTTTGTTTGTATACTAAAATTATAGAGAATGACAACCATACGGTGCTATAGAGATTGACAACCAGCTAATAAAAGAAGTCAAAGAATACAGGTATCTCGGCCACAACATCTTACTTTCCAGAGATAATCAGACTGCTGAGCTTCAGAGAAGAATCTAATAGTCAGATTCCCCAGTGTTTGAAACGCGAAATGTATGATCAATGTGTACATTCAGTACTGACATATGGAGCAGAAACGCTAACCCTCATCAAGTCGACCTTAAGGAGACTCCGTGTAGCATAGAGCAAACACGAAAGAGCCATGCTACACGTAAGACTCTCAGACCGGATAAGAAATACTGAAATACGTACAAGGTCGGGAGTAACAGATATCGTCGCAAGGGTAGCGAACCTTAAATGGTCATTTGCGGGACATGTTGCCAGATTGACAGACGATAGATGGACCAGAAGGGTGGTAGAGTGGAGACCCCGCGAAGACAAACGAAACAGAGGGAGACCCCCCACACGATGGTCCGATGACATTAGAAAAATTGCTGTCGATTGGATGCAAAAGGCACAAGACAGGGATACGTGGAGAGGATACGTAGGCCTATGTCCAGTAGTGGACGACAACGGCTGTCTAAGTTAGTCAGTAAGTAAGTATACTGAAATAATGAATTAAATAACTCACGTTTAAAACTCCACACAGAAGTCCAATGTTCTGAACCATCCCCAAAAATCCTCCAATTATTACTGTGATATAATAAAGGGAATATTCAAATTTTTCGAGAAATTTGATCATTATAACATGGTACCCTTCCAGAAAATATATTATGCCCGCGACTGTTAAAAGAATTGACGTAATCTGAAAACAAAATGTCAAAAATATACAATTTAACCACTGTTTTTAAATTTTCAGTTAATTTTTCTGGACATGTTTCAAATGTTTTATACCTTCATCATTGGGAAAAATACAGTTTATTTTCACGACATGTTTTGAAGATACGTTCATCTCACTTTCCTGATGAAGGTATAAAACCTTTGAAACACGTGGAGAAAAATAAACTCAAATGTTTAATTTATTAAGAATGAAAACGTCTGTTTTCTAGAAATTTTATTATAATTTATATGAATGATATGTTTCGCTTCTCTAAGGCATTATGAAAAAGACATTTTAAAAAGATCTTAGACAGGTGAGACGAATGTCATTCACATAAGTTATAATATGCCTATTATTATTTTAATAATTATATAATAATATGGAGTAGGAGAAATCGACGTGCGTGTATGACACGATGTATGAATGTTGAGGAACGAGAGTATTTCAGTTTTCAATGGCAGTCGATTCTTTCTGTCTACCACTTTAGGAGAGATGGCGTTATGGTAAGTTAACTTTGATACAACAAATTATT
This sequence comes from Lepidostoma basale, assembly GCA_022606425.2. Lineage (NCBI taxonomy): Eukaryota > Metazoa > Arthropoda > Insecta > Trichoptera > Lepidostomatidae > Lepidostoma > Lepidostoma basale. The sequence continues at coordinate 207,852 of JAHDVF020001183.1, forward strand.
ATTTGATGGTATAATATTTTTAAATATTAAAATTAAACTGTTAACTTAATTTGCTACATTTAAATATCATTCGAAATACTTCAACACGTGCTTGAATTAAGATACATTTTTTTAGAATCACCATAAAAGAAGTATACTTTACAATATTAAACCAGGCAATAGCTTTAACCCCGCAACATAGAGAGCAGCAACAACAGCAATGTCTTAATCTGCGGAGAGCCATCTTGCAGCTTCTGAAACAGGTAGAATCTTTATGCAATATCGCTATATCTTATGTGCCTAATAAAACGCATACATCATAAATAAATAATAAATAACGGATGCATGAAGTGGCGAAAACTGTAAGGAATACTTTTCCACAAACGAATGGGGAGGGAATAAAGGGAAAAGTATTTAAGGTGGCAGTGCATCCAGCCGTGACCAATGGTAAGTGCTAGCTGCTTGGAAACCAACATGAAGACATATTGAACTGTGCCGTGATAATAATGCATAAATGGGCTAACGGAGTAACGCTCGACCACATCAAGAACACCCACATTCGCGGCAGTTTCAGAGTGAGGCCAATCTCAAATTTAGAAGAGATTCGACTGAGAACGTACGGCCACATCATTCAGCGTCCAGCCGACCATGTAATACCGAGGATGATGTAGACGAACCAGCGACCCAGAGAACGTGGTAGGCCCAAGTTGACGTGGATACGACTTATCAATAGGAGTCTCAAAAGAGACCGAGCCTCACCAGAAGTTAATTAGGACAGATAGTCCCGGACACGCCATATTCAAATAGCCAACCCCAGGATAAAGGCTAGACAAAGAAGAAAAAATGCGTTTAATTATAACAATTATTTCCAATTTTTCCGTACGTTTACAAGCAATATTGTATATTTTACCAGCTAAAATATTATACTGTAAACATTATTTAAAACACATATCTAGCAAGACACTATGTAATAGAATAAGGAACTCTAGGATAAGGGAGATATGCGAGGTCGAGGATGTCGTTAGGTGGGGAAGGCAAATGAGAAGATACTAGTATACACACGTGAGGTGAATGGATCCATCCAGGCAGGCGACCCCAGAGCATTCCATCAAAGAGATGGATCAATAGCTGGAATTCGACCTCGCAGGAGGCCCATTTCTCTCAAGAAACAGCCCACAAGGCCTTCACTAAGAAGAATAAGAAGATTATAGGTTTCATTATTGCCCTGATGAAGTAATAGTGAAGATGATTCTAGAGGAACCACGTCGAGAAGATGGACCCAGTAAGGATTCCTAGGATGCACTAGACTCTAAAGAGCCGCCCAACACCAGGATGACCACTAAAGAGATGAAAATAAATAATCATAACAATCAAGTTAATTGTAAGTTGTATAGCCCCGTTTTCGCTTGAAAGACGATTAAAATACGCTTAACAAAGACCTCAAAGACGCTTAATAAAGTTGGATGTCTTCATCGCACGACCAAAATTGATATCATGTCTAAACAGATCGCAACATATAGAGAAAGAAAGAGAATGTAATTGCCATATTGAAGATAAAAAGCATGTTACTTACGGATACGAGACCTCCACCACGGACGTGTTAGAAATCTTCAAGTATTTATAAATAGGTGTCCCCACTGAAAAATAAAAACATTTTGGCCCTAGGTCATGTCTCATATTGTTTTCATAGCGACAAGTTCACAAAAAAGTTGTTAGAAGCTAATGGATTTGGATTGGTGACATCTTGAGGTGAAGCTCAGCTGCATCGCCCAGAGAAGAGGAAGCGAGGCAGACGTTATAGTCACCTTGAACAAAACTCAGTAGGATGTTAAGGACGCGGGTTTCAGCAAGCGTGCTATTTATATACCTGTATTACATTACAATTTTATGTTTTGAATTATAAGTATGATTTATATAACGAGAAAAAAGCTAATGTAAAGCCATTGATGACGTTTTGCACATTGACAGTTAGCTGTTGTTCATATGTTTCAACATTCTTTGTTTAAAATAAAGGTTATTTAGGATAAGCACCTACTTTGATTATAACTAGCTAACTAACTAACCATCACGCCGTCTCCTCGAAGGGGTAGGCAGAATGAAAGGACTGCCACACTTTTCTTTCCTGACATATTTCTCTCGCTTCCTCAACATTCATACATCGTATCATGCACGCGCGTCGATTTCTCCGACTCCTAACATGGCCGACATTCAATATTTGATTTATTTGATTGTGCCACGTTTTCCTCGGTCTTCCTCTATTTCTGGTTCCATTTACATCGTTAACATATACTTTTTTTTCCATTCTTTCTTCATTCATTCTTTCCATATATCCAAACTATCTTAATGATACTTTCATTATTTTGTTCACAATCATTCGCACAGCATTCACTTCTTATATTATCATTCGACAGTCTATCATACACAGAGTATACACACATTCGTGTAAGAGATCTCATTTCTACTGAATTTATTCTACTTTCATCCTTCTTTTGCCAGTTGATTACTACTTAATACTTAGTTAATTATTACTATTTTTACTTTAGTTACTTTGATTATTTTTTTTATTTAACTCATAAACTAAATAATCATCACGCCGTCTCTCCGAAGGGGTATTGTGTACGTGTTCAATGAGTATCGATTTTAAGGCATTATTTAAAATAGGTCCTAAAAATTATTTAAAATAAGTCCCCTGTATGCTACTAAAATATTAATTAGAGAGTCTCCATTATTATTTCCTTAATCCTCAAGACTTGTTCTGCCATACTCATTGACCACGTACCCACTTGCTGTTTCTTATCCCTCTCTCCCCCTCTCCACCCATTTAATATTTTTTATATGTTGAGTTGTTCTCTGATTATTTATTTAGTGTCTTTTGTAACCCTGGCGAACCTCCGGTAGGAGCGTCACCGGCAGGTTTTAACCAAATGAAGTGGTCTAAAAACTAATAATAGTGTGTGAATATTATTTTATTAATGCCACACCACAAAATTAAGTCCTTCATACGAAAGAATTTTTTATTTACAAAAATCTCGTTTTCTTCTAAAAACATGAAACCTTATAAATATTTCCCACACTGTGTTTCTGTAGAAAATAGACATAAAATTAATTTTGTTATTTTAAATTTCTTGGTTGAAGTTCGTTGTAAAAAATAAAAATATATTATTATTAAATCTTTTTAAAATGAATATTTAGTTCTTCTTCTTAAAGTGCCCTGTCAGGTCCCCCCGACGTTGGCGATCACTCTGGTTACCTCTTCCCTATCCTGCGCTGTCCGGAATAGCTCCTCCACAGTTCCGATTCCCGATTATTCCCTTACATTGCGCAGCCAAGAGATCTGCCTTCTCCCTGCCCCCCTACGGCCCTCTATTTTTCCCTTCAATATAAGATGCAGCAGGCGATACTTCTCTCCTCGCAAAACGTGACCCAGATATGAAATCTTGCGGACTCTGATCAATGTCAGCAGCTTTCTATTTACTCCTGCACGATTCCAGACTTCTGTGTTCGTCACTCTGTCCATGGGATCCTGAACATTCTTCGGTGAAGCCACATTTCAAATGCCTCTAACCGGTTCATTGTATCTACTTTTAATGTCCATGTCTCACACCCATATAACAGAACAGACCATACATAACACCTTAACATCCTCTGTCTTGGTTTTAAGTTGACATTATCATTGCATTGCATATTTAGTTAAAAACCATTAATGTTCGTGTCTTCCACCGAAAAATTATTTTCATTATTTAGAAATAGAAATGTTTAATCCCAAATAATTATATATTATGCACAATTTTTTTATTTTAAATGTTTGTCTGTGAAATGAAAAGAAACATGTTAATTGTTTTTTTGAAAATATCGAAAACGAAAAACGATATCATTCAACGCAATCGGTTTCCAGGCGCTCAATTAAGATTTATAAGTCATTTAAACTCGAATTTAGCACCTACAGATCTCTTCAATAAACACATTTTTTAGAAAGTTTTGTAATGTATTATTATAAAAATAAAACAAGCAGAAACTGAGAGCTATGATTATTTATTAAATAACAAGGCGGTCCTCTTCACAAAGATAATACGAACATTATTATGACATGGGAAAGCAACATCAATCCATGGACTTGTTTAAATGACGACATGTTTCAACTCTTTTATATTGAAAGTTCTTCCAAAAAACTGTTAACCATCAAAATAAAATAGAACCACACAACTAAAAGGAAATAAATTGCACAATTTTAATTACCCGGTTTACATATAATATATGTATTAAAAGATTGTTTTTTTTCATTATTAATATGAATAAAAACTTTCGTTTTCTAGAAGTTTTATTATATTTTATGGGAATGAGATGTTTCACCATTAGTCGTATTAGTATTATTTTGTTGAATCGCTCTTTATACCACCAGAGCGCAAGCCAAATCGATATAAATAGTATAGCCATCATATTAATTCTCATTTTATTGTCACGTGTTATACGAGTATATCGTTATAATAACTACATTTTTATTTTAAAATTATGTTTTATTTAATATGCGTCACATAGTTAAACACATGGTGCTATCTATGAACGTGTAGTTAAAGCTATGTACTTACATGATTCTGGTATACTTGAGACTAAAATAGTAGCCCCCTTAGTTACATAATGGTGTACGACTCCCCTGATCCCAAGCACGAGAGTACACACAAAATGCAATATCAGCAGTAAGAAGTTGACAACGACCCAGACTTGGAGCCCTTTGACATTAATCTAAAATATAGAATACAATATGTAATCAAATGATACATTTCATAATGCCCTAGCAATGGCAAACTAAACATACTAACTAACTATCACACCGTCTCCCCGAAGGCATAATGAAAATGGACCACCACACTCTTATTCCTGATACACTTATCTTAATTCTTTGTCGATTTCTCTTACTCCTCATGTGGGCGACATTTAACAACAACAACAACAAACTATCACGCCGTTTCCCCGCAAGGGTAGGCAGAGAGAATGGACCGCCACACTATTCTATCCTGACATACCTCTCTAGATTCCTCCACATTCATACATCGAGTCGCAAGTCGATTCTTCCGGCTTCCGACATGAAAAGCCTTTAAAATTTGATTAATTTGGTCACGCCATGTTCCTCAGTCTACCTCGACTCCGTACTCCATTTAAATCGTTAACGTATACTTTTTTAACCATTCTTTCTTCACCCACGCGCTCCATATGTCCGAATCAACGGAGCGATCCTTTCATAATTTTGTTCATAATACCTTCTTTTGCGCTACATTCATTTCTAATATCAGCATTTGAGATTCTGTCATACATCGTTCTACCACATATACGTCTTAGGAACCTCATCTCTGCCGCATTTATTCTGTTCTCATCTGTCTTTTGCCAGTTCCATGCTTCGCCTCCATACATAAGGGTTGGGACCAGCGACATTTAATATTTTGATTAATTTGATCGTGCCACATTTTCATCGGTCTTCCTCTATTTCTTGTTCCATTAACCTCGTAAACATATAACTTCATTACTTTCAGTGTCCTCTGGGGGGCGGTACCTCCCATTGAAAACCTATCCCCTAACCCAGAGGTCGGCAAAGTGCGGCTCCGGAGCCGCATGTGGCTCTTTGGCCTCTTAAGTGCGGCTCTTTGGCCCTTCAAGTTCGACTTTGGTACAAATGTCCACGAGCACAAATACCACAAATGTCCACGGAAAGAGTTACCATTGTCTGCCAAAACAATGAAAGATTAAACAATTAAAATGTCTTCGAATATAACCATCCAGCAAATCGAAGATCAGAAATTGATTTTAGTTTTATAGCCCACATAGCAAGGGTTTTCATGAACTTTGTAAGACAGATTCCCCGGGCGTCTTATCTCCCTAAGAGACGATTTGAACTGACCTTCACGCTCTCCTATTTGGCCCCTTGTGAATTTTTTCCTGTGATGATACATAATCACAAACTCATTTGGGAGCAAAATCAATAAACAGATTTGGCTCCCAATTTTTTTTTAACCGTTGAAATGTACGTTTTTGGCTCTTTGGCTAAAAAGTTTGCCGACCCCTGCCCTAACCTAACCCCTATAACCGCTTCCTGTCCTAAAACACGGTACGGTGTGAAATTGTCTGCTTAAACTTTACTTTCTTGGGCAATGTCGAAAGCCGCCATTCCATGGATTGTTTTTTTTTTTTTTTTTTACGTATACAACAGGTTGCTTGAACCCAATAACAGTATGCATTTTTTTAAGCTGATATATTGATTCTCGTGACATGTGACAGGTAGCCAATCTATCGCCATTTTATTGTCACGTGAATACTACGCCAGACCAAAGACAATGTGACAATCACACTGCCATCGCCGGGAATCGAACCCAGAACCTTCGGAATGGGAATCAGAGCTCTTACCACTCTGCCACGAAGGTCGTCTTGTTGTTTTGTTTCTGGTGTAACGTAGGCCACCCATGTTTCATAGCCTGTGACAATTTACCTTAAATAATACTCCACCTTCGGCATAATAACCCTCAAGAAAAATCTGTCGGCAAACTTCTATCACGACGGAATACAATAGCTTTTATTTCGATATGAGAAGTATCTTAATATTGGTGATAATTATGTGGAAAAGTAAATAAATCTGTGATATTTTTTGTAAAAAAATAAATTTGTTCGAAAAATTCACTTGTTTTTTTTTAATATCTAAACGGTATTTACTTAAATAACACGCCTCGTATTATTAATGGTTGAATTGAATTTGAACCAATATGTATATTCGTAAATCGTTTTAATGTCTAAGTATGATTATTCTCCTATTTCTGATTGAAGGTTGATCATAACAAAGGTGCCAAGTAACAAAAAAGTCTAAAATGAGTTTTTGGACCTAATTAGTGTTCAACGTGAAGGCCAAAAACTTTTTAAAAGTGCATAGTGATAGAAAAACAAAGTGTAGTTCGTGTAAATGTAATTTTTTTATAAGCAAAATAGTAAAATATAAAAGAGCGCCTGAGGAACACCAGAATTGGAGAGATATGTGAGGATGAGGATATTACAAGATAGAATAGACAGCGAAAGAGGGACTGGTACGGTCATGTCCAAAGAATGGACACTACCAGACTCCACTTTATTGTACTACATAATCAGCCTCACGGGATACGTCCTCATGGAAGACCTGCTAAAAGATGGAAGGACAGCTGGGAGTCCACTTCACAAGAAAGAACAGACCACAAAGGTCTATAACAAGAAATAGAAGAAGAAAAAGAAATTATACGTACCCGCTTCAACGATAATAGAAGTAATATTCCACATGTCAGGACTATTACACCCCAGATGATGTCGACAATACAATCGAGCTTTTCCCAGCCATACAAAGAGCTGGTTTTACATTCGAATTCTTCTCGGAACTCATCATCATACATCAGTATCAAAGGTATGAATTGGATAATTAAGAAGACACCAATCACCTGAAAATCAATATGTATATTTAAGTAAATTAAAAGGGTTGGATGTAGGTGCCAAAATGAGCGGAATGTCAGTAAGTTGTTTCTTGTATGCAGACAACGAGCATGAACTACGTTAAGTAAGATAAGTCCTGGTGAATTGTATGTACTCGTATGAGGTATGCATACGAAATGATCTGATGATTAATGTTAATAAGTCCAAGATAATGATTTTTGATAAAGAAGAAATCATGACATTAGCGTGAATGGTGAAAATTTGGCGCAAGTAGACGAGTTCGTGTATTTAGATAGTATGTTTACAGGAGATGGGCGAGTGGAGGGGGATATTGAATGAAGGGTTGGGACAGGCAACAAAGTGAATGGTGCACTTAAAGTTGTAATCGCAAACAAAAACCTATCCAAAAAAGCTAGAATGGTAGTGCACAATGGTGTTCTTCTACCGACCCTTATTTATGGAAGCAAAGCACGGAACTGGCAAAAGAAGGATGAAAGTAGAATAAATGCAGTAGAAATGAGATCCCTCAGACGAATGTGTTGATACTCTGTGTATGATAGAGTGTCGAATGAAAATATAAGAAGTGAATGCGGTGCGAATGATGGTGTTATGAACAAAATAATGAAAGGATCATTTAGATGGTTTGGACATATGGAAAGAATGAATGAAGAAAGAATGGTAAAAAAAATACATGTTAACGATGTAAATGGAACCAGAAATAGAGGAAGACTGAGGAAAACGTGGCACGATCAACTAACTAACTAACTAACCATCACGCCATTTCCCCGGAGGGGTAGGCAGAGAGGATGGATCGCCACACTGGCCTGTCCTGGCACACCTCTCGGGCTTCCTCCACATTCATACATCGCACCATGCACGCACGTCGATTATTCCGACTTCGAATGTGGCCGCCTTTTAGTAATTGGTTAATTTGGTCATGCCATGTTTTCCTCAGTCGTCCTCGGCTTCTTTTCCCACTCACACTGCTTGTGTACAACTTTTTAACCATTCTACTCTCATCCATTCGTTCCATATGTCCGAACCATCTCAGGGATCCTTTCTTAATTTTATTCATGATGCAGTCATCTGTCTTACATTTCTTTCTTATTTCATCGTTCGGTATTCTATCATACAACGTTTTCCCGCACATTCTTCTTAGTGATCTAATTTCTACGGCATTTATCCTGCTTTCATCCTTCTTTTGCCAGCTCCAAGCTTCACTTCCATACATGAGGGTTGGCACTAGAACTCCATTGTGTACTGCCATCTTTGCTTCTGTGGATATATTTCTATTTGCAGTAATGACTTTGAGTGCGCCATTTATTTTATTCCCAGCACCAACCCTCCTATCGATGTCTTTGTCCATTTTTCCGTTTCTTGTAAACATGCTTCCCAGATACGTAAATTCAGTAACTTGCTCCAATTTCTCGCCCATCGCACTTATATCACAAATCGTCATACATTCCTCTTTCTCGAAAACCATCACTTTAGATTTAGACACATTCATCACCAAGTCACTCTTTTTGCATGCCTCATACATCCTTGCAACTAAGACTTGCATATTGTCTTTACTGTCAGCGATTAACACAGCATCGTCTGCATATAACAAACGATCAAATGAATCAAATATTGAATGTTGGCCACACGAGGAGTCGGAGAAATCGACGTGCGTGCACAACACGATGTGTGAATGTCGAGGAAGTATGACAGGTCATTCTTTCTGACTACCTCATCGGGGAGACGGTGTGATGGTCATCTTAATGTTCTTTTCATTATTTTCTTCACAACACTTTCATTCGCACAGCGTTCATTTCTTATATTTTCATTCGTCTAAGAGATCTCATTTCTACTGAATTTATTCTTTCATCCTTCTTTTGCCAGTTTCATGCTTCGCTTCAATACACAAGGATACATTTGTATCTAGTAAACTAACAATGGATCTTCATAGCGTTGGAGGCGAAGCTGATGGAATATTGTGGAAAATATGTTGAAAAATTACTATTTGGGTCCAAGATACAATTTTGCATCCGGTTTCTAACGTGCAGCCGCATATTGACTTATCCACGGTTGGCAGCGAGAGCATCTGTGACACCTGAAATAGGGGATAAATGATATACGAGTATATCGTGGGTATTCTGCGAAAAAGCACTGAGTCAAAATTACCACTTCTGAGATAATTGAAGTTCAAATTTTGTAAGGATATAACATTTTTTTTATACTAAACTTTACTAAGCCAATTTGAAAAAATTGTGTATTCATCTATTAACTAACTAACTAACTAACTAACCATCACGCCGTCTCCCCGAAGGGGTAGGCAGAAAGAATGGACTGCCACACCTTTCTTTCCTGACATATTTCTCTCGCTTCCTCAACATTCATACATCGTGTCATGCACGCGCGTCGATTTCTCTGACTCCTCACATGGCCGACATTCAATATTTGATTTATTTGATCGTGCCACGTTTTCCTTGGTCTTCCTCTATTTCTGGTACCATTTACATCATTAACATATAATTTTTTTACCATTCTTTCTTCATTCATTCTTTCCATATGTCCAAACCATCTTAATGATCCTTTCATTATTTTGTTCATGACACCATCATTCGCACCGCATTCACTTCTTATATTTTCATTCGACACTCTATCATACACAGAATATCCACACATTCGTCTAAGAGATCTCATTTCTACTGCATTTATTCTACTTTCATCCTTCCTTTGCCAGTTCCATGCTTCGCTTCCATACATAAGGGTCGGTAGAAGAACACCATTGTGCACTGCCATTCTAGCTTTTTTGGATAGGTTTTTGTTTGCGATGACAACTTTAAGTGCACCATTCACTTTGTTGCCTGCCCCAACCCTTCTTTCAATATCCCTCTCCACTCTCCCATCTCTTGTAAACATACTACCTAAATACACAAACTCAACTACTTGCTCCAAGTTTTCACCATTCACGCTAATGTTGCAGACTGTCGTGGTTTCTTCCTTTTCAAAAATCATTACCTTGGACTTATTAACATTCATCATCAGATCATTTCGCATGCATACCTCATACATACAATTCACCAGGACTTGTAGTTCATGCTCGTTGTCAGCAAGTAGGACAGCGTCATCCGCATACAAGAGACAGCTTACTGACACTCCGCTCATTTTGGCACCTACATCCAACCCTTTCAGCTCTCTCATACAATTGTCCATATACAGATTAAATAACCACGGGGACATTACGCAACCTTGTTTGACACCTTTATTGATATCAAACCAGGCTGTAAGATCTCCATTTACTCTGACACTAGCAGTGCTTTCTGTGTATAGCGACTTAATTGCCGTGATCAGTTTTGTACTTATTCCATATTCAGACAATATTTTCCACAACTTTTCTCTATTAACGTAATCATATGCTTTTTGCAAGTCGACAAATGCACAGAAAAGTTTGCGGTTTTTGGCCAGAAACTTCTCTGTCAATGTACTATATTTTATTTAATGGTGTTATAAATAATATCTGAACTATCAGCACATATTTTTAAAAATAATAGTGGATTGACATGACTAAGTGCATTTTCGCTGATACATAATACCACAGTAAGGTATTCAAATGGTAGTCACATTGTACCTACTATAGTCACTTTGTGAGAAATGTTTTTTTTTCTTTATATACAGTACATTTTGTCTTATGTACAGTACCTATTCCATAAGGTAAAATAATAATTGCCACGTTTTCCCCTGAGTGAAGCATGTAGACATCACTTACTAGACATCTCCAGGATATCATGTCGCCGACCAACAATCTCACCCTTTTTCAAGTCAGTACTGCTCCATAAGCTCCGCTGAATACATTCGAAATATTGTTATTGATAATTTATCATCAAAAATGTATCCAGGGAATTTGTATTAAGTCCCTTGGTGCTTTTTCCCTGAACGGATTTATGTTACATTGACTTATTACAGAAAATATTTCGACTTGTAGTGTATATAGGACTTAGTGGGTTTTTGCAGATGGTTGAGTATTTTTTCAACAGTATAACCTCATCATTAAGTCAAAACACCAAAATTTTGACTTAGTGCTTAGAAGTTTTAAAAACTGTTATTGGAAATAAGAATTTATCAATGTTATGTATTTACACCTGAGAATGGAGGAGATGAAATATTTTATGTATAATATTTTTTAAGTGGATTAAACAGTGCTCAAAATGGTAATCCAAAGCAAAAATGGCCGTTCACAATAGAATTCTAGTTCCAACCATTATCTAATACAAACAACACATTACAACTCCATTGACGTTCACAATGGAGTTCTAGTTCCAGCCCTTACGTGTGGAAGCCAAGCTGCAGAGAGTTGGTCCCTAGCATTCCCAAAAGAAATTCCGTGGGATACAGTCACGGATAGCTACCATATTCCCTCATGCAAAAAATCAAATCCAATTATAGTTAAAGTAAATTGGTTTTGATATAGCCAATTTGTGATGTCTTCTTCTTCTCAGTTGTATTCCTCGTGATTGAGGGTCGTGTCTATCCTCGTTTGATGGATTTCGAAGGAGAAATAGTGCAGCATTATTCTTCTTCTTCTTCCTCAGCCTATTCCCGTCCACTCCTGGACAAAGGCCTCCTCCATTTGCTTCCATGTCATTCTGTCCTGTGCAGACTGCATCCAGGTTATTCCGACTTGTCTGTTCAGATCATCCTTCCACCGTAGTTGCGGTCGCCCTGCACTTCTCTTTGCCATCCACGGTCTCCAAGTCAAAAGTCTTCTTGTCCACTTTTCATCTGAGCTTCTGGCTACGTGACCTGCCCGTTGTCATTTTAAAGTCACCACCCGGTGGATGATGTCAGTGACCTTTGTTTTTTCTCTCACCGTATCGTTTCTGACTCTGTCTTTTAGGATTATTCCTTGTGATGTCTTACATAATGCACATATTTTAAATTTTTTTGTCAAGTAAAATTAAGAAAAAAATGTTATTGATAATCTACCCAAAGTGATATTTTTATGATTCGTTTATGACAGTTGACATTTTCATCACAACTCATTAAAACTATTGTTCTTTTAATTGTAAAAAAATGTAAAAGCGTTATTGAAATAATCTAATCAAATAAAAAAATTATACGATTAATACTCACCTCTTTAAAAGTAAACAACAATCAAATGAATTTCAAGTCATTGATTTTGTATAAAAATATCAAAAATGTTTTAAACGACACTTGTAATTGTGTATTGACATCTTACTTTCACATTTGTTTTGTGATATATTTTGAATTTAGAATTATAAATTTTTAACAAACAGCGATTGTTAAGTACTGTATAAGAGACCTTTCTCATTTTACAATTTTATTTTTTAATAAAGTATAATACAAACTTTTAAATAAAGTACAATAAAATACTAATTTCAGAGAATTAAATGTAAGCATATTTTAAAATATAATATTTATTAAAAATAATATACGCATACTTTCTCAATTGTTTTTATTTATAAAATACTAGAAATTTCCTACTTCAAATTGTAACTGCTTTAATTGAGGGCACATTAACTTAATTCAGTTTCGATAGATGGCGTCCGATTATATTTTACTTGTGCTCAATAGATGCCTTAAACATTAATATTATTTGTAATGTCTGTTGAGATAATAAACTGTTTGGTTGATTGATTGATTTGAACACGCGGTTTCTTCTTCATTAAATATGTGTGAAAATAGTTATTCTTTTTTTATTTCTTCACGGTAGCTGTTCACCAGCAAAATACAGTAAAATTCTACCACTGAAAAGTAAGTTTTATTAAATTAATAATGAAGCATAGAGATGGAAAAATGGAGAAGACATCGAAAGAAGTGTGGGTGCCGGAAACAAAACAAATAAACTAACTAACTAACTAACCATCACGTCGTCTCCCCGAAGGGGTAGGCAAATTAATGGACTGCCACACATTTCTTTCCTGACATATTTCTCTCGCTTCCTCAACATTCATACATCGTGTCATGCACGCGCGTCGATTTCTCCGACTTCTCACATGGCCGAAATTCAATATTTGATTTATTTGATCGTGCCACGTTTTCCTCGGTCTTCCTCTATTTCTGGTTCCATTTACATCATAAACATATAATTTTTTACCATTCTTTCTTCATTCATTCTTTCCATATGTCCGAACCATCTTAATGATCCTCTCATTATTTTGTTCATGACAACATCATCCGCACCGCATTCACTTCTTATATTTTCATTTGACACTCTATCATACACAGAGTATGCACACGTTCGTCTAAGAGATCTCATTTCTTCTGCATTTATTCTACTTTCATCCTTCTTTTGCCAGTTCCGTGCTTCGTTTCCATACATAAGGGTCGGTAGAAGAACACCATTCTAGCTATTTGGATAGGTTTTTGTTTGCGATAACACGGATAGTCAGTTACATATTCAGTCTCTTGTTAACCTACTACTTAAATAACAGTAGGAATACTTACTTGCACCAATAACATAAAAAAGTAAGTGAAATTGCCCGGGCCCTTTTTTCCCATCCGCCATTTCCACAATGCTGTAGCTGACATTTATAACTAGATAAGAAAACCACATTGGCATTTGGTACACCAGCCATACGAGCAGACCGATCTGTGAACGCTAAAAATATTAAAACATCGTTTACAATATTGTTTACCATAATAGCAGAATAATAATAACAACCAATTTACCAAAAGGACATCTCCAGACTCCAAAGACAACAAAATAAAATAATAAAATTAGCTTATAACATTGACTACCTTACCCCAACCATACAAGTTTACAGACAAACAAAACAAATGGACATATCAGACCTGACCAAATATGAGACCTTAAAAATTGTACCCAGAGTGACCATGGAAAAGACAACAGACAGCAGCTACAAATTAACTAAAAATTCAGACATACACAGAAACTGGACCAGGAATTGTGACAGATATCACTTACCGATTGCACGAACTAAGACAAGACAATCAAGGATATTGAACAATGGACTGAAACTTTACAATGAACTACCAAAAGACACAAGGAATCTCACTACAACTCAATATAAAAAATATTTGAAACAATACATAATTAATAGTAAGATCTAAAAATGTAACCATATAACCCAATTGTTTTTTTTTTTTAATAAATTAAATAAAAAAAATAACAACAACTGTGTCAACACATTTTTTCAAACTTATTCGGGGTTCTATTGAGAACCCCTATGTTCTGGAGCAAATAGGTCTTTTTGTTCCTGATAACTACCTGCGACAACGCCGACATAAATTGTTCTTTACTCCGTCACGCAGAACCAACCTGCCTTTGGTGATGCCAGTAGGAAGAGCAATTCGGACGCTGAACCTAATCATCTCGGATTTGGACATTTTCAGTGTCAGTGGGACAGTATTCATAAAAAAATGCAAATTCTGGAAAGAGTACTGCCTCACTGACGTCGACATATTTGGATTCCTTCTGATATGTATGATTTTTTGGTCTCATGTTGTTTTGTTCTATTTTATCTTTGTAATACCGTTTTGTGTCCAAATGAGTCGCCTAAATGTTTTATCGTTTGTAATGTCTCATTTGTGTATAATGTAAAAATAAATAAATAACAAAATAATCACGCCGTTTCCCAGAAGAGGTAGACAGTGAGAATGGACCGCCACACTACTCGATCCTGACACACTCCTTTAGTTACTATTACATTAAAACAATGAGTCTTATATAAATTACTATAGCGGCTCATTATTTTTAGCAAATGAAGAAGATATGCGAAGATTAACCATTCTCCAGAATAAGGCAATGAGAATAATTTTGAGGAGAAGCAGATATGCCAGGATTAAAAGAGCTAAAAATTATGTCATTTAAATAAAATAATTATATGCAACGTTTTATTACTAATTCACAAAATTGTTAATAGGCACACCTCCCAAGAAATTTTAAGGAAGACAAAAAGTAACCAACATGAACATCGATATGAAACAAGAAAGAAAAATAAACTAAGGCTTCCCATTCAGAAAAAAAAAAACAAATCTCAGAATTCCTCATGTATAAAGCATTTAAAATTTATGAAGATATACCGGAGGATGTCAAAAGTGTGCAGAGCATAATTTTTTTTAAACAAAATGTAATCTTATATTGATGTGTATATGGATTATTATAATTGAATGTTAATTTTTTATTTATTAGAACATGTGTTGTGTACATGTGTACTATTTCAAGTAAACAAATAAAATAAATATAAATAAATATACGCACGTCGATTATTTCGACTTCTAGCATGGCCGACCTTTAAAATTAGATTAATTTGATTTTGCCAAGTTTTAATTGATCTCCTACGACTCCGTACTCCATTCACATCATTAATGAATATTTTCCAAACCATTCATTCTTCATCTATACGTTCCATATGTCCAAACCAACGCAATGATCCTTTCATTGTTTTGTTCATTATGCTTTCTGCCGCTCTGCATTCCTTCTTATATCAGCATATGAACTTCTGTCGTGTATCGTTTTACACACGTATGTCTAAGTTGATCTACACACGTTGATCGTGCCACGTTTTCCTCGGTTTTCCTCTATTTCTGGTTCCATTTACATCGTTAACATATACTTTTTTACATTCTTTCTTCATTCGTTCTTTCCATATGTCCAAACCATCTTAATGATCCTTTCATTATTTTGTTCATAACACCATCATTCGCACCGCATTCACTTCTTATATTTTCATTCGACACTCTATCATACACAAAGTATCTACACATTCGTCTAAGAGATCTCATTTCTACTGCATTTATTCTACTTTCATCCTTCATTTGCCGGTGCTTCCATACATAAGGGTCGCTAGAAGAACACCATTGTGCACTGCCATTCTAGCTTTTTTGGATAGGTTTTTGTTTGCGATGACAACTTTAAGTGCACCATTCACTTTGTTACCTGCCCCAACCCTTCTTTAAATATCCCTCTCCACTCGCCCATATTTTGAAAACATACTACCTAAATATACGAAATCATTTACTTGCTCCAAATTTTCACAATTCACGCTAATGTTGTGGACTGTCATGATTTCTTCCTTTCAAAAATCATTACCTTGGAATTATTAACATTCATCATCATATCATTTCGCATGCAAGCCTCATACATACAATTCACCAGACTTGTAGAGTTCATGCTCGTTGTTATTGTAAACTTTCTTAGCTTATATGTATATTTTTATGTAGTGATACCCTCACCAAGCACAGAAGTACTTATTTTTGATGAGGATCTACGATTATTGCTTTAATGTGTTATTTGTGATAATTTTTTTTTTCATTGTTAAAATGAAATTTATCAAAATAAAAAATATATAAATATATATGAAGCGCTGTTTTTATAATTAATTTTCTCATGTGCCATGTAGAAAATATTCCATGTTACAACCTAGTTGTACAACAAAAACAAACCATCACGCCATTTCCCCGGAATGGTAGTCAGAGATAATGGAATTGTATGTCAGAATAGAATAGTGTAGAGATCCATTTTATATGGGTTTTTTTTTTACCTGTAAAACAGATATTAGCAGACAAATTCCCATTATCAAACTAATTATTATAAATATCAAATTCAATAACATGTCACTTTTGTCTTCAAATATGTGCTCATGGGCATAACCACTTTCCTTGTCTTCTTCAAAGTATTTTTTAGCCCAACTATCTTCGGAAAAGATAAACAATGCTATGATGAATAAGGTGTTGATAAATTCACGGACCTGCAAAAATATTTAACTTCAATCATTTAAATTTCTCAGAAATTGTGTTGCAATAAATTTTAAATAAAGTATATATACAATTTGGAATATTGCTACGATCAGAGACCCGGTTTTTGTTGTACAACCGCAGGCAGATTCCTCCGATATCGGCAGACCCAACATCTTCAATACCTACAAATATAAAAGAATTACGTTTATAAATTACCGAAAGAGTGAAATTTTTGGGTTGGGTCGTGGATGATAAAGCGAACAAGGATGACGAGATTAATAATAGGCTGAATGCAGCTACTCGTGCATTCTGGAATCTATAAAGTCTTCAACAGTCACGACTTCATAATCAGTAATATGGTCGCAGTATCATAGACTTCATAATCAGTATCATTTCAAGTCATTGGTCAGTTATAGACGCCACACTAAATCCATGGAAAATCTTCCGCAGCGACATCTTCGTCAATTACTTAGGATACGCTGGTTCCACAAAGTCTTCAATGCCGAGGTGCTAAGGAGATCCAATTGTTGCAATATGGAGATACTTCTCATTCGCGCTCTCTTGCGCTGGTGTGGTCATCTGCTGCGCATGAGCGACAGCAGGCTCCCTAAAAACGTTTCATATTCTTCTCTTCTTTCTTCGTTTCCTCATTGATGCGAGTCATGATCTATGGAACTGTCCATGGCTATAACAAATTGCCTCTAATCCTCTCTGTTCTCCGCAGTTCATTTAAGGTTTTCTCCGGTCATGTCCTTAATCTGGTCACACCACCCCGTAGAAGATCTGCCTCTACTTATTTTGCTTGGAACGCTTCCTGTGACAATAGTTTTTTCCAGGTTACCAAGCTCTCCCCTGGCAACGTTTTATATAGCGAAATACATAATAAAACGGAAAAAACACGAAGGACAGTGCAAGAGATATAAGGAAAACCTGCATACAAGTGCGTTGAAGAGTGTAGACAGGCAAATGGACTGAGTGCAGTTGGCAACTGATAGGGCGTAGTGGAGAAGAGTCGTGGATCCACGAAGTGAAGAGAATTTTTATTTTTATAAATATGTATCTTTGAAGAAGGACTGTTTCACCGAAACATATCTATATAATTTTATTTGTTTAATAAAAGTGTTGTTTATACTCGTACAAAGTGTAAAAAAAATAGAAATAAACCATTTAATTAGTTTGCATGCGTTCGAGTACTTAGTATACAAATTAATCTTACCCTTTTAAAATGTACGTTGTTTTATTCAAAACAAAAATATATAAATGAAATATAAAAGAAATTGGAGTATAAATTAATACGGGATATCAAAAAATATGTTTTAATTGACAGCTACGATTCAATTGTTTTGCACTGTTCATAACTAGAACATACAACAGAGAAACTGTGTTCGTAACAGTTACGAATATAGCAGTACCTACATAATTAGAAGCTTCATGGTTCCCTCGAACAAATTTCGCAAAATTGATTTTTATTGAATTAAACACTGGTTACTACATTTATGAGTTTATTTATTTACACGTGTTCTTTATTGGACGAAACATGTTTTCTACATTCATAATGAGTTTTCTACTCACGAGAATACAATGAAACTATTGTATGTTTATAAATAAATAAATTTCTTGTCAATGGAAGCTTGGCTTCATTTTCAACACAACCCAAAAAAATTATTTGTTCCAAATTTTTTAAAGATAATCAAATGATTTTACTGAAATTTCTTGATGGAAGTTCATTTCAAATCTTCTTCTTCTTCTTCTTCCTCAGTCTATTTGTTACGGTCTTCCAAAATAAAAATGCACGATCGACTGGATCTCAAAGATTTATTATATAAATATACAATATGTGTGTTACAAGCTTCGTTTTCAAAATTAATGTGTGTGACAAATACAGCAAATGCCCTATTTATAAACAGGAGTTATCAAGGAACATTAAGATCCTGGACTTTGCTGCATTCAAAGTGCATAAGTTCCGTTGAGCTTTCAAAGTCCATATTCACAGCATGTTTACATAATATTGTTTTTAGATAGATTAGGGGGAACAGGAAGTCCACACCAGATAAACATATGCTTGATTACAATTTTGTTGTTGCATTCTAGTAGGTACATAACATATTCCCGTCCACTCCTGGACAAAGGCCTCCTCCATTTGCTTTCATGTCATTCTGTCCTGTGCAGACTGCACCTAGGTTATTCCGACGTGTCTGTTTAGATCATCCTTCCACCCTAGTTGCGGTCGCCCTGCACTTCTCGTCGTCGTCCACGGTCTCCAAGTCAGCAGTAGTGTCTGATCCACAGTGGGCGGCTACAAACAGCGTCTGTTCCCCATGTCAGGGGCGGCTGGAAATATTACACACCAACCCGCATGGCGGAGTAAGGGGGATCCTATTGACTCTTCGAGCGGTGCATGTCCATCAACGTGGTGATGGCCATGCTACGCTGAAGGATTGATCTGATCCCAAGTACCTGTCCACACCTCCTCGACTTTGGTCTCCCCTGGAAACTATGCGAAATGTTAGAGATCGAGTGTGAATAACCTCGGTGGATAATATTGATGCATAGGCTAACGTGGAAGGACACCTCGCCAACCTGTCTGGCAAGCGTGGCGTTGTAATGCCAACCACTCCCCGTATGACATGTCATACGTGGAGAAGTATGGGGGAGGCCTATGTCCAGTAGTGGACGACAACGGCTGTTAAAGAAGAAAGAAAGAACCCGCATGGCAAGCGTGGTGTGGAAATGCCAAAATTCCCTCCAAACAAAGATATACTCGTAAATGTCATTTTAAATAATAATGAAATATTCTAAGTAGTTAAAAAAAACATCGTTTTATATAATTATTATTCCAAATGTTTATTTTTATCTCCGAGTACAGTAATCAGGAGTGGAGGGATATGAAGAATGAGAACTATTATTCTATAGAATTCAATAAATATATTTTCAAATTGATGAAAAAATTGGTAGTTTTATTTGTTTAAAATAAGCTTTTATGTGCCATGGTTTCAGCATCGCATCGTAGTTCTCCGCTAATACTCAATTCTACTCGAAAATTGTTCACCTGGAGTCCTCACAAAGCGAGATATTTCGTTATGCTGGAGACTGTTTAGGAAAAAAAATCTGTGGTATCTCTGCATGATGGAGTGCGAAAGTTATCCGTGACTTCATCCAACAGCATTTTTTTGGGAATGAATAATTTCAAAAATGCAAGAAATAGGATAAAAGTATTTTACATTTTCAATACATTTTCAATGATAATAAGAGCTGAAGATACGTCATCCTACAGCATTTTTTTGGGAATGAAAATTTTCAAAAATGCAAAAAAATGCAGAAAATATGATAAAAGTATTTTAAATTTTTAATACATTTTCAATGACAGTAAGAGCTGAAGATACGTCATCCAACAGCTTTTTTTTGGGAATGAATATTTTCAAAAATGCAACAACAAAAAAATGCAGAAAATATAATAAAAGTATTTTATATTTTCAATACATTTTCAATGATAGTAAGAGCTGAAGATAAGGTTTTTACAATTGACGTTGCTCAGAAACATGCTACGTAGACTATACGGCATCAGGTCTGCAAAATAAAGATTTTTGCATTTCTGGATGCAGTTTATGTATCAAGCAGAATTGGTTCCTCCGTCGATAGATGCCATGGTTCCCGTAGATAAGAGATGTTTTGTAAAATTGAACGTTTTATGACAGAAGATGGACTGATCTACGAAACAGGGTTTATATCCATCGTTATTCTTTTAATTCCTCGTAAAAGCTGTTCGCCAACACCAATATATAATACTGGAAAGCTGCAATTAAAACAATTATTATTAATTATTTATACAACAGGTATGCAACTACTCGTACATGAACTACAAAACCTGATGTCTAGTATGTATGGGGTATGCAAGCGATACGATTTGATGATGAATGTGAATAAGTCACATTTATGATTTACGAAAAAGAAGGATACACGACAGTCTGCAACATCAATCAATCAATCAAATCAGTTTATTTTCTCGAAAAAAAATTACAAACAACAATTATAGTTTAAGGCATCTATTGAGAACAGGTAAAACATAAAAAAATATATAATACCAGGAACGCATGAGAGATGGTTCGACATTAGGAATACAAGATACTCTCCAAAGTCAAGAGTATCTGTCTTCTGAACGTACTTTCACGAATATGAAAGACATCGATCTCCAGAATAACACCATTGTGCACTGCCATTCTAGCTTTTTTGGATAGGTTTTTGTTTGCGATGGCAACTTTAAGTGCACCATTAAAGTCGGCTTTATGAATATTGGCAATACGTCGCAAAACATAAACATCAAGTCTTTATGAATATTGTTAATACGTCAAAAAAAATGAGACATAGATGTCGGTTTATTAGAAATATAATTATACGTACTGAAACAAGCCGTGCTAATCAAAATGTTGATAGATCCTTCGAATTTCTTATGCTCCGCGATAAACGCAGCTCCATTGGTCATTGTGTAATTCATAAATAGTATAGTTAGTGCAAATTCAGATGATATATAATACATAATTCCTATGAGTGATCCCTGAAAAGTAAATTTACATTATTTCAAACATAAAAATATTAATACAACAACATTTTGAATGTATACAAATTCTTGTAGACAAATACTGGATTTCACCCATTGTGGATAGAGACGAAGATGCAGATTGTTTTCTGGGAACAGAAGGTGGTGGCCGAGGCGCTTACAGGACTTATGACCTGTCATTGGTTGGGTTGAGCGATCGCTTCACGTTTAACAATTGTTAAACGTGAAGCGATTGCTCAACCCAATCAATGACAGGTCATAAGTCCTGTAAGCGCCTCGGCCACCACCTTCTGTTCCCAGAAAACAATCTGCATCTTCGTCTCTATTGAGATACAATTAATCCTTGTAAAATAAAAATATTAATAAAAAAACTGGTCCAAGCTAAAAGCATATAAATTGAAGAGACATCTCCAGGCGTTAAGTTGCAGTGTATGTTAATGGCGATATAGCCTTTCCTTTTTCTTCAAATTAATGCTGAATACAATATTATTAGATGGCACTAGTGTAGATTGAACTAAAAAATGTGAAGCATGATGCGACATTGTAGCATATATACATCTTCCGAAAATTTGTCAGACGTGGTGGTCGTAAGAAGGGCGGAAGGGGGATGTTGTATTACATAAAGCGTTCGCTTAACCCAACCAATGACAGGTCATAAGTCCTGTAAACGCCTCGACCACCATATTCTGTTTCCAATTTGCATCTTCGTCTCTATTGAGATACAATTAATCCTTAAAAATGATAACACGCAATGGGTAAAATCCAGTATTCGTCTACAAAGTATTTGTTTACATTCAAAATGTTATTAACTAAATAAACCGGTGTTTATTTTCAAATCAATGAAATTTTTTTTAAATGTATATTAAGTGAAAATCCACTGATGTTGTTTTCGTCTTCTACCGGCTTCGGCAGCTCGCTGCAATCTTCTGGTCAACCCGAAACCGGTTGAAGACACAAACATCAGTGAATTTTAACTAAATATACATTTTAAAAAGATTTTTTAACAATTTATTTTATTATTTTTATTATTTACATTGAGCTTCTACCACGAAATTTCAAATAACATCATTTTTTCAAATAAAGTGGTTTATAATTTTTTTTTTTCAAATAAAACATTTAATTACCTCCATAACAGAATACAGGAGCAATAACCCTAACAAGGAGAAAACAACAGTCACGCCAATGCTGTATAGTATTTTATTTGGGTAATATATAAATTTAATATCCCAGGAGTTGCCTATTTCACAATTTATGGCAGCGAGGTCAGACGACGATGTAGATTCTTCAAAAATAAGGATTGCAGTAATATGGATCCCCAATGAGAGAATTCCAAAAACCTATAAAATCAATATTTTGAGTGGTAAAGTATTGCTATTGATATTTTCGTCCGTGAACGTCTTACCAAATATAGGGCTATTAAGAGGTTTTTAGAACTTTTAAGAAGCTTAAGTTGTAGTTGAAATGATTCTATGTAATGTAATTTTTTTAGAATAGATATTATATAGTACATTATATAGAATCATTTCAAGAACAACTCAATAACAGTAACTCATTATTTAAACTCAGGGGGAATACATGTTAAACCCCCACCACTGTCATTTATTATATAAACCATTTTTTTTTATGTAGGTAGCAGAAGATGGCAGCAAGCTGCCGAAACCGGTCGAACATAAACACAAGTGGAAGCACACTAAAGATATAACAATAAAGAAATTTAGTATAATATTTTTTTGTTTTCATTATTTAAAATGAACTTCTACCAAGAAATTTCAATTAAAAGCAATAATTATTTACAAGCAGAGATTATTCGTGTTACTAGAGCGATTCCACCCAATTTGTGCGAAAAAGTCATTGAAAACTTTGACAAAAGGGTCACCATCTTCAGAGCATCAAAATATGGTAACTTATCTGATATTCTTTTTAAAAGTAAATGGCAGACCTTTAACACTTCATATAAAACATAAATGAAGATTTTATCAATCAAAAACACAAAAGTGCTTAATGGAACAACCTTTTGTCGTTTATTTAAAAATAAAGTTATTTGTGATGTGTTAAGTTTTGTGTAAGTAAGTTAAATAAAATTTATTACAATTTGCAACATTGCTATCAGCAAACAGGCGCCCCTGACAGTACAGCCGCATATTGACTCCTCCACTGTCGGGAAACCAAACATCTCCGATCCCTACAAATAGGATAGAACAAGTACAAGCGATCTTATTAAATAATTCATTGTCGATCACGATTAGTTTTTGAAAGGGAAGAGCAAATGACAGTTTGTAATATGTGTGAATGAAGAGAACTTGGAACAGGTGAGGGAATTTGTGTATTTAGGTAGCATGTTCACAGCGGATGGCCGAACGGACAGTGATATAGAAAGAAGGGTTGGTGCGGGTAACAAAGTGAATGTAGCTTTAAAAATAGTTATTGGAGAAAAGAATTTATCAATGAAAGCGAAAATGGCCGTTCACAATGGAGTTGTTCTGGTCCCAACCCTTATGTATGGAAGCGAAGCATGAAACCGGCAGAAGAAAGATGAGAGCAGAATAAATGTGGCAGAGATGAGGTCCCTCAGACGTATGTGTGGTAGAACGATGTACGACAGAATCTCAAATGCTGATATTAGAAACGAATGTAGAGCGAAAAAAGGTATTATGAACAAAATTATGAAAGGATTGCTGCGTTGGTTCGGACATATGGAGCGCATGGGTGAAGAAAGAATGGTTTAAAAAAAGTGTACGTTAACGATGTAAATGGAGTACGGAGTCGAGGTAGACCGAGGAAAACATGGCATGACAGAGGAAAACATGGTTGGTCATGTCAGAAGCCGGAAGAATCGACGTGCGTGTATGAATCGCTGTATGAATGTGGAGAAAGTTAGAATGGTGTATGAATGTGGAGAAAGTTAGAAAGTCAGGATAGAGTAGTGTGGCGGTCCATTTTCTCTGCCTACCCTTGCGGAGAAACGGCGTGGTGGTTTGTTGTTGTTGTCGATCACGGAAATGTCCTCTCACAAATTCGTAGTTCTTTATATGTAATTCAACACAACACCATATTCGAATATACTCGTATAATAGAAATTCACACATACCAATAATACTTTATATTAAAACAATAAAAAAAAGATTTTTTTTTCTATATTCGCCTTCACTTTATAATAATACTAATAAATTGGATAATTTATAGAGCGCCATTTTAATGAATCATTTATTTCAAAGGCGCTTCATTATGTGTTATGGATTCATATTTGAATAAATGAAACTGCATTTAATATTTAAACAACACTTTATTATTGTGATAAACATGTAATAAAGTGTTTTAAAAATACTAAAGGCAGTTGTATTTAATCAAAAACGAAAAAAGGAGTTTACTTTCTTCTATATAAAAGGCGGGCCACACTGTGATAAACATCGGTTTCCACCAACGAGCCAGACTAGAACAAACATAAAATTTGTCTTGTATAGGGCTTCTATCTCATTCTACGCCGGGTAAAATAATGCGAGGAAGAGAGATAAACGTACCATGTTTGTTGAATAGTTTGAAAGGATAACCGTATGCAGAAACATCCGCGGTTTAACTCATGGTTTACTAAAATCGACGTTTTTACTACGTCTAGAACATGGTTTAAGTTTGAGTAATAACATTCAGTATACAAATTTTGGTTTCAAACCAGCTTGTTTATCACAGTGTGGCCCGCCTATTAGCCATCACTTTGTGTTGTGGATTCAAATTAGAATAACTTTTTGGAAACATTGAATTTTCACAACACTTTTTTGCACTTTTCACAAACATGTTTCGGGACACAAACCCTTCTTCGGTGTTTGAATTTTAAGTTTAAATTTATTCACTGAAGAAGGGAAGTTTTTGTCCTGAAGCATGTTTGTAAAAAGTTCATAAAAGTGTTGTGATAATACAATGTTTCCAAAAAGTTATTCAAAAGGGGTTTGATTTGAATAGCTTAAGATAAAGTATGGAAGGTAACTAATGTATCGAAGTGAAGGTTGAAGCTGGCAAAAGAAGGATGAACTCAGGATAAATATCGTAGAAATGAGATCACAATGAAGAATGTGTGAAAAACGATATATGATAAGGAAAAAATGTAAGAGAGATGTTGGCAACGTAAGTAAAATTAAAAAAAGGATCCCTGAGATGGTTTTGAAATTTGAAATATTGTGAGTGGAAGGAGAAGCTGTGAAAGACTACGGAAGGCATGACATCACCAAATTAATCAAATACTAAAAAGCGGCCACATTCGAAGTCGTAAAAGTCTAGCGTACATATTACCATGTTTGAATGTAGAGGATCTAGAGAAGTATGTGAGGACAGAGTAGTATGGTGGTCCTTTCTCTCTGAATGCTCTCTGCGGAAACGGCGAGATGGTTAGTTAGTTAATTAGTTCATCAGATATTTTATAAATATTACGACTGTTTCTTTTATATTCACTATCATTTTACTCAATCTGCATATTGACAAGCGCATGAACTAGCATGTGCAACATTTTAATCATTCTCTCTCGTGCATTCGTTCCATATGTCCAAACCATCTCAGGGGTATTTTTAATTTTACTTATGATGCAATGCAGGGCTGCATTTTGTCGCCGCTGCTCTTCAACATGTACCTACTCCAATTATGTCTTTAAGAAAGCCCTTGAAAACTCGACAATGGGAGTGAAAGTCAATGGCGAATGTAACAAGAATATAAGATATGCCGATGACACCGTCATCCTGGCCGATAGCATCGCAGGTCTTCAGGAGCTCTTTGTGAGCATTAGCAATGCAGGAGAAGAATTGGGCCTAAAAAATAATATAAAAAAGTCAAAATAGATGGCATTTGGCAGAGCGGATTACTCCGCTCTAACATTACGACTCGGTGGTGAAACATTGGAGAGGGTGGCACACTATATATGGAGGTGTAGTGCAGGTTTTCAGGGATCCCAATGTGCTCAGAGTCCTATACAACGCATTGGTTTGGAGCAGACTCGAAAGTGGTTCTGTGATATGGAGTCCTCACGAGGCGAGATATTCCATTATGCTGGAGAGGGTTCAGAAAAAATTTCTGAGGTATCTCTACATGAGGGAGTATGGTAGATATCCTTGGCTCTATCCCACGGCATTTCTTTTGGGAATGCTCGGAACCAATTCTCTACAGCTTCGAAGAGATGGACATCTAATTACCAATTTCTTTAGATTAATTAGGGGATACTTCGAGAACTCGGCCGTACTGGAGGGTGTTCGGCTTTTTGTCCCCGATAGATATCTCCGACAGCGACAGCACAGATTGGTTTACCTACCGGCTGCCAGAACCAATCTGCCTCTGGTGACACCGGTGGGAAGAGCAATTAGTCTGCTGAACGCGGTTTCCTCGGAGATCGACGTCTTTCATGTTAGTGAAAGTACGTTCAGAAGGCAAATACTCTTAATTCTGGAGAGTATCCTGTCTTCCTAATGTTGAACCATCTCTTATGCGTTTCTGGTAGTACTCGTATACTATATATAATATATTATTTTACCTGTTCTCAATAGATGCCTTAAAAATAAATTTTGTAATGTCTGTTGATGAAATAAACTGATTTGATTTGATTTGATTTGATCGAAGCAGCCCGTAATTCATTTAACAAAATGAGATCAATATTCTGCAATGACAACTTGAACTTATTATGAACTGCCATTGATTATTATTATTTATAAAATTAATACATACGATTTTTTTACGCCTCTTACAAAAATTGTTTACATTTGCTCTTTATAAATAAATTATTTATAATATGTAATTAAAAGTATTTAAATAAGAATACGTATTAAAATATTTAGTTTTCAAAATGTCACCAATATAAGTCCATTTGACATATAGTATCAATTGTTTTAGAATTTTAATATCTGAACATCAATGTCCATCTACGAAAAAGTACCCAAACAAGGTAAAGACGAAGGCCACACCAAAATGCGTCGCTTAGTGCTAAGCAAGCCCATAAGAACAGAAGGATGGTTGTGATGTTGAGGATGCCAATCTAAACGTCACAATATCAGATGCTCCATTAGTTTTCATCGTGATGCTATCAAGCAATAGAATTTTCCCAGGGAAGGATCTTTGTTTGCAGTGACTACTTTAAGTGCACCATTCACTTTATTACCTGCCCCAGCCCTTCCTTCAATATCCCTCTCCACTCGCTCATCCTTCATTCATCAAATTCACTTTTCACCATTTACGCTAATGTTGAAGCCTGTCTTGATTTCTTTTATTTCCAAAATCCTGTCCAAAGACTTTCATCATCAGATTATACCTCATACATACTAGGCAACAGGACTTGGAGTTCATGCTCGTTGTATGCAATTAGGATAAAGTCGTATTTTGTTTAAACGTTTCTAAAACAAATATGAAATATATTACAAAAAAAAAATTATTTGAAATTTCATGGTAGAAATTCATTGTAAATAATGAAAATATGTATTTTTTTATAAGGATTAATTGTATCTCAATAGAGACGAAGATGTAAATTGTTTTTATGGGAACAGAATATGGTAGCCGAGGCGCTTACAGGACTTATGACCTGTCATTGGTTGGGTTGAGGGATCGCTTTATGTTTAGCCCTTAACGTACCGTGTTCAAAACAAAATGCTCGCTCCCATGTGGTCAATTCAGTTTACCGCTAACTTTATCTAAATATCAAGCATATGACTCGATGAATCAAAATTTAATTTATGTCATCTTGTAGGGAATTTCATTAGAAATAGATCGATATCTATAACATACATGAATTATTTGAAAAACATATCATTATTAATTTTTTTCTGGAACCATGCGATTTCTGATATGGAATGCGTCACAGCATATGAGCAACTGACACCAAGTATGAACTTGTCTCGCCCCGCCGCGCCGCGCCACGGCCGGTGCGCCAAATTGTACGTATGATAAAGGCACCCAGGCAAAATGTATAGTACGTTCAAGACAACGAGTACGTATTAATATTTGTCCCTTTTGGTAAAGTGTTAATATTTTCACAGTTCTGATATTATTAAGTTGCGTGCTACGTTTCCGTCCACAATCGGTATTATTACGTATGAGAAAAGGCCAAACATATAATTTATAATACGTTCAAAACAGCGAGTAAGTATTTGTCACTTTTGATAAAGTTGTAAATATTAGCAAAACAAATTCTACCTTAACACGAATGAAGGTGAGGGCAGTCTTAAAAAATATTTTTTTTTGGGATGAAGGAAGTAATTTTTTGCTTTTTTTTTATTACGAAATATTGAGAACACTTCAATGGAGGATTACAATTTTTTTTTATAATGTTAGGGTCCATAGGTTTAAATAAAATCAACTTTAAATTGACAGTGGAAACTCAATTGACCACATGGCAACGCGACGGTTAAAAACATTCCCCAATCCGTCCTGCTTATGACCACCTCATCTGACAAATTTTTGGAACTTGTATACGAGTATATGCTAGAATCCCGCGCTTACATATTTTAGTTCACTCTACACTAGCGTGAATTTTTTTTATCCGCAATGGGTAAAATCCAGTATTTGTCTACATGAATTTGTAAGCATTCAAAATGTTGTATAAAATAAAATGTATAAAATCTTTTTAATATCTTCTTCTTCTTCTTCTTTTCCTTGTTGTAGATCTATGTTGTTTGTGGTCTGTGGAGTGTTGCTCCTCCTGTGAGGTAGATCCACAGCTGTCCTTCCATCTTTTAGGAGGTATTCCACAAGGACGAGTCCCATGGAAGAACATGAACTTTGAACATGACCGTACCAGTCCCTTTTTCGGTGTCTGCTCCATCTTATAATATCCTCAACTCACATATCTCTCTTATTCTGGGGTTCCTCACGCGATCTTTCAGTTTGACTGCTATAGTTCTCAGTGTCTTCATTTCGGAAGTCCTCAAAACTTGTTTGGTCCTTACTGTGTCTGCCTTTGCTTCGACGCCATATGTTATTATTGGCGCCATATGCAAGACACCCAAAATATGTTTTCCTGAACATAGATGTTTCCTTCAGTCTGAATAATAGAGATTTAAAAATTTCCCAAACACTTTCTAGATAATACACATACAAGGTGTCTCAAAAGAAATTTTATATTTAGTTGTTCGATTAAAAAAAAACCTAAGCCATTTATTGAAAAAAAATATTAAAGTACTTCTCTATTGACTATCTTTGGTTCCAGTTTAATCTTTATTAAGCTTTTGAATAGTTTCAGGATTGCAGACAGTAATGATATGCCTCTGTATTATAATTTTCAGGGTTAATTTTTTGTCCTCTCTTGAATATGGGTATTGTTATACTGGTGCGCCCTTCATTTAGTACAGTACCCGCAGAGAGAATCTTGTTAAATAGTTTTTGTAGCTCTGCAACCTGCTGTGGTCCGCCATATTTTATCATTTCATTGGAGATCTCGTCAAGTCCTGGTGCCTTTCTGTTTTTCAATTTTTTATAGTGGCTGAGATCTCAGATAGTGTCAATGGTGTTTCCTCACTGGTATTGCCAATATTGCAATATTGCTGGGCAAAACACCGAGGGACAGAATCAGAAACACACTTAAATGTGAGACCTGCGATACCGAAGATATTGTCAGATGGGGCAGGAAAAGAAGACGCTTCTGGCGCGACCACGTAGAACGAAAGAGCGACGAAGACTTCCCCAAGCAGACGCAAACAACGTGCCAACGGGAACTCGCCAACCCGGAAGACCTGCGAAGAGATGGCGAGACAGTTGGAGCTCTGTGTTCCAGGAGACCTCGACGCCATAAAAACAGATCAACAAAACTATTAAAAGAGGGAGAAGAGGAAGAGGTATTAAAGTACACAATTTGGGAATAAAATCTGTGTATCATAGTGTCGAATGAAAATAAAAGAAGTGAATGCGGTGCGAATGATGGTGTCATGAAAAAAATAATGAAAGGATCATTAAGATGGTTTGGACATATGGAAAGAATGAATGAAGAAAGAATGATAAAAAAAAATATGTTGATGATGTAAATGGAACCAGAAATAGAGGAAGACCGAGGAAAACGTGGCACGATCAAATAAATCAAATATTGAATGTCGACCATGTGAGGAGTCGGAGAAATCGACGCGCGTGCATGACACGATGTGTGAATGTTGAGGAAGCGAGAGAAATATGTCAGGAAAGAAAAGCGTGGCAGTCCATTCTTTCTGCCTACCCCTTCGGGGAGACGGCGTGATGGTTAGTTAGTTAGTTAGTAAGTTATTTGGGAAGTCTTACTCACGTATAAATACATTTATTTAAAAGAATATACGCTGATTTTTCAATTGGTTTTATTTATTTTATATTATAATTTTTCTTATTCGCTTTCAAATGGATAGCGTTCCATTACGTGTACAATTAATTATTCTCTTTTTATTTCTTCTCGAAAGCCGTTCACCAGCAAAATACAAGAAAATTCCAACACTGAAAAATAAGTTTTATTTAATTAAAAATGATACACTCACAGTACTCACAGTATATGAGGGATGAAAGAATCGAACAGTAAAATAATCACAAAAGTATGTGTTATATTTATATTCGTATAGCTTTTGAAATGCTTTGTCATTTCACTCTGACTTCTTTATTTGGAGTATTCTGGGTGCCCATTTGATATTGACCTGTTTAGCTGTATGTCCAGCCCATTGCCACTTCAATTTAGCTGCACCATCCATGATGTCGGCAACTTTGGTTCGGCGTCTTATTTTAATATCGAAAACCCACATCGAGCAATTGCCTCTTGAACACTTTTGGTAGTGGGGTTAGTTGTCCCTTAACAAATAAGTTATAACAACAACCCCATCACGCCGTTTCCACAGTAGGGTAGGCAAGAGAATGGACCGCCACAATACTCTTTCCTGACACACCTCTCTAGATTCCACCACATCCATGCAGCGAGTCAAATAGGCACGTTGGTTGTTCCGACCTCTTCCTTCCTCGAGTCTGTACTCCATTCACACCGCTGCGCTGGCGTATATATTTTGTAAGCATTATTTTTTCATCGATGCAATTTTGTTCATAATTATTTCTTCCGCTCTACATTCCTTCCTGATATCATTTGAAATCATAGAATTCTGTCATATAACTTTTGATAAAACATACATCTAAGAAAAACAAGCACATGCGTATCGACAGCAAGATCAGAATATACAAAACATGCGTGCGACCCATCATGACGTACGCTGTAGAGACGCGGGCTGACACTGTGCGAACCAAGGGACTACTTAGAACATCGGAGATGAAGGTCCTAAGATCAATCACTGGAAAAACCCTCCGAGACCGTGTCCGCAACGCAGACATAAGGAAAACCTGCGAAATAGAGGATATCGTTCAGTGGAGTAGATCCAGAAGAAGATACTGGAGGGACCATGTAGCCCGAATGGATGGTGACAGACTCGCGTATACAGCCGCCTATAAAATCCCTTCCGGACACCGCCCACCTGGAAGACCGCCTAAGAGATGGAGGGACAGCTGGATCTCATCATCCGACGAGATATGATTTCTGTGTCACAGATCGTCAGATCTATCAAAAGAAGAAGAAGAAGAAGAAGATACATCTAAGGGATCTGATCTCTACCCCATGTATTTTGCTCTCATCCTTCTTTTGCCAGTTTCATGCCTCGCTTCCAAACATAAGGATAAGAATCAAAAATAAATTATGAACGGCCATTTTCGCTTTCGGTGATAAGTTCTTGTTTCCAATAACTATCTTTAAAACTGTTAAATTAATGTATCACAATACATTAATTGTTTTATGTATCACAATTGTATTTTATTTTACGCGACAGCTGTTTCATTATAACACCTGATAATGTCAACATAGGTTGATGATACTTCCACAAATTAAATAAAAATAAATATAAAAACCACAGAAGTAGAATGGTTATACAAGTGAGTGAATACTTACATGCTTTAGCAATATACGTACGTAAGTGAAATAGCCCGACGTCTCTTTTATCATTTGATATTTCCACAATACCGTAGCTGATTTTTATAACTAAATGAGCCAACCACGATGGCATATGGTACACCAGCCATACGAGTAGACCGATCTGGGAACGCTAAAAATATTAAAACGTCATCTATCACGCCGTTTCTCCGGAGGGGCAGAGAGGATGGATCGCCACATGGTTCTATCCTGACATTCACATTCACACATCGTGACATGCACGCTCGTCGATTGTTCCTACTTCGAACATATATATTTTTAACCATTCATCCATTCGTTCCGTATGTCCCAACCATCTTAGTGATTTCTTAATTTTAGTTATCACGCATTCGTCCGCTTTACATTCCTTTCTTACTTCATCATTAGATATTCTATCATACATTATTTTTCTGCACATCCTTCTTAGTGACCTCATTTCTACGGCATTTATCTTACTTTCATCCTTCTTCTGCCAACTCTAAGCTTCACTTCCATTCGTAAGGGTCGGCACTAGAACTCTATTGTGCACTGTCATCTTTGCTTCAGTCGATATATTTCTATTTGCGGTAATGACTTTGAGTGCACCATTTATTTTTTCCAGCTCCAACCCTTCTTCCGATATCTTTCTCCATTTTACCATCTCTTGTAAACATGCTTCCCAGGTAGACGATTCGGTAACTTGCTCTAATTTCTCACCGTTCGCACTTATGTATGTCACAATCTGTCATGCATTCTTCCTTCTCAAATACCATAACTTTAGACTTTGCCACATTCATCACAAGGTTACTTATTGCATACTTCGTACATTCTTGACACTAGGACTTGTAGATCGTCCATGCTGTCAGCGATTAAAACAGCGTCGTCTATTCGGCCCTTTCACGAGAAAAGGTTTCCGACCATGATTTAGAGGTATATGAGAATAGAAGAGGAGAGAGATTAGTCACCTTAATAACAGATATTAGTAGAAAAACTCCCATTATGAAACCAATTATCATTAATACCAAGCTGAAAATCACGTCACTTTTGCTTTCAAATATATGCCAGATGACATGTTTCGTTTCCTCGTCATCTACATAGAAATCCTTAGCCCAACTTTTTTCCCATTGCGCAAACAATATTATGATAAATATGATGCTGAATAATTCATAGACCTGCAAACATATTTCGACTCAATCATTTTTTTATGTCTCAGACATTGTGTGTGCAAAAATCACAAGAAATTCAATTATATATACAATTTGGAGTAATGCTACGAACAGTGACGCAGTATTTGCAGAACAACCAACAGATTCCTCATCTGGTATCGGCAGACTTAACATCTTCAATACCTACAAAGATAACACAGCAATTAGTTTTTTTTTTTTTTTTTTTATCTCAATAGAGACAAAGACGCAAACTGGAAACTGAATATGGATGATAAAGGTGTTTACAGGACTTATGACCTGTCATTGGTTGGGTTAAGCGCACGCTTTATGTAATTACAACATTCCCCATTCCACCTTTGTTTTTATGATCATGCATGATACATTTTTGGAAGTTGTATATATGCTCCAAATCTATCTTCACGTGTCAGTTTCAATTGGCCATCTATGTAGATTTGATTACACATGTCAATCTTTTTAAGATTAACCTATATAATCCACCCACTAACGCCATCTATGGAAAATGATTTTTAGCATTTAGCAAACTACTTTATTAACACAATGCGAAGGCTATCGCCTATTAGCGTATTGTTTTAGAAGCCGCCTGGAGTATTATTCCTATCTATATGCCAAAGAATTGACCAGAATGATTGCAAATATAAACACCTTGATCATCCATATTCAGTTTCCAGTTTGCGTCTTCGTCTCTATTGAGATACAATTAAAATTTGAATTAACCACCCACCATGGGTGAAAATCCAGGATTCGTATACAAGTATAAGTATACATTCACAATTTTTTTTTTTTATAATCGTAAGGCGTTCTACCCTAGTTTCAACGCAAGGCATTGGTTTGCAGCAAAGAGTAACATTTTTGTCACAAAGAGTAACAAGCAGAAATGCGAAACCCTATGCTCCATCGCAGCAAAACCCTGGGAGATCGGATCAGAAATAAAACGATAAGGTCTGTCTGTGGTGTTGAAGACATAGTGAGACGGGGAAGAAGCAGAAGGCGCTTTTGGAGAGACCACGTTGACCGCATGGAGAATACAAGAATTGCGAAAATTGTTAAGGATGAAAACCCAAGCAGCAAGAGATTACCAGGAAGGCCGCCGAAGAGATGGAGAGATGGCTGGACATCATCATCCCAGGACAGCCCACGGTCACAAACAGGTCACACGATCTAAACTAAGAAGGAGAATAAGAGAAGTAACATTTTTCTGGTTCTTAGGATGCCACTTTGGCCTTTGATATGGTAGTTTCCAGTTGCTTTCCACTTTTGAATACAGCAGGTAGACATTAAAACTGTGGATTTCCAAAATGACGAATTTTTTTAATGAATTTAACACTGTTTTTTCCACTTTTGATTTATTATTAGTTTTTTTTTCAAAATTGGAAAAACAGTATTTTAATTCATAAAACCCTCATGTTACAATTCTGTTGTTAATAAACTCAATGCTATATTATTTTACATGCGTAAATTTTTTAAAGTTTTATCGCTATACCTGACATACTTTGGTTTACAAATTACATTATATCACGCATGCGCTTCGATCTTTCTCGGTGCTGTTTCAAAAAGTTTATCATCTGTTCGTATATTTTTTCATTAATTTGTTCTACAAAAGTACTCAAATATAAATGTTTAGTCTAAATCATTTAATTAATTTTCATACTGCGTTCGAATAGTTTATAATTTAACCTTTTATTTTAAGGGAAAAATAATCTAATATACTTACCTTTTAAAAATGTACGTTGTTTTATTCAATAAATAACTATATATGATGTAAGTATCAAAGAAATCGGAGTATAAATATCTGATATACAAAAAATAACATGTTTTAATTGACAGATACGTTCAATTGTTTTGCACTGTTCCTAATCTGAATATCCAACAGACAAACTGTGTTCGTAACAGTTACGAATATAGCAGTACCTAATTAGAAGTTAGAGACGTCACACAAAGAAATTCCTCAAATTCATTTGAGTGAATGAAAACACTGTTTAATATATCAACTTGTTCGGTAGTGAGTTTTTTTAATGTAAAAAAATAATAAGAATTCAATGCCAAATCATAGTTAATCTGTCTAGTGGTATCCCGTATAGGTAGTATCGTACCGATACGGTTGCGCCTACAAATAATTTATTACTCATTTTTTTCCGAATACGGGACGATACTGGCATCTGTGAACCATCTGTCGCAAATGATTGAAGTTTTTAAACAATGCAACTATAATAATAATCATTCAGTCCTTTACCCCTCCCGCAATCAATGCGGATAAAAAAGGATCCTCCCCGATAGCCCACTACGTACTCCGCCAAACAAAATGGTCTCACACAGGATGCTATCTCCTACCACAACTCCATCCAGCCACTGCTCTTATCTTCCTCCAACTACAACTACAAACTACAATCCCAACCCTAACTGGTCTTCCATTTCTCGACAATAATGTAAGACTTTATCTTCTTACTTCTCTGGTTTCAATCCTGGGATTGGTTTGCAGCAATTTCCTCCATTATTCTCTTCCATTTTTCCCTGTCTTGTGCGGCTCTTTTGAGATCTGCATATGATGAGCAGCGTACGTCCATCAACAGGTCCTCCAGGTACTCTCGGCGTGGGCGTCCCCTAGAGTTTGTCCCCTCGATCATACCCTCCATTATTGCATGCAAGAGACCTTCTTGACGTATTACATGGCCGATCCATCTTGCACGCCTTTCGGACAAGGTCCTGAGCAGGTGCCTTCCTCCTTCGATTCCTTGAAGAACTTCCTCATTCGTGATGTGGTCTCTCCAGGAAATTCCAAAGAGTCTTCTATAGGACCACATCTCAAAAGCCTCTAGTCTCCGCTTATCCCTTTCGGATAGGCACCATGTCTCGCAGCCGTACATCAAGACACTCCATACATAGGTCTTGATGAGGAGTATTCTCAGTTTTAGGTCTATATTATTTGATTATATTATTTTCGACCTTTTATTAAACTTTATCATAAACCCTAAATCCCCCCTCGCCCTCTTTCGGAGGGACACTCCGGGCCATACTTTTAGCCCCATCATAAAACAACCAGCAAATCACATTCCAACAATGTTTCCTACAGATGTAAAAGGAATAGCCATTAGAGCTGAACCCCCCGTAAGCCAGAAGATCCAAGTCCAAGTCCAAGTCGACGGAATAATTCACATTTGAAATATTTCGTGACGTCATAACTTTCCTGGTGCTTAATGTTTGGCGTAATTTAACAATAAAAACAATGTTGATAATTTTGTTTGATAATCAAAGAAGCTCTTGTATTACTCAATTATCTTGATATAATCCCAATTGTGAACGATCTATTCTGATATACTGATTGACTATTTATGAAAAAGCGTTTCTTTTCCCCCGTTAAATCGCTTAATATTGATTTTTTGTAGTTCCTAAGTAAAAGTGTATGTATGGCAAATTTCGTATTCTAAGGTTAATGAGATTATTTATTTCCACGTGTTTCTCATGTTTACCTTCCTTATTGGAAGAACGATATTAACCATACTCGTATATTACACACATTAGGTTTGATCGATGTTGAGGTGAAACGTACCTCCTCGGTTAGCACGGAGAGCATGGTTTTTAATACTCAGGGTGGTAATCGTGAGATTCTTTTCGGTATATTATTCGATTCAGGGACGGGTGTAAATATAAAGACAGTTATTTTGGGATACATTAAGGTTTATTATCTAGTTAACATTATAACAATAATCCAGAGGCTAGGGATGTCGTACGTATACAAAAAAAGGCACATGGTGAAATAATGAAGAGGCTGTTTGAGGTGATTCCTCGATGGCGTGCTCGTCAGGACATCGACCGGCGACGTCGTCCGTAGACGTTATCAGCGACGCTGACCAGAAGATGGTGGGTCAGCAATTCAATATGTAGAGCGTCACCTGGCAGACACGAGGTTCCCTAACCTGTTGGTGCTGTCTGAAGCGGCGTGAAGAAGTGGTCCTCGCAGTTCCGCTGGGTGGTGAGGTCAACCACGTTGTCGGGACATGATGTGCGACAACACGTGGGCGGCAATTTCGGGAGCAGAGGATGGCTCGGACCGTGGCGGAGGGAATCAATCGCAGACACGCGGACACATGACGCACATGTGTAACCAATGTGCGGTCTTCGATATGGATATTATTATTAGTATTCTACCTGATATGATGGGAGAAAGGCTGAACCATTGCTGGTCCAGCCGGATGCAAACGGATTAACGTTTCTCCTACATCGTGGTGGTAACTGGACACTGGCGAAAAAACACAAGATGGCGGCCTACCCGCTACGGCTGACTAGAGGGAAGTGGCGGGCTTCTGCCTCGAAGCATAGAGTACCGAAAAAGCAGTGATACCAATAGGGAAGGCGGCGGTGGCTCACAGGGCGCAAACAGGAGAAGTTGGAAATAAATTTCGAAGAGGTACTTAACTGGGGAGAATTGGGGCGAATTCAGTGGCCGAAGAAATCGTAATGATGTACCATTACACTCGCTCTTATGTGGAATAATAAAAAAAAAAATAAAAAAAAGCTCCTTCAGTGAATGGCATACAAAAGTTGCAGGTAGATAAAAATTCTAGAAGGTGACAGTTTGGACAATTGAGAAATACAAAGACAGCCTATTTAAAGGTACCAATCAGATTCACAAGCTTAAAAAAAATGATCATTATTATACACATGGGAGACAGGTTTATGTCCTAAAAGGTGGCAGTTAGTTTGACATATTACAATTTGTTAAGTGAGAAAAAAAAAATACAAATTATAGTTTAGTTCAGAAAATTAAGGATCATTAAACACAGGAGAGACAAGTTTAAGTCCTAGGTGGCAGTTAGTTTGACATATTACAAAAATTGTTAAGTGAAAAAAAAAATACAAATTATAGTTTAGTTCAGAAAATTAAGGATCATTAAACACTGGAGAGACAAGTTTAAGTCCTAGGTGGCAGTTAGTTTGACATATTACAAATTGTTAAGTTTAAAAAAAAATACAAATTATAGTTTAGGTAAAAACACAAATGCAGTTAAGTTATAAATACAAAAATTTATCATTGTTTTAAAGTTTCCACAGCACAAAAGAGACACAATTGTTTTTTTTTGTAGCTAAATGGCACTCACTGATTCTAAAAGGAGAAGGGGTTAGGGTCTTGAGGTAAATTATTGTTGGACATCTCTAGCCTAGATGATAGATTATAAAGAAAACAGTTACAACAATATTATGTGTTCAGTCACCAGTAAAAACAAAAATTTAAATTACATACAGCAGAGGCATGTCCGTTTACATATTATGAGGCTGTATACCTATAGTGTTGCTTTGTATTAGGGTCTAGCTCCCTTTCGCCTCGGAAAATAAGGCACATCTACATATTCTAAGGCTGTATACCTATAGCGTTGCTTTTTATTAGGGTCTGGCTCCCTTTCGCCTCGGAAAATAAGGCACATCTACATATTCTAAGGCTGTATACCTATAGCGTTCTGACTCCTTCTATTCTCAACAAACACAAACTCTACAGGTGACTGAAACAACATATACATCTACAACATTTTAAAACATATAATGGACGTTATTGTTCAGGTGAATCGGAGAAGTGAACTCAATCGTAAAAGTGATTACCAATCCAATATGCAACACCTTTAACCGACTCACGACCCAAAACACACATGAACATATATAACAATCAATGATAAGTAAAAAATCTAAGTTATAAAGAAAATGGTGTTACCATATTTATATATTTAAACAATTGGCACATACAAAAATTGTATGTGGAGAAAAATTCTGTTCTGGTGAGATGGAAAAGTTCATAACATTATAAGTGATGGACAATCTGGTATTCCACACAAATAAAATAAGTTTTTATCCATCCAGAACACACAAGAACAAATGTATATAGCAATGAAAGATAATTTAAAAAAAAAAACTAAGTATAAAAAAAATGGTGTTACAATATTTATAAATTTAGACAATTGGCACATACAAAAATTGTATGTCAATGAAATTTCTGTTCTGCTGAGATGGAAAAGTTCATAACATTATAAGTGATGGACAATTCAGTATTCCACACAAATAAAGGAAGCCTAATCCACCCAGAACATACAAGAAGATGGAACATTCAAGTAGGAAGGGAAAATATAACCAAACCATAATACAAATGAGTTTGTAGGTCTATCAAGTTTCTCTAGCATTCGGGAGATTTACATTTATTCATTCATTCTATTGATTCATGCATCTTCTTTTAAAGCGCTTCTAACATAACTAGACCAAGTGGAGAATGGGGGCAGTTTATTCTTCATCAGACACTTATTCATACATACCATTACACAATAGACACTACAAACGCAAGTAAGATAGAAATTGGGACGCCACTAGATTTTCACCAGCTAAATCTAGAAAGTATACGTGTTTAGTGAATTTAATTACTGATTTATATTCATTTGGACGCCACTAAGTTTTGAGTTGAACTTAGAAACTATTCACACTTGACAGTGTACTATTCTTGTCAGTTCAGATAGTTATTGTGTTGTAAACATATTATTTTTACAGCACGAGGATGACAGAAGTTTTATTATTGAATGTTATTTACAACTAGTATAAAAATTAAGGTTATTACAATTAGGTGAATACTTGGTCAGATAGAATATTAACAAAAATATATACTCATGATATTGCGACTTTGCTAGCCACAGTTGAGAGACGAGAGAAAATTTAATAACGATTACCATGCGGGATAAGAAGGAAATGTGCGAAATACTATGAATTTCCCTTATGCCAAAGTGCAAGCGTACTGACAGTTATTTCGATCAACCGAAGCGTTTGAAATTTGAGAATGGAATACGCGGCGGATACACGCGCTGAGTACATGTGTACCGAAAGGAAGATCGACGCATGCGCATGTGGGAATAATTCGATAAATTTGAAATTACGATCTTTACAAAAGGATAAACATTTGAATGTAAAGATTTATGAATTTTGCATGGTAGAACTTGAAATCGTATGCAGTAATATATAATACGGATACCTAAATTTACACGAGTCCTAAATCGAATAATAACACCGAAATGCCACACGTTTGGGGCGCCAGTGAAACGTTCCTCCTCGGTTAGCACAGAGAGCATGGTTTTTATCTTCAGGGTGGTAATCGTGAGATTCCTTTCGGTATATTATTCGATTCAGGGACGGGTGTAAATATAAAGACAGTTACATGGGATACATTAAGGTTTATTATCTAGTTAACATTATAACAATAATCCAGAGGCTAGGGATGTCGTACGAATACAAAAAAAGGCACATGATGAAATAATGAAGAGGTTGTTTGAGGTGATTCCTCGATGGCGTGCTCGTCAGGACATCGACCGGCGACGTCGTCCGTAGACGTGATCAGCGACGCTGACCAGAAGATGGTGGGTCAGCAAATCAATATGTAGAGCGTCACCTGGCAGACACGAGGTTCCCTAACCTGTTGGTGCTGTCTGGAGCGGCGTGAAGTGGTGGTCCTCGCAGTTCCGCTGGGTGGTGAGGTCAACCACGTTGTCGGGACATGATGTGCGACAACACGTCGGCGGCAATTTCGGGAGCAGAGGATGGCTCGGACCGTGGCGGAGGGAATCAATCGCAGGCACGCGGACACATGACGCACATGTGTAACCAATGTGCGGTCTTCGATATGGATATTATTATTAGTATTCTACCTGATATGATGGGAGAAAGGCTGAACCATTGCTGGTCCAGCCGGATGCAAACGGATTAACGTTTCTCCTACATCGTGGTGGTAACTGGACACTGGCGAAAAAACACAAGATGGCGGCCTACCCGCTACGGCTGACTAGAGGGAAGTGGCGGGCTTCTGCCTCGAAGCATAGAGTACCAAAAAAAGCAGTGTTACCAATTGGAAAGGCGGCGGTGGCTCACAGGGCGCAAACAGGAGAAGTTGGAAATAAATTTCGAAGAGGTACTTAACTGGGGAGAATTGGGGCGAATACATTGGCCGAAGAAATCGTAATGATGTACCATTACAGAGGATATATTTTATTTGAAGCCTCTCATAATAGTACATAAAATATATTTTAAAAAAAAGCTGTGCTTCATAAAGTGTTGAGTTATTTTGGAAAACTTTAGCAATTAGCAATAAAAAAATAAAACGTTTTAATGTATGTATAAACAACAAGTTTTAGTTGCTTGCAACTAGCAAATGCTGACTTTGCTAGGGATGTTCACACACTGAACAAGACTTGCAGAAGTTGTCTTGTAACTTGAAGTTTTTGCTTTAGTTTTTAACACAAAGCAAAAACATTAGTGCAAAGTGTTTTTTTTTGTATACAATAGGTCGTTTGAACCCAATTAATGTAATACAATTTGTTTTTTGAACTATTATATAGATTCACATGACATGTGATAGATAGCTAATCTATCGCCATTTTATTGTCGCTTGAATTCTACATCAAACCAAAGACAGTGTGACAATCACACTGCCATCGCTGGGGATCGAACCAGGGACTTTCGGTACGGCAGTCAGAGCTCTTACCACAAGATCGTCCAATAATCAACGAAGGAGTGAAGGGTTGTGAAAAAGTGAACTACTTAAAAATAGGAATTAAACAAATATTTTTCAAATTATATATGTATTTTTAATTTTATGTTTTCAATGGATAGTTTTCAGTTAATATTTCTTCTCGAAAACTGTTCACCAGTATAATTAAATAACACCAAATACCTGTAATCATAAAAAAATCACTTAAATCTACCAAATATTATGCGAATATCAGATGCAGCGTTTATTTTATGTTTAAAATTTAAAACACGTCTCAATGCGCCCTTGAGATGATTACATCATGAAAGCGCCACCTTTCAAATCAAATCAAATCAGTTTATATTTAAATAAAATAAATGTTTAAGGCATCTATTGAGTACTTGTCAAATATTATATACCTACAAATCCCGGTATTATGTTGTATGATACAACATAATACCGGGAACGCATTAGTGATGGTTCGACATTAGGAAGACAATA
This sequence comes from Lepidostoma basale, assembly GCA_022606425.2. Taxonomy (NCBI): domain Eukaryota; kingdom Metazoa; phylum Arthropoda; class Insecta; order Trichoptera; family Lepidostomatidae; genus Lepidostoma; species Lepidostoma basale. The sequence goes on from JAHDVF020001183.1 coordinate 250,586, forward strand.
TACTTTCTAAAGTCAAGAGTATTTGTCCCCTGAACGTACTCTCACTAATATGAAAGACGTCGATCTCCGAGGAGATCGCGTTCAGCAGACTAATTGCTCTTACCACCGGTGTCACCAGAGGCAGATTGGTTCTGGCGGCCGGTAGGTAAAACAATCTGTGCTATCGCTGTCGGAGATATCTATCGGTGACAAAAAGACCAACATCCTCCAGTGCGGCTGAGTTCTCGAAGAATCCCCTGATTAATCTAAAGAAATCGGTTATTAGATGTCCATCTCTTCGAAGCTGTAGAGAATTGATTCCGAGCATTCTTGCTCTTTCTACTGGCATCACTAAAGGCAGATTGGTACTACGTGACGAAGCACAGAACAACTGATGTCGTGCTGTCGCAGGTCACCATCAGGAACAAAACGACCTATTTGTTCTAGAACATAGGGGTTCTCAATAGAGCCCCGAATCAGCTTGAAAAAATGCGTCGCTGAACATGTCGTTTCCGTAAATTATAATGCTTCTAGAAAACAGGCGTTTTCATACGTATTAATTATTTAATCACTATAGATTGTATTGTTTTGACCGAAACAATATGATACTTTAACATGATAAAGTGTTAAATTTAAAAACTTTGTTTTGCGTATCACAATTGTATTTTTATTTTACGCGAAAGCTATTTCGTCAACCTATGTTGACATCATCTATGTTGTAACACTTGATGATGTCAACATAGGTTGACGAAAAAGCTGTAAATTTAAAATACAATTGTGAAACATAAAAAAAAAGTTTTTAAATTTAACAGTTTACATAATTATTTGTCTTTACATAATTATTAAGAGAGATTTACATAATTATTTGTCTTTTTCTTTTTTATATACTTTATTTACAACACTAACTTTAAAAAAATTCAATTAAATATCAGACATGTTTTGGACAACCCAGTCCTTCCTCAGTGATATTATAAAGATATTTAAATTATTATAAAATTATTTACAAATATGATCAGTTTTGACAGATGTTACAAAAATAAAACACCTACAACACAAAGTATGGCGAACATAGAAGAAATTTATATAATTGTTGAAGAAACAATAAATACACACTCACCTGTCAATATGAGATTTAACGTTATTTGAAATATTCCGTTGAATGCTTCATCGTCTACAATTTCTATAAATCCGATCACCCAGGTGGAAACAAATGTTATCACAACAATTATGCAATTTAATACAACCCATATAAGAATTCCAGCCGTGGATTGCTGAAAAAAAAATGATTGCAATCACCTCGTGAACATATCTTCCTTTCCTTGACCACCTTCACACCCATCTGAATATTTCTACAAGCACTATGTCGCTTTATCTTTAACAAAATCTGGATATCATTCAATCCATACATGGTATCACTACCCTGTTCGAACAGACCATTCAGATAGTGAGGTATTGGTTCCCAATATCCTTTATCTATTATATAATACATGATGGGGCGTTTAGATCCGCCATTTTAGGAATGTACAGGACATTAACCCTTCCTTCCCTATGATGGGTATCTTCTACACGTTGCTTCTAATAACCATCAATATCTATAAAACTAACTAACTAACTAACCATCACGCCATTTCCCCGGAGGGGTAGGCAGAGAGGATGGATCGCCACAATGGCCTGTCCTGGCACACCTCCGGTCTTCCTCCACATTCATACATCGCACCATGCACGCACGTCGATTATTACGACTTCGAATGTGGCCGCCTTTTAGAAATTGGTTAATTTGGTCATGCCATGTTTTCCTCGGTCGTCCTCGGCTTCTTTTTCCACTCACGCTGCTTGTGTACAACTTTTTAACCATTCTACTCTCATCCATTCGTTCCATATGTCCGAACCATCTCAGGGATCTTTTTTAATTTTATTCATGATTCAGTCATCTGTCTTACATTTCTTTCTTATATCATCGTTCGGTATTCTATCATACAACGTTTTCCCGCACATTCTTCTGAGTGATCTCATTTCTACGGCGTTTATCCTGCTTTCATCCTTCTTTTGCCAGCTCCAAGCTTCACTTCCATACATGAGGGTTGGCACTAGAACTCCATTGTATACTGCCATCTTTGCTTCTGTGGATATATTTCTATTTGCAGTAATGACTTTGAGTGCGCCATTTATTTTATTCCCAGCACCAACCCTCCTTTCGATGTCTTTCTCCATTTTTCCGTCTCTTGTAAACATGCTTCCCAGATACGTAAATTCAGTAACTTGCTCCAATATCTCTATAAATATAATAAATACAATACAATAATAATCAGAATTTATCGGGTACATCGGAGGTATTTTGTGAACATCGGAAAGAAATTCGCGTATAAACAGCGCTGTGAGTGTCACTGAGACACTATATTCGCATCTCATTCTTGCCTACTTCACTGTGGAAGCGCGAAGAGCTCAATGTTTTCACTGCCGCCGGCAGTAGCTCTCGCTTCTCGGGCTTGCAACCAGAGTGGACTTATGCCCGTTCCGTGAGCGCGGATGGTTTTTTAATGTTTTCAGAAAATAAATCTCGATTATTATAATTTTTGACTTCAATTATAATTAATTAAGGGGATTAGCTATTTCCGATTTAAAATCGCTAATTTTTGATCGGGTACTGACTACCCAACACCGGAACTAGTATTGTAGCACTTTAGCAATCATTAATAAAAAAATAATAAAAATAACAAGTTTATTAATTTCAATGGTTGAATATACGATGAAAAATTTTTTTGGTATTCCAATCATAAAAAAATAAAATAAAAATCGCGTATAGATTTTTTGTAAACGCACTATCATTCATACTATTGCTAACGATCTCCCTGTCGTGAACGAACTCTAAAACATGTCACTTTGAAATTATGTATTATAATAAAACTTCTCTAAAACGATCCGTTGAAATAATCTTCTTCTCTGGTTTCAATCCTGGGATTGGTTTGCAGCAATTTCCTCTATTATTCTCTTCCATTCTTCCCTGTCTTGTGCGGCTCTTTTGAAATCTGCATATGATGAGCAGCGCACGTCCACCAACAGGTCCTCCAGGTACTCTCGGCGTGGGCGTCCCCTAGAGTTTGTCCCCTCGATCATACCCTCCATTATGGCATGCAAGAGACCTTCTTGACGTATTACATGGCCGATCCATCTTGCACGCCTTTCGGACAAGGTCCTGAGGAGGTGCCTTCCTCCTTCGATTCCTTGAAGAACTTCCTCATTCGTGATGTGGTCTCTCCAGGAAATTCCAAAGAGTCTTCTATAGGACCACATCTCAAAAGCCTCTAGTCTCCACTTATCCCTTTCGGATAGGCACCATGTCTCGCAGCCGTACATCAAGACACTCCATACATAGGTCTTGATGAGGAGTATTCTCAGTTTTAGGTCTATATTATTTGACTCTATTATTTTCGACCTTTTATTAAATGCAAGCCTAGCCTGATGTATACGGCTGTCGACCTCGCTCTTAGAATAAATCGCTCGTTGAAATAATATTAAATAATTAATTGGAATTTTAGATAAATGAAAGGAACAAGTATAAAAATTCTTAAAGCAATTAATATCGTTGTAGAAACTCACATTCAGAACAAAAATAAGAAGCAAAACTCCAAGAACCACATTTATTAACCAATGGACTAAGAAGACACTCATATCCGGGTAGTTGGTTACGAAGGTAAATGAAGTACTGTTATAGCTATCCCAGTGAGAGTAAGTTGCCATCGAAGCCCCCCATATTGGAGGCCCAACAATCTGAAAGTCATTGTAATAAATCATTAGTTCGGAATTAGTACCTCCTACCATATACACGCCAACAGCAACGCTTGAAATAGACACGGAGCAACGTATTCATACATTGTTTCAAAGTTTAAAAAAAATACAGCACACTGCCACTGCGACTCACGAATGGAGACGTTTTCATTCTCTGCCCCATCTACACGTAAGAACGATGAAAACTGGAGAAGGAATGTTAACGCTTAACGTACCGTGTTCAAAACAAAACGCTCGCTCCCATGTGGTATATTCAGTTTACCGCTAACTTTATCTAAATATCAAGCATATGACTCGATGAATCAAAATTTAATTTATGTCATCTTGTAGGGAATTTCATTAGGAATAGATCGATATCTATAACATACATGGATTATTTGAAAAACATATCATTATTAATTTTTTTCTGGAACCATGCGATTTCTGATATGGAATGCGTCACAGCATACGAGCAACTGGACACCAAGTATAAACTTGTCTCGCGGCCCGCGGCCGGCGCACAGACGCCGAAATTGGAAATGTATGGGGAAGAAAAGAAATTTTTAATGATTTTTTTAATTAAGAAAAAAGTACATATCTTTATTAAAAACTGTCTAGAACTTATAAATCAAAACAAAAAAAACATGAAACTAGCGTCTGTAATAATTGGCAAGGTTGTAAACAGCGGGAACCACGCGAATTGTCTCGCCGGTCATCCAAATTTCAAATAGTAGCGTACTTTTTTCCGAAGTGAAAGTCGTTTTTTTAGTTCTGTGTGAAAAAAGATAAAATTTTTCAAAATGAATAATGTTGTTGAAGGTATGTACTATTTTATTATATATTTATTTAGTTTTGATTTACAATTTTATCATTTAAAGTAGACGCTTAAAAAATATGCATAAAATCTATGATTTTTTAACCTTTTTCCGCGATAATTTGGACTTCAAAAAAAAAAAGCGCCATTGTCCACGATATAATTGTTATATATGTATTCTTTGTACTATCTACTATAAAGTAACATTAAAATCATAACCCTTTACAACCCTTTCTTCATACATTATAATTGATTTTATCTTTTGTCTCTCCAGGCGCCAGTTTGGGTCGTTCGAGCGGAAGATTAAATATAACTCGCATGGAGCTATTTTTAGAGTTACAAAATGGCATTTTTTTACAACAGGCACATAGTAAATGTGTCAAATATTTAATAAATTACATAAAAACAAAATTAGAGTACGCTACATGTTCCAAAAACTGTGAGCGGAGTATTTTGTCTCAAATTAAATGGACTGTTCAAAATTTTTTATTTAATTGGAAAGAAAGTAAATATTTTCTTCCGGTATTTACTAGGAAAAATTCAAGCTGGCTTGATAAAACAATTGAGCATATCAAGAAATTTCGTTGGCAATACCTTCAATCTCTCGTGGATCTGGACGCGGACGTCCTAAAAAAATATTTGATGCTAGCTGTTCGAAAATGAAACGAAGAAAAGTAGTGGATCTTGTTGAAAAAAGAACAGCACAAGAACTGTCGTATGCAACGCAATTAAGCTTACGCATGTCTGGAAATCGTATGAGTGCAGACATTGTCAAAATGGCGACAAATGTTACTCCAAAGAGACTTGGAAAAATGAAGAAATCATTAACGCCGAATGTTGTCTTAAAACCATATACTGCAGAAGAATCTTTAGCGTTGATTATTGATTGGAAGCTAACAAAAGAACAATACACAACATTACAAAGAGATGCTAAAAAACGAAATGCAAACATTTACCCGAGCTATGACTCAACATTGAAGGCTAAACAAGGGTGCTATCCGGATAGAGAAGAATCTACGATAGTTACTGAAACATTTGCAGAAATAAAATTACAAACTTTATTAGATCATACAGTTACAGAGGACGTACAAGAAATACGTCAGGAAGATTGGAAGACATTTAGGAAATTTCACACAAGAAAGACCTCGAGAATAAACACTAATACGGACCTAATAAATAGATTATGGGTTTCACCTGATCCCGTAATTTCAAGTTTCCGGAAACTTCCGCTTGGGAAAAGTCGTCCTCTTTCAAAAGAAGTTTTAAATTTGTTAAACCTACCACAATTAATAACAGTGCACGATTATGAGGACAGTGATACAGAAGTAATTTAATGAAAATAATTTGTTTATAAAATGCGTTTTTCCTGTCACATTTTTTTCTTATATAAATTGCCCGTTTTGTTTACGTTCATAATGCATATAATACCTATTTTTAATGATTTGTTATAGTATTTTTCCTCAATAATATTTGAATAAAATAAATTGTAATATTTTAGAAATGCTTTTATTTTAAAAAAATCTTTTTGACATCAAATTATTTTTTTCCCCCTAAATTGTCGAATTCGGCGTCTGTGCGGCGGGGCGAAGATAAAGGCACCTAGGCAAAATGTATAGTACGTTCAAGACAACGAGTACGTATTAATATTTGTCCCTTTTGGTAAAGTGTTAATATTTTCACAGTTCTGATATTATTAAGTTGCGTGCTGCGTTTCCATCCACAGTCGGTATTATTACGTACCTATTGAAAAGGCCAAAGATATAATTTATAATACGTTCAAAACAGCGAGTAAGTATTTGTCACTTTTGATAAAGTTGTAAATATTAGCAAAACAAATTCTACCTTAACACGAATGAAGGTGAGGGCAGTCTTAAAAATATTTTTTTTTGGGATGAAGGAAGTAATTTTTTGCTTTTTTTTTATTACGAAATATTGAGAACACTTCAATGGAGGTTTACAATTTTTTTATAATATTAGGGTCCATAGGTTTTAAGAAAATCAACTTTAAATTGGCAGTGGAAACTCAATTGACCACATGGCAACGCGACGGTTAAAGGGGAGACATACCTATCACCGACGTCTCAACCATTCTCCTCAACAATAGTAAAAACACTCAATACCTTTGTTGACTTTGCAACCAATTTACTACATTTACATAATGACGTCATACGTCTAGCACTAGAATTTGAGACATAATGCCGAGGATGGAAGTGAAAATAGCGAAGAAGAAGAAACAACACTGTCAAATATGAAGTTATCAGTGGTAATATCACATCTCGACGATTTAATAATTTACTATTGAAGTTCAACTATATAATACGTATTTTCGTAATTTTAATTATATAAAAAATACAGCAAACTTCAAAAGTGCAAACAAAACTTGATTCCTTTTTCAAAGCAGGATAAACGAAAGCAAGCGCGTCGATATCAAACAGCAACGTCACTCACGACGAGTGTCCGAAGACAATAAATTGAGTTTTGTTTGTTTGAAAGGTTTTGATTTATTTTAAATCTATTTTTATATAACGGACTTTCGTCTTCAACGGACACCCCCTCCTCCAAATTAGACCGTTACATTGAGGTTTTACTGTACGTGCAATATAAAAAATACACAAATAAAGGAAGATTGAATAAGAAGAAAACAACATGGCGACTGAGGAAGGAAAATTTAAAAACACATTTTTATTTGTAAATTATTTTTATTTTTATTATTTTTGTTCAGCTTGTTGTGGCCATCCACTCTTGGACGTAGATCACCTCTCGTATTTCCCACTCCATTCTATCCTGAGCGATCCGCATCCAGGCACTTTTCGAACTCTAGGGTGGTGTAACCCCTTAAGGCCGAAGTTTATTACTGATCACTGGGTAACAATGTTAACGGTTTGATAAGAAACGTGAAATACTCGTATAATATATGAAAACACGACTCGACCAAAAAATTTTCAAATGTTGACATTTTTTAGAGGAGACTACAGAAATGTGTCAGGATGGAAGTGTGTGGCGACTTGCTTCTCTACTTCTTTCTTTTCTATCGATGATGAATGGTTAACTACTTGTAAAGGATGTCAATAAATACTTGAATAACTGCACTTAGTATATCAAAACTTTACATTACTTGTCACATACTCGTACATGCTTCGGTAATAACATAACCTTTTATTATGTTATGTTATAACCGAAATATGTATGTGATAAGTGATATAAAGTGTTGTAATACTTAGTGCAGAATCCATAACAGAATGTGAATGCAAGTACAGAAAAAAATACTATTATATTTACAATTTGAAAACATGCGACAAAAATAGATCCAGTCTTCAATGTACAACCACAAAGAGAGCTATCCAGTTTCGGGTAGAACACCATCACGAATTCCGATAAAATGAACAACTAGTAACATTCCTTGTTTTTAATTTTCTTTGTAAAATATTAGTAAGAATTATTATAATAAGAATATTTATGTTCACAGGCTACATACAAAATGCTTTAGAATCGATCTGTCAGATTTAAAATGTGTAATCATTCCTTTTTATTAAGTATTTACTTTATATAATCTAGGGCTAGATAAATACTTTCGGGTATTTTTAAGGGTGCGATTCACCAAACGTTTTTCTATCCCTTTTGGGAAACGGCACAGTTATTAAATTAGTTGTGAAAGGGTAGATAAAATACCGGGAGTACCGCCACTACCCTAAGGATCTTTGGTACGAACCATGAAGCCCAACAAATTGATTGAATTCACATAAAAAAATTGAGAGGTTCAAAATATTTGTTAAAAAAATATATATTTGTACAACTGTAGCCTGAAAATAAGTAATTCACATCTCAGACGCCTCCAACCGGGTCATTAAAATCACTTTTAGAATCCGAGTTTTGCAGCCATATAGTAGAACAGACCATATAACATTCTTTGTCGGAGTTTCAGGTTAAGATTATCGGCACGTCGACGAAAACAATTAATTCCAAATGTCAATCATTTATTATAAATATTAAAAGTTATATAAGAAAGACATTTTTCGCCATTCAAATGTCTTTGATAAGCTAAAGTCTTTGATAAACTAACATTATGTCTTGATTGCTCTGGTCTCTTCGGATAGGCATATGTGCCCAATCCGTGCTAGGCGACCGGCTCTCAAGATGCTCGTTATATGGGGGCTGCGGGGTCATTATACGGATCTCTAGGTTGTTTTTATGCCTCCAAGTTCCCGCTGCAACACCCAGTATCATTCGTTTAACCCAAAAGGAAAATGTATGAAACTCTGTAAGTCTTCTTCCTTATTGTAGACCTATGTGGTCTGTTCTCCAAAGTGTTGCTCCTCCTGTGAGGTAGATTTCCATTTCTATCCTTCCATCTTTTAGGAGATCTTCCACGAGGACGAGTCTCAAGAGGTTGATTATTCAATACAATATAGGGTAGTCTGGTGGTGTCCAATCTTTGAACATGACCATACCAGTACCTTTTTTTCGCTGTCTGCTCCATCTTATAATCTCCTCAACCAAACTTATCTCTCTTATTCTGGTGTTCCTCACACCTTTTGTCCTCAGTGTCTTCATTTCGGAACCCCTCAAAACTTGTTTGGTCCTTACTGTGTCTGCCCTTGCTTACTCTGTAGGTACTTTTAAAAATACACAAGTACTTATTTGCAATGGGCAGGACATGAACGTTCTGAAATCAAATTTTAAAACAATTAAAACCAAATGTCAATAGTTTTAATATTGGTGATATTTTGATACATGTTCTTATTTAAATACTTTTAATTATTTATTTTTATACTCAATATTATAAACAATATATTTGTTAAAAAGAACTGTACGTATTTTTTAAACGGCGAAAAAAATATCGTACGTATAATATAATTAATCAAACTAACTAACTAACCATCACGCCGTCTCACCGAAAGGCTAGGCAGAAAGAATGGACTGCCACACTTTTCTTTCCTAACATATTTCTCTCGCTTGTCGTCTGTCGATGTCGTCGTGATGTCGTCTGTCGATGCCAGCGAGCCTGGCGAAACCGGTCGCTGTCGAAATAAAGACCAAAGTGGAAGTAGTTAAAAAATATTGTTTCATTTAATTATTATTTAAAATGACCCTTCATCAAGAGATTTCAGGAAAATCATTTGATTGTCTTACTTTTTTACTTTTCACATTTTTTTCCGTTTGACACCCCCTCTTTCAGTGTAATTAATTTAACAATAACATTAAATAAATGTGTTACTTATGTATGTAGCGGAAATATCGAGGCGAATAGGGTTGAGCTGGGCAGCTTTCTGCAAACTAAAACACGTATTTGAAAACAAGGAAACTCCAGTATGTCTGAAGAGAAAACTTTATGATTCATGCATACTGCCGGCGATGACGTATGGGTTGGAAACTGTGACCCTCACCAAGAGAAATGTAGAAAGATTGAGAGTCACACAGCGTTCCATGGAAAGACATATGCTCGGCGTCAGTCTCCGAGATAGAATCAGAAATGAGGAGATTAGACGCCGAACAAAAATAACGGACATCATGGAACGACTAGCGAGACTGAAGTGGCAATGGGCGGGTCATGTGGCGATACAGAGTGAGGATAGATGGACCCAGAAAATAATAAGGTGGAGACCGTGGGAGAATAGGAGAAACGTCGGCAGGCCGCAAAAAAGGTGGGCCGACGACATTGCTGCCGTGGGGAGGAAAATGTGGCTACGGCTGGCAGGAAATAGAGACGAGTGGAAGGGATTGGAGGAGGCCTATGTCCAGCAGTGGACCGATAAGGGCTGACGAAGAAGAAGAAGAAGAAGACTTATGTACCAACAAGGGGAGGGTTTGCCATAGGAAATTTACTTCGGGAAGAGATATTGCAGTATTCTAGTACGCCCTAATAATCGTTCATAGTCATAGTAAGATGGCGTAAGAGCTAGCCAATTTCAGAAAAAAAAAACATTTATACTTTTCACGTAAGGTTGTTATAGAAATTTATTGATCATTTACCAAGTACATGGTTTTAATACCTCCTAACTGGGGTATCGTAACTAGGGTAACCCGTTCTAGGGCGGCATTCCTGGCACTCCATATAATTTCAATATATAATTTCTAAATTTAGGGAACAAGTAATGAACAGGAGAGCAACACATATCCTAAAGTGTATAACATAAAATTAATTGTCTTATATAATATATTATAACACTATTTAAACTGTTTTTAAACACTATTTGCACTATTTACTTATTTTTAAAAATTACACTAGATTCAAGCCGTCCTTTTTTAATGTCTCCATAGTTACATGTTTTTTGTAATTGTGCATTGTCATTTTTTGTGGGTCGTTAAATAAACAATTCTTTCAAAAAATAATACTTGAAAATTAAGTTAAAAAATAAAACGCATGACGCGAAATTTAAACCAGAGTCAGTGGAATAGAGAAGATAAACAATCCGCTCAACCACCTAACTATTAAAACTTGTGCCAAAATCTAATATGTAAGCAACGGGGAAAAGTTCAAAAGCTTTTTTTCTAGAAATTGGCCGGCTATTACGTTTTCTTACTTTGACTATGGACAACTCTTAGGGGGTACTACAATCCTGCAAAATCCCATTCCGAAGTTAATTTCCTATATCGTACCCTCCCCTTGTGAATAAAAGGATTGTGGAACAACGGGAACATATCAAAAATTGGACAAGATGTTACTTTTATCCGGTTGTTTATTATATTTTCATTCTATTTAAAAACTTTAATTTCTAAAATATTAGTTATTTACTTTATTGTTTCTTGAACAATTATGTAAAACTGCATATCAAATAAATAATACGAATGGCAACATCTGTTTTCTAGAAGTTATGTTGTAATTTATGGGAATTCTTAAGGAATTATCAAAAGACATTTGATAATTTCTTAGAAAGGCGAAACATCTCAATCCCATAAAATATATGAAAACTTTTTGAAAATTGATGTTATCATTTGTATTAGTTATATTTATTTTTAAAACGTGTAAAATTTTCACACCATTTACTTTATTAAACTCAAAATCTTTTCCAACGGAGCGGTTGGTGAATTCCAAAAAATATTATTGGAGAGATATCTTATGTACCAATTTATTTTTAAATAAAACATATGCCTGGTTTTGTAAACTCCCAGTTGAAATATTTATTTTCTTTAAAAAAAAAAAACTAACTAACCATCACGCCGTCTCCCCGAAGGGGTAGACAGACACACTTTTCTTTCCTGACATATTTCTCTCGATTCCTCAACATTCATACATCGTGTCATGCACGCGCGTCGATTTCTCTGACTCCTCACATGGCCGACATTCAATATTTGATTTATTTGATCGTGCCACGTTTTCCTCGGTCTTCCTCTATTTCTGGTTCCATTTACATCATTAACATATAATTTTTTTACCATTCTTTCTTCATTCATTCTTTCCATATGTCCAAACCATCTTAATGATCCTTTCATTATTTTGTTCATGACACCATCATTCGCACCGTATTCACTTCTTATATTTTCATTCGACACTCTATCATACACAGAGTATCCACACATTCTTCTAAGAGATCTCATTTCAACTGCATTTATTCTACTTTCATCCTTCTTTTGCCAGTTCCATGCTTCGCTTCCATACATAAGGGTCGGTAGAAGAACACCATTGTGCACTGCCATTCTAGCTTTTTTGATAGGTTTTTGTTTGCGATGACAACTTTAAGTGCACCATTCACTTTGTTGCCTGCCCCAACCCTTCTTTCAATATCCCTCTCCACTCGCCCATCTCTTGTAAACATACTACCTAAATACACGAACTCAACTACTTGCTCCAAATTTTCACCATTCACGCTAATGTTGCAGACTGTTGTGGTTTCTTCCTTTTCAAAAATCATTACCTTGGACTTATTAACATTCATCGTCAGATCATTTCGCATGCATACCTCATACATACAATTCACCAGGACTTGTAGTTCATGCTCGTTGTCTGCAAGAAGGACAGCGTCATCCACATACAAGAGACAGCTTACTGACACTCCGCTCATTTTGGCACCTACATCCAACCCTTTCAGCTCTTTCATACATTTGTCCATATACAGATTAAATAACCACGGGGACATTTCGCAACCCTGTTTGACACCTTTATTGATATCAAACCAGGCTGTAAGATCTCCATTTACTCTGACACTAGCAGTGCTTTCCGTGTATAGCGACTTAATTGCCGTGATCAGTTTTGTACTTTTTCCATATTCAGACAATATTTCCCACAACTTTTCTCTATTAACGTTATCATTTTCTTAAATTATTTTCTTTAACTTTCCTTAAATTCTTTATCCTAAAGATATTCAAATCAAAATACATTTTATACACTCTATGGATTTAAAAAAAAATGTAAAACAAAGTATTCGATTGTGCGTGTGAATTTGTATTAAGTATACAATTATACCTAAGTGTTGTGTGGAATTATATAAAGGACTACGAATTTGTGACAGGACATTTTACTGATCGACAGTGAATTATTTAATAAAATCAATTGTTCTTGTTCTGTTTGTAGGGAGCGAAGATGCTTGGTCTCCCAATTGTGAAAAAGTCTGCATGCGGCTGTACTACAGGGACCGGCTATTTGATCACAGCAATATTTGAAATTGTAACTAACTAACTAACTAATTAACAATAACGTCGTCTCGAACCCAGAAGAGGTAGGCAGAAAGAATGGACTGCCACACTGTTCTATCCTGACATACTTCGCTCGATTCCTCACGTGGCAGAAATTCATACTTGATTTATTAATTTGAGTCATAAATAACTTCCCAATTAGGTACACAGTTCCTATTTTTTGGATTTACTTACAGTGAGTCCCCCGAAAAGGGGATTTTTGTTTTCACTAGATAGATAAGTGGCCTACTGAAACTTGACAGTAGTTACCTTCAAGAAATTGTATCTTCGTAGAAAGACAGCGCGGCGTTTGTGGAAGCTAAAAAGAAGGTTACTAGCTTAAAAGCAGTTAATGACACAGCTGAATGAGCGCTAATCTAATGACAGACCTTCATGGTTTGACTACCGCAGATGAAGAACATGAGCAGTTCATATTATGTTGTGAGAAAGAGCATAGATAAATTTACCCAGACTGATAATTACATACTTTTGATAAATACAAGAAAAGCATTATATAAATATATTTTTTCATCAATACTTATCTAACATCATGGTTTTAAGTGATCATCTACAATTACATTTAAGAGACACTTAAAGCAACTATTTTCTTAAACTTTGAGGGCAAGTCGTCACGGGTTAGAATTAACGTAAGGAAGTTGAAATTCTGTATTCGGGTAACTAGTAGACTATTGAACATGCGTTTCAATAATCCCAAAAAAAATGTTTTGCCCATATAAGGGACACCCTAATATTTAAGGATCAATCACTCCTACCGGACCCTAAAGCCAATATTCATGGCAAGAAAACTTTGTTGTGTGTATAGTGGGATCGCTGAGGAATAATCTACCACGAGCTGATGAAACACAACGAAGCGATTACTGCTGATACATATGCTTAGCAGCTGCAAAGATTTCATGAAAAAACTACTGGAATAGCATTCTGCACTCGTCAATTGGAAAGGCGTTATCTTGTTACACGATAACACTAAAACCACATACGACAAAAGTGACATAAAACAAATCTAAAGCTCAACTGGCCTGTTTTACCACATCCACCCTATTTTCCAGATCTCGCCCCTACTGACTGCCACCTTTTCTGTTCCTTACATAATTTTTTGAATGGTAAAATTTTCTTTTATGATGAGCAAGTCAATCGCAAGGTCCTCGATACATTCTTTCAGTCCAAACCCATTCAATTTTACGAGCATGGGATTGATAAGTTGCCACTAAGATGGCAGAAGATTATATTTAACAGCCGTGAATATTATATATACAATAGATTGTTGTAATGTTGTTAATTGTTTAAAGCAAAATAAAAATACGTTAAAATTTGGAAGTAATTTATGACTCGACCTAATATTTCACGATCATGCCACGTTGTCCTCAGTTTTCCACTATTTCTCTTCTTCTTCTTCTTCCTCAGCCTATTCCCGTCCACTCCTGGACAAAGGCCTCCTCCATTCGCTTTCATGTCACTCTGTCCTATGCAGACTGCATCCAGGTTATTCCGACGTGTCTGTTCATCCTTCCACCGTAGTTGCGGTCACCCTGCACTTCTATTTGCCGTCCACGATTTCCAAGTCAGCAGTCTTCTTGTCGACTTTTCGTCTGAGTTTCTGGCTACGTGACCTGCCCATTGCCATTTTAGAGTCGCCACCCGGTGGATGATGTCAGTGACCTTTGTTTTTTCTTCTTATTATTCTCTATTTATTACCCTCTACTTCCTTTCACGCCTTTGACATATACTTTCTTTACCATTCTTTTTTCATTCAACCTTCCATGTGCCCAAACCATCTTAATGATCCTTTCATTTTTTTGTTCATAACACTTTCATTCAGACTACATATTTATAAAATGTTAACGATGTAAATGGAACTAGAAATAGAAGAAGACCGAGGGAAATGTGGCACGATCTAATAAATCAAATATTGAATGTCGCCCACGTGAGGAGTTGGAGAAATCGACGAGCGTACATGACACGATGTTGAGTAAGCGAAAGATGTATGTCAGGAAAAAAAAGTGTGGCCGTCCATTATTTCTGCCTACCTCTTCGGGGATACGGCGTGGTGGTTAGTTAGTTAATTGCTGGTACTCAATTGATGCCTTCAACATGAATATTGTTTGTAACTTCTGTTGAGATAGTAAACTAATTTGGTTCGATTTGATTTAACATTGCAATATTTTATCGCTTTCGATTTTTATTTTACAGGCTTATGGTACACTGCTATTGGTGATGGATATTGTTTTTATAATCATTTTTGATAAAGATTCTGAAGCATTGTTGGAATTCGTTATGCATGGTGAGATTAAAAGCTCTTGGAAGATGAATGGGTCATATGGCCTAGGTCCAATGACATTCCAAATTATCAAGAATATAACTTTGATTTTATTCGGGGTATTGCTACTGGTTTCTGTTCTGAAGGTAATGCAAAATATGTATTTGAATATTAGCTATTTCATCTATTTGAGTTACACATAAGTTCTCACCGTTTTTTCTATAAATTTGAAATTTTATTTAAAAAACTGTCCTTCCTCACAAAAATCCTTCCTTACTTCATCCTCCCATCGGAATTTAGGCCTACCGACCCTTTCTTTCCACCCGAATGTCCCTCAAAGATTCTCTTTGGTGTCCGAGACGACGCCATTCTCTTCACATGTCCAGCAGATATCCATTAAGGATTACGTAAATAGTAACGCTAGGCTTTCCAATTGTCTTATAATCATTATTTCCTAAGTATATATATATATATTATAAAGCAGCAAATTTCCTAAAATGTTTATGTATTATATATTATGTTTATTTATTCAATAAAGTACAGCGGAACATAGAAGTAGGATGGAGTAGAATAAATGTGGTCTGGCATAATAATAGTAGATAAACTGCAATAAAACTGTAATTTTTCATAATTTAATGTATTTGTGAGGCCGCCAGGGCATGAGTGGTCTAACCTAAATTTAGACAATGGAGATAAATGCGATTGAAAATTTGACGTTTTTTTCCCATTTTTTTTTTTAACTACATGGGTTAGGGTCTTCTTTAGTGATAAACCTTGTTTGTTTGGTGAATGTCTTTAGAATAGTATTTTGAAATATTGGAAAATATAAAGTTTAAGGATATTTTTCGATGGTTACTTATAATAGACCACATTTGACTCCATATATTTAGATTTTTTGTCAGAGCAAAATAAGTATTTATGGCGATATCTATGTTTCCACTTGGAAATGGTGGTTAGATTAATTTTTCTTTTATAGTAGGTCACAAATAGGTGTGGGTTAGACCAATAACTCAATTTTTCAAAAAATGGTGGTTAGACCACTCTTGTCCTAGTGGCCTCATAAATACATTAAATTATGTAAAATTACAGTTTTATTGCAGTTAATCTAAATATCTATCTTTCTTTCACTAGTTCACTCATCACCACACGTTGGAGGCCTTAAATAAAAGTATTTTCTAATAATTAATATTAGGTTTTCCGAAATTAATGTTGTTTTTTCAATAGGCAACTTTGGCTTAGTATTTTTGGGTCTGTTGACCAGTAATGGCATGCGTTGTATTTTTTCTTCTTCTTTGTGATATTTTGCCTTTCTTTTAAATAAAAAAAAAATCTCTTCTACCCCATCCATAAATAATGGTAGAAACGTGTCCTTCGGAAACAAAATTAAGACGCTGTATGCTGTTTTTGTTTTATTAAAGAAAAACTGCGACAGAAGCAACATATTTTACGGTGATACACTGGATAAAAGAGAGTGCGTTGGTTCCAGAAATTTCGAAATGAAAATCTCGATTTGAAGGACATGCCTTGAAGCGGACAGTACAGTCTGGTGAAGAAAGCAGCTCTAGGGGCGGAAATTTAAGAAAATCCAGTGATGACCATTGAAGAATTATCGAAGAAGGTCGGTACATGACAATCGAATACACATTGCTATCTTGAGAAACCGGAAAGAAAATAAGATATCTGAGTTTCTCCATAACTTTATCACTGGATACGAAAAATGTGTCCTTTATCATGATATTAAAAAAAAGAAACAATGATCAAACCCCAATTCCATCACCAAAACCAAGACTATATTCTCGGAAAGCATTATTGTGTGTATGGTGGGATTTAAAAAGGTGTAATTTATTATGAAGTTTTAAAACATGGCCAAACTTTTACCGCAGCCCTCTATTAAGTGCGATGTTACAAGAAATTAGAATTGTTCTTGTGATTTGAAGGAACGTCATTCTTCAATATGATAACGCTCGGCCGCACTTTGCCAATATAACCCGGAAAAAATCTAAGTCCTTGGATGGGATTATTGCATCCACCTTATTTTTCGGACTTGGCAGCGAGCGATTATTACTTATTTCGCTCTTAAACAACACCAAAAAATTGACAATATCTAAGAACTAAAATCGGGTTGTTCGAAGTTCTTCGAATCTAAACCAGAGGAATTTTAGATCTAGTAAATAGACGGCAAAGAGTCGTAGATAATACTAGAAATTACTTTGCATAAAAAGAAAATTTAAATAAAAATCGAGCTTAAATTTTACTATAAAAAACGATATTTATTCCGGGAACACCTAATATTAATGAAAACGCCTGTGTTCATGATCAAATGTTTGATAATGCCATAGAAGTGCGGAACATGTCATTCCATAAAACACTTAATAAAACTCCTAGAAGACAGGCTTTTTCATTAATATTTATTATTTAATATGGAGTTTTACATCATTGTTCAAGAAACAATAATAAAATTACAATTACACAATTAAAAGCACAGAATTAATTCGCTATTATAAACCAGTATTATATACTATGTGTGTCGAATGAAAATATAAGAATTGAATGCGGTGCGAATGTTGGTGTTATGAACAAGAAAGGATCATTAAGATGGTTTGGGCACATGGAAAGAATGAATGAAGTAAGAATGGTAAAAAAATGTATTTTAACGATATAAATGGAACTAGAAATAGAGGAAGACCGAGGAAAACGTGGCACAATCAAATAAATCAAATATTGAATCTCGGCCACGTGAGGAATCTGAGAAAAACCCTTATAGTGCTGTTGGCTACATTTGCAGTCCAAAAAAAAGTTTCTAGCTTCCCCAGACTCCATTTGCAGTTCATATTTATAAGCCTTTGTACATAAGTTTTTTTATATAATTATAATAAATTGGATAATTTATAGAGCGCCATTTTTATGAATTGCTCATCTCAAGGGCGCTGTAGAAGATGCTCCGTTTTATCAACTAGATTAAAAAATAATGATAACAATAATAATAAACATATTTAGTATGAGGGCTGCACCTGACGTAGTCGATCAGCCCTTCCTGTCAGGAAATGATAATTTGAAAAGGTGCGTTTTGAGTCTCGATCTAAACTCTGATTGATTCTCAATGCACTTAAGGTCTGCTGGAAGATTGTTCCAGGCTGAAGGGCCGGCTACCGCGAAGGCTCGGTTGCCAAAGTTTGTGCTTGGACAGCGTTTTGGCAGTCAATCTACCGATCGCAGAAGACTTAGCTGATCGCAATGTAGATTGTCTAGCATTCAGAGTCTCGTTGATGCAGAGTTCAGATATATTAGCTGGTGCCATTCCATGCAACGCCTTATAAACCGTCCAGCAGAGCTTTTATTGTATCCTTTCTGGACATTTCAGCCAGTGGAGCTCCTTAAGATGCTGTGTTATGTGACAACTCTTTGGCACACCCTAACGTATACGTTTGAACGTAACATTTTTGCATACGTTCAAACCAATTCTGGAAATATTTCCTCCACTCTGAAGCTAATATTGTAGAAACATGGTTTTGAAAGTCAACAGCTTCATGAGGTGATGAAAATCGCTGTCCACGCATATTTTGTTTGAAAGAAGGGAACAAGAAAAAGTCATTAGGCGATAAATCAGAAGAATACGGGAAATGAGACATTAATTCGATGTTTTTCTCCTTCAAATATTCAGTTGTTTGACGTGCTTAATGGGAGCTGGCATTGTCGTGATGAAGAATGATGCGACGTTTTTTGTTGTTTTTCTTTAGATTATCGAAAACCGTTGGCAAACAAATTATTGTATACCATTCGGCATTATCAGTTCTTCGATCCTCTAAAGGAATGGTTGCAAAATGTCCAGTGCAACCGAAGAAACAAGCGATCTTGGAAGTGCTCCGTGAACGAACAACTTCAGTGGGATTGGGTTCATCGTCAAACACCCTAACAGTATACTGTTGTTTGTTTTCAGGTTCATACGAATATATCCAAGTTTCGTGTCCTATAACAATGTTGTATACGGATTTTGAACCGTCCTTGGTCGATTTTTTTAAACATTTCGTGACATCAATCAACACGAGCCTGTTTTTTCGTTTCGGTCCAATTATGCGGAATCCATCTGGAACAAATCTTTCTCACACCTAAATGCTCGTGCAAAATCGATTGTATTGCAGTCTGCAATATGCCAAGAGTGGCTTCTATCTGTCTGTAAGTCACATGCCGATCTTCTTTAATCATAATGTGCACAGCATCGATGTTTTTTGGAATGACAACCGATTTTGACCGACCTTCTCGTCATTCATCACTGACGGACGCACGACCACGACAAAATTCTGCAAACCAATTGTAAACAGTCTTCTCTGATGGTGCTTCATTACCAAAAGTTGCGCGAAGCGATTCTATGCATTGTTGTCGAGTAAGGCCTTTTTTAAAATCATAAAAAATCATCCAACGAAAACCTTCACGAGTGATCTTCATTATCGCACAAACTTGCTTCTTTTAAACGTTCACTATCAACAACCTAATCGGTCAATGACTATGTTGCCACTGGCTTTGCAATAACAAACGTCAATGTTCACAAATACAGTGAGCCATAACTCACTAACGCCATCTATTGTTCGATTGTAAAAACATACAAGGCAACCTATGTATTATCATTTTACTTTTCAGAGATCAAGGATAGGATTACTAGTATGGATAGCAGTTGAATGCGTAGTAACTACATTGTCTTTAACTAGTCCAATGACTAGTGGAGTATTGTCAATCGCGGAACATGATAAATTCGAGGGGTCTCTCATTATTATTGCGACAATGACTGATTTCCGTAAGTAAAATGTTATTTAAATAGTCCATTGTTTTGGCCGAAACACTATGATACTTTAACATTATTACCTACAGTTAAAATTTAAATCACTATTATGATATCAAAAATTTTACGATATTTAATATTATTTATAACACTATTATAACTCGGCAGAACAATTGTAAGTTAAATTAAATGAATGGGCAGATGCCTTGGAGTGTAATGGACTACGTATTAGCAGGAGTAAAACATAATATTTAGAATGTGAATATGAGGGCATCGCTACAGATTTAGCTCATGAAAATACAATTCACATTGACAATACTCCAGTTAACAAGGAGTCCCAATTTAAGTATCTTGGGTCGGTCCTTACTGCGGACGCCAACGTAGATACTGATGTCATACACAGGACAAACACCGCCTGGCTCAAGTGGAGGTCTCTAGCTGGTGTCCTGTGTGATTGAAAAATTCCAATCAGGACTAAGGGCAGAGTCTACAAGACTGCAGTGAGGCCCGCCATGCTATATGAAGCAGAGTGCTGGACCAACAAAAAAGTCCACGAACGTCAAGTGCACGCTGCCGAGATGAAAATGCTGAGGTGGGCCGGAGGCGTCACAAGGCTGGATCACGTAAGGAATGAAAACGCGAGGGGTAGATTTAAGGTTGCCCCAATAACGGAAAAAATAAGAGAATCTCGACTCCGGTCATGTGATGCGAAGAGACAGTGAACACATTGTCCAAAAATACCAAGAAGAAGAGGTCGCCCAATGGCAACATCATGGGCCAACATGGAAAAGGAGCTCCAAAGCGAGAACCTGACAGTGGAGATGAGTCAAAAAAGTTTGGCGTTTTCGTACGAAGAGGGCCGATCCCTGATGATGGGAAATGGCAAAGGGAAAGAGAGACAAAAACTTTTGTAACACCTGATGATGCCAACATCGGTTAGCGAAACAGCTGTCGCGACATTATCAGTGAATAAAAATAAATTGTGATATTATAAGTGTAAACAGTATTTTTTTTTAAACTAACTATCTAACTAACTAGCCATCACGCCGTCTTCCCGAAGGAGTAGGCAGAAAGAATGGACTGCCACACTTTTCTTTCCTGACATATTTCTCTCGATTCCTCAACATTCATGCATCGTGTCATGCACGCGCGTCGATTTCTCTGACTCCTCACATGGCCGACATTCAATATTTGATCGTGCCACGTTTTCCTCAGTCTTCCTCTATTTCTGGATCCATTTACATCGTTAACATATAATTATCTTACTATTCTTTCTTCATTCATTTTAAAACTAATAAAAACCAAAAATATTAAAAATAATAAAAACAGACGATTTAATCAATAAATCAATATGAAAAAGAGTTCCTTATTACAGCTTACTAAGATATTTTACTATGCAAGGCGAAATATTTCTCTCTCACACAACATATATAACAATACACATATATACAAAATATATTTTTCAATTGCAGGTATACGGTTTTATTCAGTGGCGTTGGTGAACAGCTTATTCGAAGA
Source organism: Lepidostoma basale (assembly GCA_022606425.2). Taxonomy (NCBI): domain Eukaryota; kingdom Metazoa; phylum Arthropoda; class Insecta; order Trichoptera; family Lepidostomatidae; genus Lepidostoma; species Lepidostoma basale. The sequence goes on from JAHDVF020001183.1 coordinate 272,321, forward strand.
AGTAAAGGATATGGATTGAAATATAACCGCGCCTCGTTGTCGTCCATCTTACGTCATAAAGCATTCAATTTTATAAAAAAATATATATTTTTGCAATGCCTCTCATCTACGGGTACCATGGCATCAACTGATGGAGGGACTAGTCCTGCTCGATACATAAACTGAAAACAGATATGCCAAAATCTTTATTTTGCAGACCTGACGCTTTATAAACCGCATCAAGTGTTTCTGAACGCAGTCATTTTTTTAAACCGTTTTTCCTTCCATCACAACTAACTTACTAACTAACAATCACGCCATTTCTCCGGAGGGGTTGGCAGAGAGGATGGATCGCCCTGGCATACCTCTCGGGCTTCCTCTACATTCATACATAGTAATATGCACGCACGTCGATTATTACGACTTCGAATGTTACCGCCTTTTAGTAATTTATTAATTTGGTCATGCCATGTTTTCATCGGTCGTTCTCGGCTTTTTTTTCCATTCACGCTGCTTGTGTGCAACTTTTTAACCATTCTACTCTCATCCATTCGTTCCATATGTCCAAACCATCAAGGGATTCTTTTTTAATTTTATCCATGATGCAGTACATTTCTTTCTTATTTCATCGTTCGGTATTCTATCATACAACGTTTTCCTGCACATTCATCTTAGTGATCTCATTTCTACGGCGCTTATCCTGCTTTCATCCTTCTTTTGCCAGCTCCAAGCTTCACTTCCATACATGAAGGTTGGCACTAGAAATCCATTGTGTACTGCCATCTTTGCTTCTGTAGATATATTTCTATTTGCAGTAATGACTTTGAGTGCGCCATTTATTTTATTCCCAGCACCAACTCTTCTTTCGATGTCTTTCTCCTTTTTTTCATATCTTGTAAACATGCTTCCCAGATACGTAAATTAGGTACTTACTCCAAATTCTCGCCCATCGCACTTATATCACAAATCGTCATACATTCTTCTTTCTCGAAAACCATCACTTTAGATTTAGGCACATTCATCACCAAGTCACTCTTTTTGCATGCCTCATACATCATTGACACTAAGACTTGCACATTTTCCCTACTGTCAGCTATTAACACTTCCATCACACTTCCATCACATAAATGTAAAATATTTCTAATTATAATAAATATTCGATGATTTAATTGCCTTTTTTATTTTGTGTACTTTTGTAAGGTGCAGGATTGAGGTGCTTGGAAGATAATCATCAAGGTGGCTTAAACTCTTCAAGAGTTGTATGGCCCAAGGAAGTAAGTAGGTAAGTAATTTTTATGAGCTTGATTTTAAAACTTGACTTTGAAGTTGTCATTGCAAAGATGAAAATGCACTTTGGTGTTATTGAGCCGACTCTTATGTAAGGAAGTAAACCATGAATCTGATTGAAGAAAGATGAAAGTGGAAAAAATGTAGGAATGACATCTCTTAGACGCAGGTGTGGTTAACCTGTATATGATAGAAGCAAAAACCCAAATATAATAAGTGAATGCGAATAAAAGTGTTATAATCAAATCAAATCAAATCAACAGACATTACAAAATTTATTTTGAAGGCATCTATTGAGAACAGGTAAAATAAAATATTATGTATAGTATACTACCAGAAACGCATAAGAGATGGTTAAACATTAGGAAGACAGGATACTCTCCAGAATTTAGAGTATTTGCCTTCTGAACGTACTTTCACTAACATGAAAGACGTCGATCTCCGAGGAGACCGCGTTCAGCAGACTATTTGCTCTTCCCACCGGTGTCACCAGAGGCAGATTGGTTCTGGCGGCCGGTAGGTAAAACAATCTGTGCTGTCGCTGTCGGAGATATCTATCGGGGACAAAAAGCCGAACACCCTCCAGTACGGCCGAGTTCTCGAAGTATCCCCTAATTAATCTAAAGAAATGGGTAATTAGATGTCCATCTCTTCGAAGCTGTAGAGAATTGGTTCCGACCATTCCCAAAAGATATGCCGTGGGATAGAGCCACGGATAGCTACCATACTCCCTCATGTAGAGATACCTCAGATTTTTTTTTTGAACCCTCTCCAGCATAACGTAATATCTCGCCTCGTGAGGACTCCATATCACAGAACCACTTTCGAGTCTGCTCCGAACCAATGCGTTGTATAGGACTCTGAGCACATTGGGATCCCTGAAAACTATGCCGGTCCGGACGATGAAGCCCAACATCTTCAGTGCAGTGCCACAAATCCTCTCAACATGTGCACGAAAAGTCAGCCTACTCTCATAGATGATCCTGAGATCTCTCATCGTATGATAGGATAATATGGATACATTTTTTGTTTTTTTCTTGTTACTGTGCTATGTTTCAGATATTATTTAATTTTTTTTTATATAATCGTTAAACTCCTTGTGTATTTTGGTAGGTCATTGTAAAGTTTAGATCCATGGTTCATTGTCCTTGATTGTCTTGTCTTTGTTTGTGTATTCGGTAAGTGATATCTGTCACAGTTTCTGGTCCAGTGTCTGTGTACGTCTGAGTTTTTAGTTAATTTGTAGCTGTTGTTTGTTGTTTCTTCCATGATCAATTCTGTGTAAAGTTGATCAGGTCTCTATTTTTTCTGGGTCTTCTACTGTCCCCCTGAAAGTCTCAAACGCACACAAGAGGCAGTTATCGCCCACTTTGAGAACCTAGGATCTAGATGATTTTCTTCCACGCTCCTCGAACAGTACAAAAAAACAAAAAGCCATTTAAATCGTTGAATATTTATAATAATAAAAAATATTTTACATTTATTATGTGAGAGTGAAAAGAAAAACGGCTTAAAAAAGACAGCGTTCAACACTTGATGCAGATTATAGGGCATCAGGTCTGCAAAATAGAGATTTTGAAATTTCTATATTCAGTTAATGTATCGAACAGGATTGGTCCCTTTATCAATAGACACCATGGTTCCCGTAGATGAGAGGCGTTTCAAAAATATCAATTTTTATAAAATTTAATATTTTATGACGGAAGATGGATGTCCATGAGAGGAGTTATATTTCAACAACTATCCTTTTACTTCTTCGTAAAAACTGTTCACCAATGCCAATACATAAAACTTTACACCTGCAATTGAAACATTTTTTTTAAATATTGTGTCAGAGGAAAATGTTTCGCCTTGCAAAATCAAATGTCTTAGCAAGATGAAACATGTGACTTAAATATAAATATTTAAAACTAATAAATAACTGAGGTTTTAATCAATATAAATAAGAGTTCCTTATTATCGTTCAACAATGAATAAATCAACAAAACGTGTAATTTGTATTCTTCTAATTTCCTTATTCCAACTAAGTAACTAACCATCACACAGTCTCTCCGAATCGGTAGGGAGAAAGAATGGACTGCCACACTGTTATTTCCTGACATACTTCTCTCGCTTTATAAACAATTCATTCATCGCGTCATGCAGGCACGTCGATTTTTCGGACCCTTTACGTAGCCGACATCCATTGTTTGAGTTATTTAGTTAATACATAGGTTGCCTTTTAAGTTTTTACAATCGAACAATAGATGGCGTTAGTGAGTTATGGCATCACTGTATTTGTGAACATTGACGTTTGTTATTGCGAAGCCAGTGGCAACATAGTAATTGACCGATTAGATTGTTGATAGTGAACGTTTAAAAGAAGCAAGTTTGTGCGAAAATGGAGATCACTCGTGAAGGTTTTCATTGGATGATTTATATTATGATTTTAAAAAAGGCCTTACTCGACAACAATGCATAGAATCGCTTCGTGCAACTTTTGGTAATGAAGCACCATCAAAGAAGACTGTTTGCAATTGGTTTGCAGAATTTCGTCGTGGTCGTGCGTCCGTCAGTGATGAATGACGAAAAGGTCGGCCAAAATCGGTTGTCATTCCGAGAAACATCGATGCTGTGCGCATTGTGATTAAAAAAGATCGGCATGTGACTTACAGAAAGATAGAAGCTACTATTGGCATATTACAGACTGTAATATAATCGGTTTTACATGGGCATTTAGGTGTGAGAACGATTTGTTCCTGATGGATTCCGCATAATTTGACCGAAACGAAAAAAAGGCTCGTGTTAATTGATGTCACGAAATTTTGAAAAATTTCGACCATGGAAGATTCAAAATCCGCATACAACATTGTGACAGAACATGAAACTTGGATATGTTTGTATGAGCCTGAAAACAAACAATAGTATACTTTTAGGGTGTTTGACGATGAACCCAATCCCACTAAAGTTGTTCGTTCACGGAGTACTTCCAAGAAAATGATCGCTTGTTTCTTCGGTTGTACTGAACACTTTGCAACTCTTCCTTTATAGGATCAAAGAACTGTTGATGCCGAATGGTATACAACAATTTGTTTGCCAACGGTCTTCGATAAACTAAGGAAAAACAACAAAAAACGACGCATCATTCTTCATCACGACAATGTCAGCTCCCATAAAGTACGTCAAACAACTGAATATTTGTAGGAGAAAAACATCTAATTAATGTCTCATTTCCCGTATTCACCTGATTTATCGCCTAATGACTTTTTCTTGTTCCCTACTGTCAAACAAAATATGCGTGGACAGCGATTTTAATCACCTCAAGAAACTGTTTAAGACTTTCAAAACCATGTTTCTAAAATATCAGCTTCAGAGTGGAGAAAATGTTTCCAGAATTGGTTTGAACGTATGCAAAAATGTATAGACCTAAAAAACAAATATTACGAAAAGCAATAAAACACTTTGTTTCAAACTTGTTTGTTTCTGTTTCACTTTTTGTAAAAACTTTAAAGGCAACCCTCGTATATAATTTTTTATTAATTTATTATTTTCATGTGTCCAAAACATCTTAATGATCCTTTCATTCACTTTGTTGTCACATTCACAATAACATTCACTTTCATTCACTTCGGGTGGTAGTCTAGGGGATAGAACGCTTGGCTCCTGATCCAGGGGACACGGGTTCAAGCCTGGACACGACCAGATTCCTTCTTCATAACAATGAGCTATTTTCTGCTCACATTGAAGATTGTAAAATAAATTCTAATATCATTGACATAAATCAATGATGTTAGTCTTTTAAAAAAAATATATAATAATAATAATATTTTCATTCGATGCTTTATTATACCTAGATTTCTACACATTCATCTAAGAGATCTCATTTCTATTGCATTTATTCTACTTTCATCATTCTTTTGACAGTTCCACGATTCACTTTCATACATAAGGTTTTGTACAAGAACACCATTGTGCACTGCCATTTAAACGATTTTTATAGGTTTTTGTTTACGATGACAATTTTAAATGCACCATTTACTCTCATCACCATTGGCTGTCTCTCGTGTCCGAGGAAGACTGACCTTCGCAGTTCAAATCAAATCAGTTTATTAATTCAAAAGACATTACAAACAGGAAAATGTTTAAGGCATCTATTGAGTACAGGTAAAATATTATAAAAATACAACAAAGTACCAGGAACGCATTAGAGATGGTTCGACATTAGGAAGACAACATACTTTCTAAAGTCAAGAGTATTTGTCCCCTGAACGTACCTTCACTAATATAAAAGACGTTGATCTCCGAGGAGACCGCGTTCAGCAAACTAATTGCTCTACCCACCGGTGTCACTAGAGGCAGATTGGTTCTGGTGGCCGGTTGGTAAAACAATCTGTGCTGTCGCTGTCGGATAAATCTACAGTTATAGGTCTGCATGTGACTGAAGAGCCAAATCCTGGACATTACATTTGGGAGTACATAATTTTCCTTGCATTCTTCAAGCATTCTGAAGAGGTGACCAGCTCAGCGCAGTTGTCTCGAATGATGGCAGCCTCAATACAAGTCATATTTACCTCAGGAAGTATGATGTCATTTGTCCGTTGTCTTGCCATTTCACATTTAGGATCCTTCATAGACAGCGTTGGTGGTATCGCTCTAGGGCTTTTGTGTATCTTCTCTATGGGGTCCATGTTTCTGAGGCATATAGGACTATTGGCAAGACAACAGACTCGTAGACAAACACCTTGGTGTCTTTTCTGAGATCATGGTTGTCAAATATCCTCTTTCTCACGCGCCTGAAGGCAGCGCTGGCTAATTTTATGCGGTTTTGGATTTATTCGTCAATGTGTACATTTTGTAATATATGACTACCTAGGTATTTGTAGTGTGAGACAGCCTCGAGTGGGATGTTCTTCACATATATCAGTGGTGGGGCAATGTTCGACATTTTGGGTTATTTTTGATACATGACTTTGGTCTTTCCAATATTGACCTTTAGTCCCATCATCTCGCTTGCCCCACATACATATTTACGATATCCTTAATAACCTCCTCAGTGTTGGTACAGACAACAGTGTCATCTGCGTACTGTAGTTCAGTTACACAGTGGGTGTTGCTTTTGGATTGGAGCCTTCTAAGATCTCCGAAGTCACTCGATGCGGTATGAGAGGTGTATACCAGTTGGTAGCTTGTGCGTGATTATTTTGAGCATGGCGTATAGAGGGAACAGTGTTGGTGCGATAACGCATCCCTGTTTTACTCCAGTCATGACATCAAAACGGCCGGTGGGTGCACCATTACTTAAGAATCTTGCCTTTATTCCATCATGGAGACGTCGTATAATGTTAACAAACTTTACAGGACATCAAAACATTATATTCTCCACAGAGTTTCACGGTCTACTGTGTCGAATGCCTTTACTATATAAAAATACCATATATAGAGGTTAGATTTCTTCCGGACATTTCTATTAGATAAGTCTCAGAGAGAAGATCATATCATTCAAGCCTCTTGCAGGCCTTAAGCCACAATGTGTTTTTGGGAGGATGTTCTCATTGCAAGAAAGCACGATCATAGAAACATGCTTTATTGGCTCTGACTGGAATTGCTATATTGTTTGCACTTATTTCTACCGATCTGAGTGAATGTTGCCTTTCCGTTGGCATGGGTGTCACGCGGAGGTCCGATATATACGCTGGCGCTCTCTGGTGTCGAGCCTTAAACACTGTCAAACACCATTTATATTTTATATTATTTTACTCCAAGAACATTGTCTCAAGTGGTAATTATGCTGTTCCTGAGGCTTTTCCACGTGTCCTCTGTCATGTCGACTCCTGGGGAGGATGTCTCTCAATTTTAACCCTCAGGGTAACTTGGAACTTTTGATGCATGGACCGATCCTTCAGCATCTCTATATTGTATTTTACCCTATATAGTTTTGGATTATTAAGTCTTTTCATTCTTAGTGGGAAAAACATTTCAGAGCACACTTATCTATGGCCGGTCAAGCAATGGTCTGTTCCACTCATAGCTTTTATGATCGTGACCTATTTTTGATCTCTCTTCCTAACGATGACGAAGTCAATGAGATGCCAGTGTTTGAATCTAGGGTGTTAGAAAGAGGTTCACTATATTGCCTGCCCTAACCCTTCTTTCAATATCCCTCTCCACTCACCCATCCCTTGTAAACATATAAAATCATCCACTTGTTCCAGATTTTCACCATTCACGCTAATTTTGCAGACTGTTAGGATTTATTCCTTTATTCAAAAATATGAATTTAGTAAATTGCGTTCCACAACATTTAAGCCGCCATATTGATACAGATTTATAAATAAACAAATCAATTATTTAACCCTTACTACTCCTTTGTTGAATGCCAGCCGACATCGCAATATGCACGTTACAACTCAGTTGTCGGCTGGTGGCCGACAAGATAAGACTTTCGCGCGCGGTGTATTTTCGTGCCCAAAACTTGACACGTGTCGTGGTTTCTTCTGATTATTCGTTAAAAAACACCATTTAATTGACTGTTTCTTATTAATATTTTACTATAAAAAAATTCTTGCAAATTCACATTACCTAAAATAGCGGGATCTTCGAATGATACGCCATGCAGGGGAGCGATTAGAGTATAAGCCCCACTTCATTGCGAAACTCGACAAAGGTTCTAAAGACTGTACTGTGTGCAGTAATAGAAAGATTCCAGGGGGAAGACGGGAAACAGTGTGGTTTTGTGAGACCTGTTCCAGAAAACCTGGTCTCCATCCTGGAGATTGTTTTAAAAAGTACCATACTATGCAAAACTATAAGTAGTTCATAATGTTATTTGTAAATTGTTTTTTATTTGAAAAATAAATCATTAAAATGAATTTTTAAAGATTTTTTTTTTTTGTAACTATCAATAATTTTTTTTTGACATTATTTCAATTAGAGTTGGCTGACAAACAATTCCAAAAAAGAATGGAGTGGTAAGGGTTAAAGAGATCGATTCAAGTTTTTACGATTTAGTTAGGACAATGTTTAATTTTCAATTTGTATGGGCGTTAACACTAATTTCTTGCTATGAGTAGTTTTTTAAGAAATAAAATTATACATACTGAAACAAATCATTGATACAAAAATGCCCAACGACCCTTCAAATTTATCATGTTCCGCGATGGACATTGCTCCATCAGCCATTGAAGAAATTATATACAATGTAATTACTAAGCATCCAGTTGCTATCCATACTAGTAATCCTATCCTTGATCTCTGAAAAGTAAAATGACAATTAATTGTATCTCAATGGAGACGAAGATGTAAATTGTTTTTTTGGAAACAGAATATGGTAGTCGAGGCGTTTACAGGACTTATGACCTGTCATTGGTTGGATTAAGCGATCGCTTTATGTTAACAACATTCCTCATTCCGCCCTTCTTACGACCACCACGTCTGACAAATTTTTGAAAGATGTATATATGCTACTATGTTGAGAATCACTTCACATTTTTTAGTTCAATCCACACTAGCGCCATCTATTAAGATTAGGTGTAAGCATTAAGCAGAAAATGACAGTATTTTAACCCCCATTGTACGGCTGGCTTCATTTGCAGTAAAAAAAAAAATTCTCGAACTGCATTCAGTAGCATTTACAACTCAGACAGATAGTCCTATTTTTTATAATATTTCGTACAATTTAGTGATAAGCGACTAAATCACAAAGGCTTATAAGCAGTGGCGTGCATAGGGTCAACTACCAAGGCAAGCCCGTCCGAGTTTTTTGTGTTATTATATTAGTAGAGGGTCACGATAATTTTTTTTTTTTTTTATGTACACAACAGGTCGTTTGGACCCAATTACTGTATACAATTTAAATTTTTTAGCTATTATATTGATTCTCGTGACATGTGATAGGTAGCCAATCTATCGCCATTTTATTGTCACGTGAATTCTACACCAGACCAAAGACAGTGTGACAATCACACTGCCATCGCCGGGAATCGAACCCAGGACCTTCGGCATGGAAGTTAGAGCTTGTAACCACTCTGCCACGAAGGTCGTCAATAATAGATAATGTATTTTCCGGATTAAAAGAGTGTTATCTTTCTAAATTAATTTCCTGAATCAATCGATTTTATGTCCCATTTTAGGCGCATTTTAAATCTATACAAAAAAAGTTCTGCGCAATCAAACTCATGTTCTTGTGTAATATAATAATGTTTTTACAAATACAAGAAGGAAAATAATTAATAATAAACAAACTGTAACTAGACAATGATAATTAATTTTGTTATAATAATACCGAAACACGAATTATAAATAAATGTTCGTAAAGAATTTTTATTTTCATAACATGTCCGCACATAACGTAAATGAAAGGTAACATTCTGACAATAGAAATGAAGTTCGTGTCACATCGAATAGTAACATACTTCAGAGTGATAAAGCCCGGCTTCAAATCCATACAAAAAATTGTAGATATCTTCTGATATATACGCACCTAGCTTTATGATTACAATCCAAAAATACATAAGTGTCTTTTACATTTTGCAAGCCCAATATGAAGTCCATCGAAAACATGAAACAAAACATGTAAACGTAGGTAATTTTGCGGGCATCTCATCTACGGTACGTATGAGTAAAACAAAATACGGCGCGTATGAGTGGAACAAAACATCATATTCTGTTCCCAGAAAACAATTTACATCTTCGTCTCTATTGAGATACAATTAATCCTTATAAAAAAAAAATTATCCGCAATGGGTAAAATCCAGTATTTGTCTTCAAGTATTTGTATACATTCAAAATGTTGTACATCTTTTGTATTACCTTCAGAACAGAAATCAGTAGCAATACCCCGAATAAAATGATAATTATATTCTTGACAACGAGGAATATCATTGCACCTCGGTGATATGACCCTTTCAGCCTAAAGTTGCTATCCATCTCACCATGAAATCGATATTCCGACGATCCGTAAGGAACTTCGTCAAGCATGAATATGCAAATTATATCTCCCACCAAAAGCAGTACACCAACAGCCTATAAAATAAAAATATTGCAATGTTAAATCAAATCTAATCAAGAATCAATTTTATCTCAATAGAGACGAAAATGCAAATTGGAAACCGAATATGGTTGATCAAGGTGTTTACAGGACTTATGACCTGTCATTGGTTGGGTTAAGCGCACGCTTTATGTAATACAACATTCCCCATTCCACCTTTTTTCTTATGACCATCATGTCTGACAATTTTTTGGAAGTTGTATATATGTTAATCTGCAACACCACCCTTTGCATGGTAGTTTAATTAATCTACACAGTAACGCCATCTATGAAGATTGTATTTTAAGCATAAAGCAGAAGATCTTTTTAACGCAATGTGAAAGGCAACCGCCATTTAGCGCATTGCTAGAAACCGCCTGGAGATGTCACTCCAATCTATATGCTATAATTTTGCTAACATATTCTATTTCCTATTTGCATCTTCGTCTCTATTGAGATACAATTGATCCTTGAATTGATAGCCCGCAATGGGTGAAATCCAGTTGTTCGTCTACAAGAATTTGTATACTTTCAAAATGTTGTATAAAAAAAACAAATCTAATCAGTTTATCATCTAAACAGACATTACAAAAAATATTAATGTTAAAGGCATCTATTGAGGACAGGTAACTATCTAAGTAACTAACCATCACGCCGTCTCCCAGAAATAAAATACCGCCTCACTTTTCTTTCGTGACATGCACGCACGTCGATTTCTCCGACTTCTCACGTTGCCGACATTCAATATTTGATTTATTTGATCGTGCCGTGTTTTCCGTTGTCTTCTGTTCCAATTACACCGTTAAGATTTTTATGCAGCGCGAATGAAAGTGTTATGAATAAAATAATGAAAGGATCATTAAGATGGTTTGGACACATGGAAAAAATTAATGGTAAAGAAAGTATGAACGACCATGGGCGCCCGCAGAAAATTTTCTAGGGGGGGGGGGCAAAATATTTTAGTAATGTTTTAATGTAGTTTTAATTTGCGGTAGCGTATTTGTATGGTGAACGAACGGACAGGACACTGTAGTAATGAAGGGCGTACTGTAACAACAATTTTTATTTTTACACAATATATGTGTACCTATATAACATTATTTGACTATTTCCAATCAATCCAGGGGGGGGGAGGGGGCAAGTGCCCCCCCCTCCTGCGGGCGCCCATGTAAACGACATTCAAAGAAGTAGAGGAAAACAAACAGAGGAAGACCGAGGAACACGTGGCACGATAAAATAAATCAAATATGAAATTTCGGTCTCATGAGGAGTCAGAGAAACCAACCTGCGTGCATGGCATGATGTACGAATATTGAGGAATCTAGAGAGGTATGTCAGGATAGAAGAGAGGTCCATTATTTCTGCCTACCCCTTCGGAGAGATGGCGGTATGTTTAGTTAGTTAGTTAGTTAGTTACAATTTCGATTATTGCTGCGATTAAAGAACCAGTTTTTGTAGTACAGCCGCATACAGACTCTTCCACAATTGGGAGACCAAGCATCTTCGATCCCTACGAACAGAACAATAGAACAAGTGATTTTGTAAAATAATTCATTGTGGATCAGTGATATGTCCTGTCACAAATTCGTAGTCCTTTATATAATTCCACACAACACATAAGTATATTTGGATATATAATATAAACATACACACAAACACACACACACACACACACACACACACACATAAACGAATACCTTGTTTTAAATAAACAATTTTCGATAGAGTGGAATCATGCGTTTTAATTTGAAAATCTTTAAGATGTAGAATTGAAGGAGAGTCAAAGAAAATACTCGTAAATTAATCAAATGATTTTACTGAAATCGCTTGATGGAAGTTCATTTTAAATAATAATTAAATAAAACAATGTTTTTAACTACTTCCACTTTTATCTTTATTTAGACAGCGACCGGTTTCGCCAGGCTCGCTAGCATCGACAGACTGGTTACACTATTGTAAACTTAGTCCTTTATATACATACAGATCAAAAGGTGTATACAGATGAAACAGTGTTTCAATTCATAAGATGACATAGAGTAGCAATTTGATTATTAATGTTTATAAAATTAATACGTACGATTTTCTTTTACGCCGCCTAAAAATATGTACAGTTCTTGTTTACAAATAGATTGTTTATAATATTGAGTATAAAAATAGACAATTAAAAGTATTTCAATGAAAACATGTTTCAAAATATCACCAATAATACAACTATTGACATTTGGTATTAATTGTTTTAAAATTTTGATATAAGAACGTTCATGTCCTGCGCATCTGCAAATAAGTACTTGTGCATTTTGAAAAGTAGCTACTGAGTTTCAAACATTTTTCTTCTGGGTTGAACGAATGATCCTGGGTCCCAAACCTTGTGTTGCAGCGGGAACTTGGAGGCATAGGAGGAACCAAGAGATCAGCGACAGCAGAGATTGTTTTACCTATTGGACGCTAGAACCAACCTGCCTCTGTGACACCGCTGGGAAGAGCAATTAGTCTGCTGAACAAATTCATGCTGTTTATAATGTCTGTTGAGTTAAATTATTATTATTTTAGATTATGAACTGAGAGAAAATTATTTAATGAGATAATCTAATATATCTTATAGCTTTGATGACCAGTTGCTGGTTGCATCTCTGTCCTCCTGGGAATTGGACTATCCCTGGAATTGAATCTTTTTGGTGGTCGGTCACGTGATCGAGGTAAACTGTTTCGAGCTATCTTTGGGATCCTGTTTACTTGCATAAGGAGACATGCTCTTTTCAGTATCTTCTTCTTTGGCTCCTCCATCTGACAATGTCTTCATCTCGCAATTTTTTCGGATTAAAGTTTTTCTAAGAAGGGAAAAAAACGTTTGTGGTAAGTTTGTTTCAAGTAAGTTTCTTATGCCTCCCCTTTACCCTCACCCTATGACCCTTTTTACCTCGTTTCTATCGAGCCCCCTGCATTTTCTCCTATTCCCCCTCCAGACTGTCACGCCTTCCTCATGTTATAACCATATAAGTGTTTTTTTGACATTACTTTAGTACCTAGGATATAAATTCACCCAATGTTGTCATTACGAATATATAAATAAATGTTATTATTTTACCCGTATAAGTGCGGGACATAGAAGGGAAAAATATAAGATTAAATGCGGCCTGGTATCCCTTTGCGATCGATCTATTAAATGTAAGTCCCGGATGGACGGGGAACTTGCCTTGGAAGTTCTTTAGCGAGGCTGTTATAGTGCGCCGCTGCGCCCTATAACAGCCTAGGGTATGTGATGGGAAACCTTCTATGTTTCGAGTAAGTTTGTTTCCTTTGATTTCCGCTGTAATGTACCCATGTGTGAGTTTTTCGAATGGTTTTATGATCCCTCCTTTTAATATTATTTTTATTTTTGTAAATTTACATGTACGGCGGGACATAGAAGATAAAATAATGTGAGTTAAATGTGGCAGTAAATATATAATATTATATTTTATTAGGACATGAGGACTGACAGCAAGGTACGCATCTATAAGACCTGTGTGCGACCAATCCTCACATATGGCATTGAATCGAGGGCAGACACTATCAAGACAAAGAGCATGCTCAGGACAACCGAGATGAAAACACTCCGCGCTATAGCTGGCAAGATCCTACGTGATCGAGTTAGGAATACAGCAATCCGAGAAATCTGCGAGGTCGAAGATGTGGTCAGATGGGGGCGTCAAAGACGGCGATACTGGCATCAACTCGTAGAAAAGATGAGCTAAAATAGGATACCACACATAGCTCTCCATGGAACGCCAAACGGACAACGCCGACCAGGAAGACCCCCGAAACGGTGGAGAGAAAGCTGGAGTTCAGCGTCTCAAGAGAACCTGCCTGAAATAACAGACTCCTGAGTCTACTAAAAGTGAAGAAGAAGAAGAATATTTTATTACTAACAAAGTCTCGCAAGGACGAGGGACGAGCCTAGGGATTAAAAGGGCGAAGCTGACGAAAAGCGCCATAGCGCTTATAACGAGCTTTGAGTATGGTAAGCGGTGGGAATCCTTTATGTTTCAAGTAAGTACCGATTGCCAATGAAATATTTTTATCACAGAACACATAAACAAACGCAACTCACGTGTCAATTCACATTTGTAATGTCATTTTACTATTTTATATTGATGTAAAGATAAATTTTTTTTTGTAGTGAGAATTTATTAGTACATATATTGAAAGGTGCGTATTCAACCAGGTATAATAAAAATATTCCAATACGTGAAGTGTTTATAATTACAAAACTGATTTTTCGACAGCTGAAATGTGATTTATTTCACAGTGCCACGTTTATTTCTTCTTTCAAGTTCTCTTCTCTTTTATTATCTTTTATTTAATTTGGTTTTAGGAAATTGAAATCGATAAAGATGTTTTTCCTACCGAAATTAAGAAAATCTCTCTGCGGCTGCACGTTGGAAGCTGGAACTCAGCTCATCGCGTGGATACAAATAGTAGGTAAAATAGCTATTCTCAACAATACATTAATCTTACATGGATCCAACTTTCTTCTTTCTTAAACTCACGTTGAAGTAACACGTGTGAAACTTTACTAAAGATATTGGAAATAGCAGATGATATCAGAAAGGAATGTAAAGCGAAAGAAAGTATTATGAACAAAATTAGGAAAGGATCACTGCGATAGTTTGGACATGTGGAACGCACGGATAAAGAAATGAAAAACAAAAATAAACCATCACGCCGTTTCCCCGTAAAGGTAGGCAGAGAGAATGGACCGCCACACTACTATCCTGGCACATTTTTGTAGATTCCTCCACATTCTTACAGCGAGTCATACTCGCACGTCAGTTCTTCCGACTTCTAACATGATCAACCTTTAAAATTTTATTGACTTGGTCATGCCACGTTTTCCTTGGTCTTCCTCGACTCCGTACTCCATTTACATCATTAACGTATACTTTCTTAACCATTATTTCTCCATCAATGCGCTTCATATGTCCAAACCAACGCAGCGATCCTTTCATAATTTTGTTCATAATACCTTCTTCCGCTCTACATGCCTTTCTTATATCAGCATTTGAGATTCTGTCGTATATCGTTCTACCACACATATGTACGACTTGGGGACCTCATCTCTACCGCATTTATTCTGCTCTCACCTTCTTTTGCCATTTCCATGCCTCGCTTCCATACATTAGGGTTAGGACCAGAACTCCATTGTGAACGGCCATTTTCGCTTTCATTCTACGTGATTAGCGTGTTTTTTTGTCTTTTTAGACTATATTTTTTTATCTGCCCACGCTTTTTGAGAAATGGGTCCGGATCGAAATTTAACTGAAAACTAAACAGAAATATATTTAGAGTAATTTTTATTGGATTGTATTGTTTATAGGAACGCTTAAATCCATTTTTTTATATGTTTCAGGTCGGTGGTATTTTTCTCGCAATGACATGCATACTGTTTCTGGTGATGTGGGATGATTACAGAATCGTTCAACAAATTAGAGATGATGTATCGAATCACCGAATCATCATCACCCTCGAGATGGTCGAGGGGATAGTCAACTTACTTCTTGGACTATTGCTTTTGATATCAAGTTTCAGGGTAAGCATTTAATTTTTAACTAACTAACTAACTAACCATCACGCCGTCTCCCCGAAGGAGTAGGCAAAAATAATGGTCTACCACACATTTCTTTCCAGACATATTTCTCTGCAGCCTCAACATTCATACATCGTGTCATGCACGCGCGTCGATTTATCTGACTCCTCACGTGGCCGACATTCAATATTTGTTTTATTTGATCGTGCCACGTTTTCCTTGGTCTTCCTCTATTTCTGGTTCCATTTACATCTTTAATATATCATTTTTTTTACCATTCTTTCTTAATTCATTATTTTTATATGTCTAAACCATCTTAATGATCCTTTCATTATTTTGTTCATAACACCATCATTCGCACCGCATTCACTTATTATATTTTCATTCGACGCTATCATATACATTCGTTTAAGAGATCTCATTTCTAGTGCATTTATTTTACTTTCATTCTTCTTTTGCCAGTTCCATGCTTCGCTTCCAAACATAATTAATTTTTATAAACTGTTAAATTAAAAAACTTTGTTTTATGTATTTTTATTTGTATTTTTCGCGATAGCTGTTTCGTCAAATTTATGTTTCGAAACAGCTGTCGCGAAAAATAAAAATACTAATGTGATACATAAAACAACTTTTTTTCAATTTAATGTTAAAGTATCATAGTGTTTCGACCAAAACAATGGACTATTCAATTTTTATGTTGAGCGACACGGTTTTTGACATTGGAAGTTTGACTTCAAGGATTTGCATTATTTTATTGTACGTTGTATCACAATAGCTTCCAAATAGGAACGGTTTTAGTTAGATCTATTTGGGAAATTGATGAGCAAAAACAGTTTGAGAGTGTAGTGGTCTGGGAAAAAATACTTCTATTAATTTATGTACATTTTTTTTTAGTTTTACACAACTGGTCTCCTGGTGTGGATAGTAATCGATCTGGTGGTGTTCTTGTACTGGATTGTGGTACTTATTTTTACCGGAATTACATATCTAGACAATGGTCGCCCTTGCCCCGGAACTATAGCAATTCTCATAGCCATTGCAGCCATAGGTAAAGTATAATTTTTATTATCAAAAGTATTACAATTTTTGTCATTAACAATCTATTCATTGCGCTTTCGAATATAATTATTTATAAATATTATAGTTTTTTATTCGCTACGCCACTGAACTTATATTTAAAATCTTTGTTTTGTGGTTTATATAATGTGAAAATTAATTTAAAATAAATAAATAAATTACTACGGCAGCCTCAGCCAACATACTAGATAACAATATATTTATTGTTTCTTGAACAATTATGTAAAACTACGTATTAAATAATTATTACAGATGAAAACCGCAGTTTTCAGGATGTTTTATTATATTTTATGCGAATGACATGTTCCGCCCTTCTAAAGCATTATCAAATGCTTGATTTGAATATGAAACATTTGATAATGCCTTAGAAGGGCGAAGTATGTCATTCCAATAAAATATAATAAAACTTCTAGAAAACTGACGTTTTCATTCGTATTCATTAGATAAAAATAGTTTATAACTAGATTTTAAATTTAGATCATTTTCTACAGCGCTCTTGAGATTTTTACGAGTAATACATTAAAACCGCGCATTAAAACTAATCCAATTTATTATTATTGACATAAGTAATATGGTATATCTCAGAAACATGTACGAATTTTTATTTCATTCTTCCTCTTCTTCCTAGCCTTGTCCCATTTACTTGGGGTCGGCTCTTCTTGTATGGCGTCTCCAAGACTGTCCGTCCTGGGTGGCATCAGGTGGAATCCGGTATTTTTGAGACTCCTTTGAATTAGTTTCATCCTCGTCAACTAAGGCCTACCACGTCCTCTGGGTCGCTGGTATGCTTTCATCATCTTCCATCTGACGTGACCGTACCATCTCAGACGGTTCTCTTTTAGTTTATCTGAGATTGGTCTCACTTTGAAAATGTCGCGGATGTGGTCGGCAGCGTTACTCCGCCCACCTATCTCGACATCCTCATTTTCATTTTATTTTTTAAATAAAAAATACATAAATAGTGGTTTTAATAAAAGTTTCACTATACTTCCAAAGTTTCACTATACTTCAAAAGTGTCACTTTACTTCAAAAATTTCACTATAATCCCAAATTTAACTGGGTTTTCAAAGTTTCACTGTACTTCCAAGGTTTCACTATTCATACAAATTTTTACTTCACTTACAAAGTTTCATTATACTTCTAAAGTTTCACTGAATTTCCAAAGTTTCACTATAATTCTAAAGTTTCACTTTACTTAAAAAGTTTTACACATCCGAAGTTTCACTAAACATCCAAAGTTTCGCTGTACTTTTAAAATTTGACTATACTCAGTTTGACTATACTTGTAAAGTTTCACTTCACTTTTGGAGTAGTTTCGCTATACTTCTCAAGTTTCACTATACTTCCAAAATTTCACTATACTCTCAAAGTTTCACTATATTTGTTAATTACAATAGAACATTTCACACATAAATAAGCTGAAATAAATAAAAACTAGGTATTTTAGATAAGAAGGTAGAACGGACGGAAGCGTACTGAAAGAAAAATTGTAAAATTATATGTACGTAGTTTTGGCTTATGAAAGAATAAATTAATAAAATAAAATAAAAAGTATAATCAAACGTATGAGTGAAAAATTGATTAAATACCAATACGTTTTGTAAATATAAAAATAGGCATCTTAGCTAACCAAAATGTCATATATCTCTGTGTTAATTAACCTCTTTGTATATTTTCAGTTCTTGAATACTATTGTATACTCATTGTGAACAGTTTTTACATGGATCTTAATGATTCTGAATAGAAGTTACCTACAAAAAGAAATACGCAAATATTTATATAAATATCCTATTCAATCATTTTAAAACGAAGATTGGAAGTGACGCCATATTCCGAAACATTGACCATACTGACGAAAAAATCAGGTACATTTATAAATGATATCTTCATTTACTTAAATATTATTATAAAGTATGTAAAGTATGTAATAAAGTATAATAAAGTATGTTAGTAAATATGCGTCCTTCTACCGACTCTTATTTGTGAAAGCGAAGCATGGAACTGGCAAAGGAAGGATAAAAGTAGAATAAATGCAGTAGAAATGAGATCTCTTAGACGAATGTGTAGATACTCTGTGTATGATAGAGTGTCGAATGAAAATATAAGAAGTGAATGCGGTGCGAATGATGGTGTTATAAACAAAATAATGAAAGGATCATTAAAATGGTTTGGGTATATAGAAAAAATGAGTGAAGAAAGAATAGTAAAAAATATATATGTTAGCGATGTAAATGGAACCAGAAATAGAGAAAGACCGAGGAAAACGTGGCACGATCAAATAAATCAAATATTTAATGTCGGCCATGTGAGGAGTCAGAGAAATCGACGCGCGTGCATGACACGATGTATGAATGTTGAGGAAGCGCGAGAAATATGTCAGGAAAGAAAAGTGTGGCAGTCCATACTTTCTGCCAACCCCTTCGGGGAGACTGCGTGATGGTTAGTTAGTTAGTCAGTTACAATATCTTTCAATATTACCCCATTAATACGATTGCTAGTATCTACTTATGCACTTTTTATGGTTTATTGGTAATCGAATTTATATGATGAAAAATAAACAAATGCAAGTTAAATGTCAAATTAATTTCAAAATATTTTTTTATAAATGTCAATTTCGATTTTTTTAAATACAAATGAAAGAGGGAAACAAATTGATTGAATTGTTTTTCTAATGTTACGAGTAAAAAGGTGCGTACAGACGTTAATTGTCCTTCTTGATATTATTAATAAATAAATTAGTGTGTCACTTTTCTACTAAGATGCAATTTCAGAAGTTAAACTGCTCTTAGACTAAAGATAAAATGTTAATCATTCGAGTCATTAAATTGTATTACGTTGACTATATTTTATATTACTAAAATATGGTATTATCTCTAATATTGTTAATTTAAAGATAATATTATATATTGTCATACAACATTCAAGTTTAGACAACATTACATTACATAGAAGAAATCAGATTTTTACTGTGAAATATAATATAAGTCAATCATCTTCTTTCGCCTGGCCATTTCCCATTATCTGGGATCGGTTCTCCCTAATAGGGCTCCACCAAATCTCGTGATCCTAGACCATCAGGCTGTCCTGTCCCAGCGCCCCCAGGTCATTCCTAACTGTGGACATCCACGTTGCAGGAGGGCAACTCGGTCCCCTCCTTTCATCTTCCACGATTCATTAGTTTCACTTTAAAATGATCCATAAAGTGATAATCTTCCAAAATGTGTAAACAATGTTAAAGCCATATTTTCGACTGTGAAACTGCCGATGCATCCCCTGCCATAGTTTATGTAGGCTTTTGTATTGCTGATAGCCTTAACTTATCAATTATGGCAATCTACGGTTCGATCAGCCAGCTCTTCGACAATAGGCAGATTAGTTGAGCTAAAGTGCAGCCCCCGGACAAATTTCGGAGATCGGGCTTTCGCGGTGGCAGGTCCGTCCGCATGGAATATGTTCCCCGGATGACTCAGATGCATTGACAATCTCACTGAATTTAAATCTAACTTAAAAACCCACCTTTTCAAAAAATCACGTAAAGTACAAACTACTAATATCTGATTGCTAGTGTCAGATGCAGCTCTCATGACTGAAAAACTTTGTCAATGCGCCCTTGAGTATTAATTATTATTATTATCATTATTATTATTATTATTATTCTTATCCTTATTTTTCTTATTCTTATTCTTATTATTATTATAATTATAATAATAAAAATAATAATAATAATAATAATAACAATAATTATTATTATTATTATTATTATTATTATTATTATTATTATTATTGTTGTTGTTGTTGTTGTTGTTGTTGTTGTTGTTGTTGTTGTTG
This sequence comes from Lepidostoma basale, assembly GCA_022606425.2. Lineage (NCBI taxonomy): Eukaryota > Metazoa > Arthropoda > Insecta > Trichoptera > Lepidostomatidae > Lepidostoma > Lepidostoma basale. Next base: position 293,063 of record JAHDVF020001183.1, read on the forward strand.
TTGTTGTTGTTATTGTTATTATTATTATAATACAATTTAAATTTTTATTATTATGATTGTTATTATTATTATAATTTTTTTTTTTCATACTTAAAATGGATAAAATTAATAAAAATGAACCTTGTTGCAGGAAATTATAAACCAGGAATATGATGTGTATTCCAAAAGTCAATAAATCGATATGTGGATGTTCTTTAAAAAACGGATCACACCTGATAGCATGGTTTCAAATAGTAGGTAAAATACTTATGCTAGTTTTTAAAAAAAATAATGTTTTTAATTGAAATGCATCATTAAAAATAATATGAACACACTTTTGTTAGTTTTACAGCATCTGATTTTTTTGTGTTAAAACAAACCGGTTTGCTTTAGCCGAAGCTTCGTCAGGGTTACAAAATAAACAGCTTGTTTTGCAAACCTGACAAAGCTCCTACGAGAGCGAAACCAGTTGTTTTTAACAAAAAAAAATTGGTCAAAACACAAATTAAGTGCTTCATATAAAAGTCAAAACTCCGTGATGAAATGCCATCTTTGTGTCAGTGGATATATGTATTTTTATTTGCAGTGATCAATTTGAGAGCACCGTTTATTTTATTCCCAGCACAAACCCGTATTTCGATTATTTTTTGTTTCTTGAAAAATGATGTAAAACTCTATATTAAATAATTAATATGAATGAAAACTTTTGTTTTCTAAGAGTTTAATTGAGTTTTACCTTAGGCATTATTAAATAATCTTATTCGATAATGCCTTAGAAGGGCGAAACATGTCATTCCATCTAAAATATAATAAATCTAGAAAACATGGGTTTTCATTCATCTTAACTTTATTTCAATATATTTTTCCACTTTTCCATCTATGAGAATACATCCTCATCGCTAGTTTCAATCCAAGGGATTGATTTTGCGGTAAAATGTAAAAAAAATGCTAGTTATTTTAATCCAATTACTGTATACACGCTATTGATTCTTATGACATGTGATTAGAAGGTAATGGATCGCCATTTTATTGCCTCGTGAATTCTATACTTGATCAAAGAATGTGGCAATCACACTGGCATCGCCGGGAATCGAATCCGGGACCTCCGGTGTGGCAGTCAAAGCTCTTGCTACTCTGCCACAAAGAGAATATCGAGAGATATCGCAAGAATCATCAATTGTTTTTTACCGTCATTCTGGTGATCAATTCAAATCAAATCAAATCAGTTTATTTCATCAATATACATTACAAAATTAAGGTTTAAGGCATCTATTGAGAACAGGTAAAATAATATATTGTATATAGTATACTACCAGAAACGCATGAAAGATGGTTCCACATTAGGAAAACAAGACACTCTACAATTTTTTTTTAAATATTCAAACTTTTTTATTTACCTATTTTTTTTATTTTTTATTATTATTTTTAAATTTTATTTTAGTATACCATACAACAGGTTGCTGGATCACAATTACTGTATACAATTTGTTTTTAAGCTGATAAATTGATTCTCGTCACATGTGATAGGTAGCTAATCTATAGTCATTTTATTGTCACAAGAATTCTACACCAGACCAATGACAGTATGACAATCACACTGCCAACACCGGGAATCGAACCCGGAACCTTCGGTATGGCAGTCAGAGCTCTAACCACTCTGCCACGAAGGTCGTCTATTTATATATTTGCCTTCTGAACGTACTTTCACTAATATGAAAGTCGTCGATCTCCGAGGAGACCGCGTTCAGCAGATTATTTGCTCTTCCCACCTGTGTCACCAGAGGCAGGTTGGTTCTGGCGGCCCGTAGGTAAAACAATCATGGTGATGAATGTATTGTTGCAGTTATTCGGTTTGCTCTTGACGGTGACCACTGTGATATACTTTATACTATGGAAGGATTATGTGAAGACTCAAAATGTCAAGTACGAAGCCCATTACAGAATCGCCGGCGCCCTTGAACTTGTAGAAGGAACTCTATGCTTATTGCTAGGACTATTACTCTTGATTTCCTGCATGATGGTTTGTATATTCTTTCTACAATTACTTATTTTACTTAAGGGATGAAAGTAGGATAAATGTCGTAGAAATGAGATCACTGAGAAGAATGTGCGGGAAAACGATATACGATACACTTCTGTAAGTTGAGAATGAATTTCCGTCGCCGAATGGCCTTTGGCACACAAAAAACGAAACACATAGCGTACTTCACACCTCGCGGGCGATGCGATCGAGAGCTCCATTCTTTTCGACTGCCAAACCGACACTGAGCGTCGCAGCGAGTTCGGCTGGGTGGGGATGTGGAGGGGGAAGACCAAGCTACGATCCAGTGTTGCCGGATCGCACGTAACAGCGATCCGCGCGCCCGTGGCAAACAGGGAAACTTATTTTTCGGACAACCCTCGTATGATAGAATACCGAACGAAGAAATAAGGAAGAAATGTAAGACAGATGTTTGCATCATTAGTAAAATCAAGAAAGGATCCCTGAGATGGTTTGAGATGGACGAGTTAAGAATGGTTAAAATGTTGTATACAAGCAGTGTGAGTGGAAAGAGAAGCCGTGGAAGACCATGGCCAAATACTGAAAGGCGGCCACGTTCGGAAAAATCGACAAGCGTGTATGTTACGATATATGAATGTGGAGAAATCTAGAGAGGTATGTCAAGACAGAATGGTATGCTAGGCGACCGGCCCAATCCATGCTAGGCGACCGGCTCTCACGGTTGTTATAAGAGGCTGCTGGGTTATCATACAGACATACCAAGAGGGTTGCTCACATGCCTCCAAGATTCCGCTGCAGCTCCAGGTCTGGATCCCAGGATCATAATTAGGATCATACAGGAAAATTCAGTAAATTTTATATAATTATTTTGAGATTATTTTTGTATAGAATCATGTTTACCACCCATGATCTGTATGTATATAAAGGACTCAGTATACAATAGTGTCACCAGTCTGTCGATGCCAGCAAGCTTGGCGAAACCGGTCGCTGTCGAAATAAAGACAAAAGTGGAAGAAGTTAGAAAACATCTTTTTATTTCATTATTATGTTATTGTGTTCTATGATGACATATGGAATAGAAATGAGAGCTGATACCATCAGAACAAAAAGTCTCCTGAGAACCACAGAAATGAAGACTCTCCAGTCTGTTGCGAGAACGTTACTCCGAGACAGAATAAGAAAATCTGAAATAAGAAAGATCTGCAATGTAGAAGATGTCGTGCGATGGGGAAGACTGAGAAGACGCTACTGGAGAGATCACGTGGAAAGAACATGTTCTGAAAGAGTGATAAATATATCCGTAAATAAAGTACCAACAGGAAATCGACCTGCAGGAAGACCACCTAAAAGATGGCGAGACAGTTGGACATCTGCATCTCAGGAACAGGCTCCGATAATAACAGGACACAGTCCTAAATAAAGCAGAAAAAGAAGGAGTTTTTGTGTTATCTGTGCTAAACTAATTAATTTTTCGTTTGTCTAAATATAATGATGTGCCTGTTGACTCTTTTTTTTTTGTATTATAGCTTTATGAACATGGCCTATTGGCCTGGCTCGTAATAAACCTTATGGGATTCTTGTACTGGATCGTGGTTCTACTGTACACAGCGTTGACGCTCTTGGACAGCGGTGACGCCTGCGCGGCTTTAGTGTTATTCGCTATAACGCTTGCATGGACAGGTATTTTGTTTTCTTCTTTGATTAAACACTTGAACGAGATGGGTAACACGACGCGACACTACGAGAGATCTATTCGGGTGTTCTCTGACATAAGTTCACATATAGAGAGATGTTATATACATTACTTACTTACTTATTTATTCTTTTTTTTTTATGTATACTCGTACAACAGGTTGTTTAAACCCAATTACTGTACACAATTGATTTTTTAGCTTTATATTGATTCTCGTGACATGTGATAGGTAGCCAATCTATCGCCATTTTATTGTCATGTGAATTCTACACCAGACCGAAGACAGTGTGACAATCACACTGCCATCGCCGGGAATCGAACCTGGAACCTTCGGTATGGAAGTCAGAGCTCTTACCACTCCGCCACGAAGGTCGTCGCCCACTGATGACAACCGCTGTCGCCCACTGATGGACATAGCCCTCCCCTATACTTCTCCACGTATCCCTGTCTTGTGCCGTTTTATCCTCAACCTCACATACCTCCCTTATTCTGGTGTTCCTCACGCGATCTCTCAGTGTCTTAAATGAACTGAAATTTATTTTCAGTTCATTATAATAAACATACACTTTTAATTCTCAAATAATTGTAATGCATCTAATAATATATTTCTGTGGACATTTTTTTTACGTTAATTAATTTTTTTTTAATAGTTGTCACCTTTGTATGGAAGAGAATTGTGGTACTGGCAAAATAAGTATGAAAGTAAATTAAATGCAATAGAAATGAGATCTTTTATAGTTTTAGACTAATGGAAGGTGGAAAATTTTGTATAAGATAGAGTGTCAAATGAAAATATATAAGAATTGAATGCAGTGCGAATGAAAGTGTTATGAACAAAATAATGAAAGGGTCATTAAGGTAGTGTGGACACATGGAAAGAGTGAATGAAGTAAGAATGGTAAAAAAAATATATTTAAACGATGTAACTAGAAATAGAGGAAAACCGAGGAAAACGTGGCACGATCACATAAATCAAATATTTAAATTGTCAGCTACGCGAGGAGTCGGAGAAATCTATGTGCGTGCATGACACGGTGTATGAATGTTAAGGAATCAAGAGAAATATGTCAGGAAAGAAAAGTGTGGCAGTCCTTTCTTTCCATTATAACTACCCTTTAGTTGGTTTTCACTTAAACTGACATGACCTTATGTTTTCAGGTTACCAGTACTACAGTATAGTAATTGTTTACAGTTTTTATTACGAACTCATCGCAGAAATACCCTGAAGAATATTTTATTTCGTAATCTCTGCATAAGATGTAAAAATGGCGTCACGTATCCAAAAGCTGGCTATTTCAAATGCTTTCTTTAAAAAAATCATTTTACTGATTAAGTGCCGTTTTTGAATGATTTTTTAAATAATTTATTTAATCAGGTAAATATTTTGTGTGTGCTTTTTAAATTATGCGTCCTATTTACATATTTTATAATAATATTTTTATGTATTATATTGTAATAAAATGAGAATAACTGGGTATGGCGTTTTATTTTATCTTTTGAAATAAATATATTTTGATAATCTATTGTATAAACGCATTAAGTCGACTAGTTTGTGTCAAATTGTCGAAGTTTGGACTTTTTTTAAAAATTATTGTTATTCATTTACAAAGAGACATCTAACGTTATTATGACTAACCATAATCATACCAAAAAGTCGTTTAATCTAATTGCCTAAAGAATATTGAAAGTTTGGTGATTAGTAATATAAATGACCAATAGATGGCAGTATCCAATTTATAACAAACTGCCAAAGTTACGTATTTTAAAATAAGATTTCAAACAAAAATGAGTAATCCTAGCTTCTAGTAACACAAATAAAATTCTTTATTTTATTACGATATCGATAACAAACTTTTTCGGTACAGAAAAACAGAACTATATATGGAGATAGTTCATTATTATAGCTACTGGCATCTATTGGCGAGAAGAGAAAGCTTTTTTTTTTCATCAAGTACTCGTATTTGGAATACGTGACATCTGTCATTGAAATTATTTAATAATATTCTACTTTGTGATGTTCAAAAAGAAACACAGGCTTTCTGTTGTGATAAACTAGTAATATTGTGATGTAAAAGTATTTTATAACACGCGATGATTCAATAGAACATGTATCTCAGTTTAGATATCTCAGCTCTCATTATCTCCGTACAGAAACAAGATCCAGGAAGATAAAATTGCAGTTGTGGCGGACTGCCTTAGAAATGTCATATGAAGGAATAGAGATATGAAAACAGAGATCAAGGTACGAATCTATACGACCTGTGTACGAACTATCCTCACATATGGCATTGAGGCTAGGGCGGAAACTGTCAAGACCACAAATATGCTGAGGACAACGGAAATGAGAACACTACCTGTTATTGCTGGGAAGACTGCGTGATCGTGTAAAGAACACCACAATCCAAGATGTTAGCGAGGTTCAAGATGTGGTCAGATGAGGGCGGCAACGTCGATGGTACTGGAATCAACATGTCCAGAGAGTGAGTCCCACAAGAATCCAATACATAGCTGATTGGAATACCAGATGGGCGGCGTCCACCAGAGAGACCCTCAAAACGATGAAGAGAGATAGCTGGAGTTCAGCGTCACAGGAGGATAATCCTGTAATAACATATTCTTAAGTCTAAAACAAGTTGAAGAAAAATAAAAATCTTTTGGTAGATTCAAAAAGTGATCACAGGGTCACCGTTGTGCTGTAGGTATCCCTAATAGTTATATTTTGATGTTTAAGTATTTTAACACGTGAATCATTTCACAATGGTTTTCATATCATAGAAACGTATATTAACCATTGCGGTTACAATACTCAAAATTCTCAACATGTATTTTAAGAATAAAAAAACATAAGCTATGCTTTTATTGGAGTCAACGTACAATTTATTTTTAATTTTGCAGATGTACAGGCGGTATATTGATAAAAACTAATTTTGAAACTTCATAGCACGTTAAAATCCTGTCTAAAATTCAATCAACCACAGTTTGTATATTGTATATTTAAAGATATAATAAAAGTATGTTTTGTGGTGATTATGTGATCAAATATAGTATATTAATAAAAAAATAATATTATATATTCACATTAACAAATGTTGAAATCAAAATAAACATAATTGCCAAAAAACATGAAAAATTGGCTAATGCTCATAACAAAAGACAGCCTCTTTCATGACAAGCACTTATGATCGACTGACACAATATTTGAATTATTAGAAATATTTGTTCTCTCTCGCGTTCGCGAATATAAATGTAGTGAGAGCGAAGCATGTATGTGAAACTATCGTATATTCTTTACTCTAAACTAACTTAACTAACTTTACTCACAACATCTTAATACGCGACATTGCGCCACCAGTGTGTCGCTAACAATTTCGTTTGGTTGTAATGGTTATTTGTTTCCAATTTTCGATTAAAACAATATCGTATCTTTTCCTGTTTCGAATATGAATTCACAATGTCATAATGAATTATATCGATTGATGATGACATGTGTACCAGAGGTATATGTACAATTTCACACAGTCATTTTTATATTTATTTAAATATTAAAGTTACTCGTATTAGAAGCCATGAATAATGAAAGGTTAGCAAAATAAAAATAAATTGTTTTGGCCGAAATACTGTGAGACTTTAATAGCATTAAATGTTTATGTTTGAAACATCGTTATTATACGTATCACATTTTATGTTTATGATATCGTTGCGACAGCTGTTTCGCCAACCTATGTAAGTGTAACAAACGACTTTTTATTTTATTTTAAAAGGAACGCAGAAGTTCCCGCCATACCTACATACATACATACCATACATACATACCCGAGCCTGTTATAGGGCGTAGCGGCGCCCTTTCGTCAGCCTCGCTCGTACATTCCCTGGGCCTGTCCCCGACCCATCTGGGACTTATATTTAAAGACGACAACAGCAAGGGGGTGCCAGACCACATTTAATCTACCCTATTTTCCTTTTATTTCAGAAATATTTTATAAAAGATTACAAGAAAAGAAAAATACACCACGAAAGCACAGGAGAGGGGAAGAGGAGACAAATGCGGGATGGGAAAAATTGGGGAGCACAGTTTTTACAAACTTATTATTTTTCTTCAAGTGCCCTGTCGGGTCCCCCTAACGTTGGCAATCACCTCGGCGAACCTGTCCCTGTCCTGCGCCGCCCGGAACAGCTCCTCCACACTTCGGATGCTGGTCCACTCCCTCGCGTTTCGCAGTCAGGACATTTGTCTCCTTCCGGGCCCTCGGCGTTCAATTTCCCCCTCCAATATCAGTTGGAGAAGGTGGCACTCTTCCCCACGCAGTTATGACCCAGATGTGAGATCTTTCGAACCTTGATAGTTGATAACAGTTATCTGTCAACTATAGCTCGCCTCAGGACTTCGGTATTGGTAACCATGTCTGTCCAGGGAACTCTGAGCATTTGTCGATGGAGCCACATTTCAAAGGCTTCCAGTCTGTTCATTGAGTTAACTTTCAAGGTCCACGTTTCACATCCGTACAATAAAACAAACCACACATAGCATTTGATCATTCTCTGGCGGAGTTTCAAGTTTACGTTATCATTGCAGAAGAGTGATTTCATTTTATTAAACGTGGCTCTTGCTACCTCAATTCTGCATTTTATCTCTACATCTGGGTCAAGAGATTGCGTTGGTATGCCGCCGAGGCACTCAAATCTCTCCACCCCCTTAACGTTACGGCCGTTCAAATGCAGCACTGACCCACTATAGTCAAGCATTTAACAAACGACTTATGTTATTGTAACAACTGGTGATTCAGATATTGAACTGGAGTAATTTGTAACACCTGATGATGCCAACACAGGTTGACGAAACAGGTGTCGCTGTCCAATTTCATAAAAATAAATTGTGATACGTATAATAACGGTTTCTCAAATTTAATAAAAATATTATTCTAAATTTCCAACGTTTTAGAATCTGCGTTTAATTATATCGCACCATTTCCTGTGTATATTTATCGAAGTAGAGTGTAACACTGGATGGAAACTTCAAATCATATATTATACAATAGTTAGAGGTATGACAATTGAATTAAAAAACATTTGTTCAGCGGTACTTTTTCGCGGGAATTTTACGGTTAACGGTAAATTTATTAAAACTATAGGAATACACGTTGTTATTTCATAACGTAAAGTTAATATTTATCCCATTTCACTTATATTAACGGAAAAAAGAATTGATTTTAATCGAAAACTCGTGATTCTGTGCTATGAAAAATATTTGAGATTTCAGAGGAAGTTTACAAAGAATAATGTTGCCCCTGGTTGAAACTTTCTTATGGGGGTACTCGTTGAAGTTTGGCTCCCAACTCATTTGCTGTTTTGAAGTGGTCAGTATTTTTTTTTTATATTATAACCTGTGTTTTATTAAACTCAAAATAATAATAAGAATTCAATGGCATTATCAAATGTAGCGAGAATCAAGCATGTTGTTATATACACACGAGTTGAAATATCAGAATACGGAATTAAGGTAATCGAAGTGGCCCAATATATTGTTTAAAATAATTAAGGGATAAACCCCAAAATACTGGAAATTATTAATTACCTTAAACTAATAAATAAATTTTATGATTACTTATGTGTACAATGATTACATAGTAAAATAGTACTAAATGAGGGAAGGTATTATCGGTGGTTCTTCTTATTCTTCCTTAGCCTATTCCCGTCCACTCCGGGACAAAGGGCTCCTCCATTCGCTTCCATGTCACTCTGTCTTGTGTAGACTGCATCCAGGTTATTCTGACGTGGCTGTTCAGATCATCCTTCCACCGTAGTTGCGGTCGCCCTGCACTTCTATTTGCCATCCACGGTCTCCAAGTCAGCAGTCTTCTTGTCCATTTTTCATCTGAGCTTCTGGCTACGTGACCTGTCCATTGCCATTTTAGAGTCGCCACCCGCTGGATGATTTCAGTGACCTTTGTTTTTTCTCTCACTGTATCGTTTCTGACTCTTCAGCTTATTTTAACATGGCTCTTTCCATGGCTCTTTGGGTCACTCGTAGTTTCTCGGCACTTTGTTTGGACAATGTTACAGTTTCAAGACCATAAGTACCAACTGGCATAACGCAGGCCTTATAGACTTTTCGTTTTAGGTTGATCGGTATTTTCCGGTTTTTAGGATGTAAACCCATGTTTCCGAAAGTCTAATTCTTCTTTTCCTTTTCCAAAAAAAAAAATGAAAGGAGGTGGTTCAGTATTCCAAAATAAAGTGTTTCTGAGAGAAACATCTTTTAACAATTATTGTATTAAAATGATGACTCACTAACTAACCATCACGTCGTCTCTCCGAAAGGGTAGGCAGAACGAATGGACTGCCACACTTTCGATGTGGCAATCCATCCTTCTCTTTTCGCCTCCCGCGGGAGATGCGGTGTGATGGGTTGCGAACCTCATCGCCACATGATGAAATGATTAAACATATTATTAAATTTAATATTGAATGTCGGTCACGTGAGGTGTCAGAGAAATCGACGCGCGTGCATGACACGGTGTATGAATGTTGTGGAAGCGAGAGAAATATGTCAGGAAAGAAAAGTGTGGCAATCCATTCTTTCTGCCTACCTTTTCGGGGAGACGGTGTGATGGTTAGTTAGTTAGTTAATAATGATTCAAAATATTATGGTTGCTGTATTAAATTTCATGGAAGAAATTCATTGTAAATAATGACAAAATTAATAAAAACTGAAAAATTCTTTATGGTATTTAGTTAAATTCAACTAAGGTTTATGGCTTCGACCGGTTTCGACAGCTCTCTATTGATTATAAACAATCTTTAAATCTGCTAATAAAGTGTCAACATGTGAGAATTAACTGATAGACAGGAGCGTCAGAATAGTTTATAGAAAGTGACGTCACACACAAGAACGGCTGAAAAATACCGTCACAGATATTTTTATTTTTTTATTAATTAACTACGCTAAAAAATTGCAATTATAATTAAAAAATGTGAAATGACCCCATTATAAGATGAAAGCTAGTTTTAATGTGTCATTACTAGGGCTCGAAATTATATAATCTAACCTTATATTTACTGTTAAAACTAGAAAAGATAAACTAGGAAAAAAAAACAAGGTCTTATGTATGACAAACTATTTTTTGTATCGTACAATTACGTATATTCGGGGGAGGTATGAAACAGTCGATTTTTTTACAAGAGTTTTATTTACAAGGGAAAACGAACTCGAACTTGTAGATTTTTTAAGCAACCCTTTTCACCCTGTGGAATAAAACAAGTGACATAAACCATTTCACTATAAATACCTTCAATCAGTCTCCAGCTTTCAACATATGGGCTGCACTGTCTAATATCAGGCATATCTTCTCCGCCAAGTCCAGTTTTCTTTGCCACAACAGTAACAAGTTCAAAATGGAGACTACGGAAAATATGGACAAAAATATGCCATTTATTTGCTCTCACTAGAAATATTCTTAAATGTTTGCTAAACCCTGAAATATGCTTTTATATTCCCTAATAACTAGGGCTAATGATAACGCACAAAAAGACGGCGTATTTTTTAAAGCGAAACCCAAGAAAAAAATAATCGATTCCGATCCCTAGTTATTACAAACAAATAACTATTTTTTTCAGATTTGGGCGCCTTTACTCAACTACGGAATATCCCTATCCTACAATAAGCACAACTATACACCAGAGCAGATGTACATCTTTAGTATCTTCGTTATTCTGAGTTCTGTCCACGGCGTGTTTGCTGTGATGTTAGCTGTGGGACTTAAGCTGGTGATTATGTTAATTATTATTAACCCTTAACGTACCGTGTTCAAAACAAAACGCTCGCTCCCATGTGGTAAATTCAGTTTACCGCTAACTTTATCTAAATATCAAGCATATGACTCGATGAATCAAAATTTAATTTATGTCATCTTGTAGGGGATTTCATTAGGAATAGATCGATCTCTATAACATACATGAATTATTTGAAAAACAAATCATTATTAATTTTTTTCTGGAACCATGCGATTTCTGATATGGAATGCGTCACAGCATACGAGCAACTGGACACCAAGTATAAACTTGTCTCCGCGCCGCGGCCGGCGGGGCGAGACTTTACGAGATTTTACGTATGATAAAGGCACCTAGGCAAAATGTATAGTACGTTCAAGACAACGAGTACGTATTAATATTTGTCCCTTTTGGTAAAGTGTTAATATTTTCACAGTTCTGATATTATTAAGTTGCGTGCTGCGTTTCCATCCACAGTCGGTATTGTTACGTACCTATTGAAAAGGCCAAAGATATAATTTATAATACGTTCAAAACAGCGAGTAAGTATTTGTCACTTTTGATAAAGTTGTAAATATTAGCAAAACAAATTCTACCTTAACACGAATGAAGGTGAGGGCAGTCTTAGAAAATATTTTTTTTTGGGATGAAGGAAGTAATTTTTTGCTTTTTTTTTATTACGAAATATTGAAAACACTTCAATGGAGGATTACAATTTTTTTTATAATATTAGGGTCCATAGGTTTTAAGAAAATCAACTTTAAATTGGCAGTGGAAACTCAATTGACCACATGGCAACGCGACGGTTAAT
>JAHDVF020001184.1:0-26699 GCA_022606425.2 Lepidostoma basale
CATGTGCTTATTGTCTTCAACTCTGCTGAGAACCTCTTCATTTGTAACGTGGTCCCTCCACGAAATATGAGCAATTCGTCGGTAGGTCCACATCTCAAATGCCTCCAGTCTTTTGCGTTCTCTTTCGCCCAGGCACCAAGTCTCGCAGCTGTGCAGTAAAATACTCCATACCAATGTTTTTATAAGTTGTTTTCGGAGGTTTAGGTCTACCTGTATATTGTTGGACTAGAATATTTTAGATTTTGCGTTGAAGGCAAGTTTAGCCTGGTGGATACGACTATCGACGTCTTTTTTGATCGACCATCCCATGTGATGCTGCTTCCCAGGTAAACAAAAGACTTTATGTTATTGATCTCAGTTCCAGCCATCTCTATATTTATTTAGCGCTCATCTTTACCTACGGTCATTACCTTAGTTTTACCTTTGTTTATTTTCATGTTGTATGTTGTATTTAGTATTTTTTCCATGGTATCTAAGGTATCTTTTAGTTCCATTTCATCGTTGGCAACAATGGCGATATCGTCTGCAAATCTTATCATATCCACTTTCCGTCCGTGAATTCTTACACCTCTTCTACGTTCAATTTCCACTATAATTTTATCTATCGCACATTTTATATAGCCATTGAAGAATACAGGGGAAAGAGCAACCCTGTCTCACCCCATGTCTTATCCTTGCTTGCTTCTCATCCTTGCCCAGTCTAAAAATGGCGGCTTCTTCCTTATACGAGTATATCGCTTGGATAATTCGCTTGTCTCTGTCTTTGACTCCAATTCTGTCCATCATCCCGAACAACCCTCTCCATTCCACCGTGTCGAATGCCTTCTCTATGTCCACAAATCCGACATACACTTCATACTTCTTTTCTCCAGTACCAAGCGTAATGACGAGTCACAGTAACCAAATGCAATTCAATGTCTCTTAGTGCGTTATGATATCTTTTACTAGAGCATTAAGAACTGTGTATCATATATACACAATGAACAACCAGCAACTAGCACATGTATCTACGATGAGAGATCTCGGGATCATATATGAGAGAAGGCTGACTTTTTGTGCACATATCGAGAGGATTTGTGAAATTGCACTGAGGGTGTTGGGCTTCATTTTTCGGATAGGAACAGTTTTCAGAGATCGCAATATCTTCAGAGTCCTATGCAACATTGGTTTGGAGCAGACTCGAAACTGGTTTTGTGATACGGAGTCCTCACGAGGCGAGATATTTCGTAATGCTAGAGAGACACATGAAGAAGTATGGTAGTTATGCGTGGCTCTATCCCACGTCATTTCTTTTGGAAATGCTCGGGACCAATTCCGCGCAGCTTCGAAGATATGGGCATGTCATAGCCCATTTATTTAGATTAATTTGGGGATATTTCGAGAACTTGGCCGTACTGGAGGATATTGGTTTTTTTGTTCCTGATAGATTACTCCGACAGCGACAGCACATATTGTTTTACATACCGGCCGCCTGAACCAATCTGCCTCTGCTAACATCGGTGGGAAGAGCAATTAGTCTGCTGAAGAGGGTCTCTTTGGAGATCGACGTCTTTTATATAAGTGTAAGTTCGTTCAAAAGACAAATACTCATCTTGTCTTCGTTTCTGATATTATGTATATAATATTATACTTGTACTCAATAGAAGCCTTAAACATTTATCCTGTTTTGAATGTATTTTGAGTAAATAAACTGTTTTGATTTGAAAATTGGACGACTAATAGGTGAAGATGATATTTTCCGAAATCACTGTTTTCTGGTATTATGAGAACTTATAATGCTCTATTATATAAGAACGTTCCAGTTTTTCACCCCAGTTTATGGAATTCCTCTCAGCCGGTAGATATTTTTTCTACCAACAAATCTGACGTAATAATTTTTGCTAGAAACATTCATTGTGGCGGTGAAAAGCGCAAAAATAAACATTAATTAATAAAACTCCCCTGCAAAATGACCAAATTCATCCCTTATTTTAGAAACAACCCTTACGTTTTCGTAAACAGCGGTGAGTGTACTACAGGGAGAATAAGAAAGGGAATTTGTTTACTTTTTCCCTTCTTTCTTAAAAAAGGGGTGGGTAAAAAAAATAAAACAACCCCTTGTAAAACGACTTGAAGAAACAGGGTGTACCGTAATTTATCTAAATAAACCCGTTCATCGTACGCACATACTTCTGAAGTGTTTTATTCAATAGCCACCCAGTTTTTCATTTATATGTAAATCAAATAGCAGTTCAAACGGCATGAAAGGTAAAACTCCGAAGACTTTAAGGTATTGAAATTTTTACGAAAGAAAAATTTCTTTCCAACTTTTATGTAATAAGAGAAATGAAACATTCAATGCCACGATGCAAAGCGAAGCAAACGTAAGATTTTTTTCTTCACACAAACAGTGTACGAGTATAACTAACAATATATATATATTTTTTTTCCCCAAGATGAGTAGGGGAGGGGTTGCGGGGAAGAGTGACGTGGTTGCAGCCTCGACCGCTGCGACTACGACCGCGGCTGTGGATGCCGCCCCAAGTGATGATGCTGATGATGCTGGTGGTGCTGGTGCAGGTGGTCCTTCACCCTCGAGTGGAGTGTCTTTTGCACCAGCGCCCCACAAGTCGTCGTCTTCCTCCTCTGTCAAGAAGAGGAAGAAGGGAGCCGGAAAGGGATCGAGTGGCGGTGGAAGCGCAGCCCCCCCCTCACCGGCTGCTTCACAGTCTGCTTCACAGGTTGATTCTCCGGCTGCTGCTGTTGTGGCTCCATGTACGACTGGTACGAGTGCGGTGGCGGCCGCCGCCCGGTGCGGGAGACGCTGCCAGAGCAATTAACCCTTAACGTACCGTGTTCAAAACAAAACGCTCGCTCCCATGTGGTCAATTCAGTTTACCGCTAACTTTATCTAAATATCAAGCATATGACTCGATGAATCAAAATTGAATTTATGTCATCTTGTAGGGAATTTCATTAGGAATAGATCGATATCTATAACATACATGGATTATTTGAAAAACATATCATTATTAATTTTTTCTGGAACCATGCGATTTCTGATATGGAATGCGTCACAGCATACGAGCAACTGACACCAAGTATAAACTTGTCTCCGCGCCGCTTGCCGCGCCGCGGCCGGCGGGGCGAGACTTTACGAGATTTTACGTATGATAAAGGCACCTAGGCAAAATGTATAGTACGTTCAAGACAACGAGTATGTATTAATATTTTTCCCTTTTGGTAAAGTGTTAATATTTTCACAGTTCTGATATTATTAAGTTGCGTGCTGCGTTTCCATCCACAGTCGGTATTATTACGTACATATTGAAAAGGTCAAACATATAATTTATTTTACGTTCAAAACAGCGAGTAAGTATTTGTCACTTTTGATAAAGTTGTAAATATTAGCAAAACAAATTCTACCTTAACACGAATGAAGGTGAGGGCAGTCTTAGAAAATATTTTTTTTTGGGATGAAGGAAGTAATTTTTTGCTTTTTGTTTATTACGAAATATTGAGAACACTTCAATGGAGGATTACAATTTTTTTTATAATATTAGGGTCCATAGGTTTTAAGAAAATCAACTTTAAATTGGCAGTGGAAACTCAATTGACCACATGGCAACGCGACGGTTAAATAGACAATATGTGCATCATCTAAAAAGAACATTTTGTGTTAAATTATTTTTATTTTGTTATTTTATTTTATATCATTGTATTTTATATTATTTGTTTTAGATTTATTTTGTGGGTGTCGGACGATCGAAGTGTGCGCGGGAGATGCCTATTGGTGGCGATGAGGTTCGCAACCCATCACACAGCGTCTCCCGCGGAGCGAAAAGAGAAGGATGGAGTGCCGCATCAGTAAAAGTGTGACAGTCCATTCTTTCTGCCTACCCTTTCAGGGAGACGGCGCGATGGTTAGTTAGTTATAAATATTTTTTAAGATAATCAAATGATTGTATTGTCTTGATGGAAGTTCATTTTAAATAATAATGAAATAAAACGATGTTTTTTTTAACTACTTCCACTTTTGTCTTTATTTCGACAGCAACCAGTTTCGCGAGCCTGGCGAAACCGGTTGCTGTCGAAATAAACAAAAGTGGAAGTAGTTAAAAAACATCGTTTTACTTAATTATAATTTGATAAATATTTGGACTATTTATTTGTGTACAAATTGACCTACGAGTATTTTCATCTTCTTCTTTTTCGTATCAATGGCAAGGCATTATCTTTACCCTTTTTCTTGTCATTTTGGTGGAAGGTTAGGTTTTAATGAATTCTTGTGGATGTATCATATGTTTGAAATGTATTTTAATCAATATTTTGTTTTTTTATACAGACTAAGAGGAGAAAAATACCACCTCTTTTGACTGATGTTAATGGGTCAAGGTGAGGGGTGTCGAAGATTTGGTAGAAGGCAGCTGTCCTGGCTTCAGAACATCAAAGAGTGGACAGGAATAACAAGAGTTCAGAACCTGTTCCAAGTGGCGCAGGATAGAGATGCCTTTGCTGTAGTGATCACCAACGTTGGGGGGTCCTGACACGGCACCGAAATAAAAAGATACAGACTATAAAGAAACGCATTCGGTATTGAAAATATTGCAAAAAAAAATTAAAGTGTGTACAACATTTGAATTCTTTATTGCCTAATTGGAACACAATAAAGTCAAGATTGCTTATATAATCATTATATTTAGAAGAAAAAAACACGAATGTTTGTAGAGCAAATAGAAATATCTATAGTTCAATTATTACATCATAAAATTAGAGTTTCCGAGGGAATGAAATAATTTTCGTCCCCTAATTTATCAAATATTTCCCAATAACCATGTCAACCCTTAGGTACAGAACAATCCATCCGCATCGTGTGTGATTTACTAACCTTTATATATTGGTTATTATTCCCACTGTTGATTTCTCGGAATGTTTCAACCCTCCAACCCTCAGTTACTTCGCCGTGAAATTCTGTTCGTAAATTCAACCCCCGAAGTATAGGGATGAAGAATTTAACCCGGTGCTGAACACAAATCCAATTTCAAATTTTCCATCTTTCCTACACGGTCATGCGTTTTGAATTTTCTTTGGAAGGAAATGTTTCAATTATATTATGTGTCAAATTGTCTTTTAGATTATGCAAATCAAAATCCTTTGGTCATTAACATTTAAAAAATGGCATCAACTCTCAACTGTATTAGTTAAATGTATTTGGTTTATATGAAGTATATCGCCGTTTGATCTGCTCATATGAATATAATTACTACGAATGAAAACGTCCGTTTCTAGAAATTTTATAAAACATTTGATAATATGTTAACAGGATGAAATATCTCATTCTGATAAAATAAGTAATCCTGAAAACAGACGTTTTCACCGTAAAAATATTAATATGGAGTTTTAAAATACATCAATTTCCAAGAAACAATAAACGTCGATTTATTTTTCTTGAAACTTTTAAATGATATTGTTAGTATTGTAAAATTGCGTGAATACAAACTGTTCGTTAGAACAAAACATATTTTGATTTATAAGAATAAACGTTATTATGGAGTACATAATAAGTAAAACTAACTAACTAACCATCACGCCGTGTCTCCAAAGGGGTAGGCAGAAATAATGGACTACCACACTTTTCTTTCCTAACATATTTCTCTCGCTTCTTCAACATTCATACATCGTGTCATGCACGCGCGTAGATTTCTCTGACTCCTCACTTGGCCGACATTCAATATTTGATTTATTTGATCGTGTCACATTTTCCTCGTTCTTTCTCTATTTCTAGTTCCATTTACAAAGTAAACATACATTTTTTTACCATTCTTTCTTTGTGTCCAAACCATCTTAATGATCCTTTGAATATTTTGTTCATAACACCATCATTCGCACCGCATTCACTTCTTATATTTTCATTTATAAGTATGAAATATAACATCATATGAAATCTGATTAGGGAGGGGTAAGCAGAGAGGCTGGACCGCCATAATGCTCTATCCTAATATCCCTCACGAGTTTCCTCTACATTCGTATATCTTAACATCCACGCTGGTTGAAAATACGCCAGAGTATTTGCAACCAGTCCAATTTTCTTTATTGAATGCTAGCTATTTTATTTTTTTATATTTGGGTTTCGAAGACTACATACATAGCACTTACATAATATGTCTACTTCCGTTTTCAATAATGGGTTAGTTTAAAAATGATTGAAAACAATGTAATTATTTTATTAAATTTATTTAGTATTGACGAAGTAACGAATTCTATTTGGCATATTGTGTTAGTGAATATTTAAATGTTTTCGTGTGAATTTTATTTCAAAATGAAGCGTTATTATAAAGTGTTCCTCAAAGCACTTCTGTACGATACGATTCTTAATAACTCAAATAATTCCAAATAAAATACACTATATCTACTATCACCAAATGTTTTAATAGCTATGCAATTAAAATGGTATTGATATTGGCAAACTTTAAGAGTACCTACCAATTCGTATATTTTTAAGATAGGTTAACTGACTTCCATCCAAAACGTGACTTAAGAAGTAAGGCATATCAATACATTCGCGGGCATCAAAAATCACATGCTTTATTGTACTCGAATGCCCACACAAGTTCAGTAGTATGAACCAAACAGCAGCCGTACCACAAATAACCCGAAACGGCGAGCGCCGCGACCAGTCGAGGGTTAGCATTACGTACGGGAGAATAATCCCCGAGAGACAGAGTGGAAAAATTCCACATAATTTCTGCGGAGTTCCATTGAATTCCTAAGAAATGTATCGCTCCGCCATGTTGGGCTGCGAGACCGCCATTCATAACAATTCCTTGAGCATGCGTGTACAGTTCGCTGTAAAATGCTCGAACAAAATATACTGAAATTTATATTTCATTTCCATAAAAAAATTTGGAACATTTAAATTTTTTTTGATATTTAATACGTAATATTTATTATGAATATAAATACTACTGTTATGAATACATCTTATTTGACAACGTTTCTTTTTTAACTTTGCACACATCACAAACTTTATTACAAAAAAATACAAAAATAACATATTTCGGACACAGAAGCCCTTTATCAGTGATATATGGTAAATATTAGATCCTTACATATGAAATTGGCGTTTTGTATGGGAGGAACATCAAGTTGATTTTTTTAAATATAATATATTTATTTAATCAAAGTATGTACCATTGCTATCTATGCAATTTTGCCATCTCATAGGCAGTTCATCGATCCCTTTACTAAAAACACCATTCGTACGGGAATCAATAAAATCTTTGAAGTCGGTTTGGACTGCCCCATCGGAGTTGAATTTTTTCCCTTGCAAGAAGTTATCCAAATTTCGAAAAAAATAGTAATCTGTTGGGGCAAGGTCCGGAGAGTACGGTGGATGTCTTAGACATTCCAATTGAAGCTCTTCTAATTTGGTAGCCGTCTGTTGTGCAGTGTGTGGTCTAGCGTTATCATGAAGCAGCAGTGGCCTAGAGCGATTAACCAGCCTCGGTTGTTTAGCAGCTAGCTTTTCCATCATTGTTTGCAGTTGCTGACAAGAGACATCTGCCGTAATCGTCTGGCCAGATTTAAGAAAGCTGTAGTGAACGACACCAGCACTAGTCTACCAAACGCTCACAAGTAACTTTTTTGGAGTCAATTTTCGCATGGGGCATGGTTTGGCTGGTTCGGCAGGGTTCAGCCATTGCGATGAGCGCTTCCGATTATCATACAGGATCCACTTTTCATCACAGGTAATGATTCGATTCAAAATCCCTTCATTATTGTGCCGGTTGAGTAATACAACGCAGCAGTCAACGCGCGTTTGTTGATTAGCTTCACTCAATTCGTGAGGTACCCACCTTTCCAGCTTTTTCACCTTCCCAATTTGCTACAAGTGGATTAAAACAGTTTTATCACTAACACCGCAGCCTGCAGCTAACTCGGACGTGATTTGCGATGGATCCGCTTCCACAATAGCCTTCAATTCTTCATTATCAACTTTGGTCTCCGCGGGGCTTGTTCTGCAGATCGAAATTTCCAGAACGAAAACGTTGGAACCAAAAACGCACTGTGTTTTCTTTTGCGGCACCGTCGCCATACACATCATTAATCCTTCGAGCCACCTATTTATAAACACCTGGAGTTTTCCAATAACGTCCGTGGTAGATTTCCAGGTACAGTACCGTGTCCGTACAGCAGTACGCTTTTAAGGCTACTGTTGAATATTCGAAGCTTGAGGTTTCTCGAAATGATACTGGAACGCCATACACGGCGAAACACAGCGAAAGCTCCCCTTGCCTTGTTGAGTCTGCTGGCTACATCTTCCTTCGTACCTCCCGAGCCTGCTATCATACTACCGTGGTAGCAAAAGCTGGTCGTGGTCACAAGGGGGACACCGTGGAGCAAGATTGGGTAGGAGTCATTTGTGGACACTCGTAGGTCTGCTGTCTTGGACATGTTAATTTTGAGACCTACATACGAGTAAGTGGCTGATTTGTGAATCACGGTTTGTGAACTTATTACATCAAAGATGTTAAAATATATTTATTATATATTATTATGTGCATATGATTTATGAGAAGAGGATATACATTTGTATTAATTTTATTTCCTTTCGCTAAAAACATTGAAATACGGGCAGGATAGTTAGTTTAGTAAACATATTTTTTTAGCGGATTGTAAATCATGCGGTCCGTAGGGTGGAAATTCTGAGTGTGAACGCGGCTTAAGAATGTTGCCAGGTGGAAATAAATGATAAAAATATAATTTTGAATCCTATTTCAAATCTTCAATTTTTCATAAAAGCCTGGATGCTAGTTAGAAATATCAATTATTAATTTGCGTAAATGCAAATATATTTTAAAATATTTAAATGACATGATGGCTTGTACGTTTAAATATCCTTGCATTTTCTTATTCTTTTTCAGCCTTCTTCACTCCACTGCTATAGGCCTTTTCGGCGTCTTGTCCCTTCCGCGCCCAGGTCATTTCAGCTATTCGGGCAATATCGTCAGTTCTTCTTTTAGGAGGCCTCCCGACACTTCTTCTTTTTGTCCAAGGCGTTGAAGTATTATAAATGCCCATCGGGTACTGCCTTATCTTGCTATATGACCAGTCCACCTCCACTTTAATTTAGCTGAACAATCTATAGGGTGTTTTTTTAAAGGTTTAGTTTTTAAACTAGCATCATTGTTTCTACAGAACGTTAATTTAACATTAAATAGTTGATTTGTAGTCAGTATGTTTTGCCATTTCACAAAATTGCTCGATTAAGTTGTCAAAAATTGGGCTTCACGATTTTTCTTGTTTTTTCTGCTTATTCCTACAAAATTAAAATAGTATGATAGTTGTAGTATACGATAATATTTTTAATTGAGTAATTTTTGAACATTGTATCAAATACAACTCACCGTATTTGCAAACCATTATTAATGTTTAAAAAAGGAACGTGTGTTCTGTTTTTCAATAATTTCGAATTTTATTCCATGCTTGTCTCACCCGTTCGCCTTGTCAATTCACAGCGTTATTCAATTTTGATTCTCCCTTTGAACAAATAATAAAATGTATTTTTTTGTTTGATTGATTGTTCAAAGTTGGACATTTAAATCAAAGGTACGTTTAAAACGACAAATCCGCTTTTCAAATTCAAATGATTGATGACTAAAATACACATTTTTAAAAACTTTTGTTTATATCCAATATTATTGGATTCATAAATATAACAAAAAATTAAAAAAAATGTTTTCGTCACTAACAGATTTCACGACGTCGCGTCGGTTAAAGTGTCAACAAAATAATTAAGTGATGCTTTAAACTGGCAATAGAATTATGAAAGTAAGATAAATACCTTAGTAGTGAAATCAATTAGAGTAATGTGAGGAAAGGCTACCGTGCTTGATGTCAGAAGAATCGACGTGTGTTCGTATCACGATAGATTAATGAAATTCTAGAGGTGAGTTAAAATAGAACGGCGTGACGATTAACTCTAACTGTCTACATCGAAAGTAGAATAAATGCAGTAGAAATGAGATCTCTAAGACAAATGTGTGGATACTCTGTGTATGATAGAGTGTCGAATGAAAATATAAGAAGTGAATGCGGTGCGAATGATGGTGTCATGAACAAAATAATGAAAGGATCATTAAGATGGTTTGGACATATGGAAAGAATGAATGAAGAAAGAATGGTAAAAAAATTATATGTTAATGATGTAAATGGTACCAGAAATAGAGGAAGACCGAGGAAAACGTGGCACGATCAAATAAATCAAATATTGAATGTCGGCCATGTGAGGAGTCAGAGAAATCGACGCGCGTGCATGACACGATGTATGAATGTTGAGGAAGCGAGAGAAATATGTCAGGAAAGAAAAGTGTGGCAGTCCATTCTTTCTGCCTACCCCTTCGGGGAGACGGCGTGATGGTTAGTTAGTTAGTTAGTATGTCTACATCGTTGGGCAATCGGCGTGGAGGTTAGTTTGTGATAAAAATAATTACGATTGTGAATTTTTGATGCAGTGAGATATATTCTAAATATAAATTTGCATTATTATTAGATATCAAATCCGTACTGAAATCTTTTTACGTGACGCCCAAAAGTCTCGATTATGTTTTCTGCGCCCTTATCCTCTACAAGACCCGTATTATTATATTATATGTATATCCCGGAAGAAAATACCGCAAAGGATATATTTCCAATATCACATCTATGGCTTACCTTCGAGAGAAAAAAGGTTCCCCCATAATCACTTAAGCCCTTAGAATCCGTAACCTCTGGGCTTTATATTATAGTATTAGGAAAACTGTCGTAACTTCGTTTCGTGAATTTTTCAAAGATAAACTAACTAACAAACTAACCATCACGCCGTCTCCCCGAAGGGGTAGGCAGAAAAATGGACTGCCACACTTTTCTTTACTGATATATTTCTCTCGCATCTTCAACATTCATACATCGTGTCATGCACGCGCGTCGATTTCTCTGACCCTCTAATGGCCGATATTCAATACTTGATTTATTTGATTGTGCCACATTTTTCTCGGTCTTCCTCTATTTCTAGTTCCATTTACATCGTTAACATATAATTTTTTTACCATTCTTTCATCATTCATTCCTTCCATATGTCCCAACCATCTTAATCGATTGTTATTTAACTTTATTTTTATACAATATATACCTATAATATGATACTACTACCCGATTTTGCTCAAAAGGGAGCATCCCTTTGAGTGTATATTATATATTGAATAAAAATGAATGTATATAAAAATCAAATTTACGTATAAAAATGAATGAATAGTCCATTGTTTTGGCCGAAACACAATGATATTTCAACATTATTAAAATTTAATATTGTTATTTGAAATTTCATTGTAGAAGTTTATTGTAAATAATGAAAATATTTTTTAATTGTAAAAAATCATTTTAAAATGTATAATATAATATATTTAGTTAAAATCCACTAACGTTTGTGTCTTTGACCGGTTTCAGGAACTCGCTGCCATTTTCTGATAAAATAATATAAACAAATTTAACCGGTGGTGGTCTAGGGGATAGAACGCTTGGCTCCTGATCCAGGGGGCATGGGTTCAAGCCTGGACACGACCAGGTTCCTTCTTCATAATAATGAGCTATTTTCTGCTCACATTGAAGATTGTAAAATAAATTCTAATATCATTGATTATAATCCTTGATGTAAGTCTTTTTTTATTAAAAAAAAAAAAAAATCTTCTATTTTCGCCATACTTTGTGTTTTATATGTTTTAATTTCTTTTTTATATACTTTGTACGCAACACTAACTTAAATTTTTTTTAAATTAAATATCAGACATGTTTGGGATAACCTAAACGTTCCAAAATAAATCTTTATAACATCTTTGAAAACTAATCATATTTGAAAAAAAAATTATAATATTTTTTTATTATATTTGTGAGGAGTCAATGAAATCGACGCGCGTGCATGACACGATGTATAAATGTTGAGGAGGCGAGAGAAATATGTCAAGAAAGAAAAGTGTAGCAGTCCATTATTTCTGCCTACCCCTTCGGAGAGACGGCGTGATGGTTAGTAAGTTAGTCATATTTTTAATATCTTTATAATATCACTGAGGATGGACCGGGTTGTCCGAAACACGCCTGTTATTTTTTATTTATTTAAAGTAAGTGTTTTATACAAAGTATTTAAAAAAGTAAATAAAATTTAAATATGTTTGATTCAATTTATTAATTTTTTTTTTTAAGAAATTCCTTATATATTTTTTTCAATTAATCATAAAGAATTAAATTTTCCTAAAATACGCATACGTTAGTGTTCCTATGAATTTTCGTTCATATTCGTGTTGCGGTATGAAGAAACTAGGACATACTCCCTGACTGGCCGTAAATTTTTGTACTCTTAGCTCAAAACTCATTGATGCAATAATTAAACCTTGGACAGTGTATTCCCCCCCCCCCCTTATTCTTCATATCTTGTTATACTTCTGTGTTATATAGGGCCACGGGATTTGTCTCTGTTCAACTGTATCCTGCATCTCACCCTAATAAAACCAACAGCTTTTAATTCGATTACGCTCTTTTTCACGTGATTTTCATATGTATAGTTTCTTATTATTACTTGCAGATACCAGTTCAAAATATCTTAACCCCGTAAAGTACGGCTGGCTATATCTGCAGTCCATAAAAAATGGTTTCAATCTGCCACATATAATATTTGCAGATCGTATTTAATGAATCTAATAAACTTTTATACTTTAGTTTCTTACTTTTATTCTAAATTGTACGTAATATTATGAAGAATTATCCACTGTTAAATAAAAAAAAACTTTGTTTTAAGTATCACAATTGTAATTTTTATAAATATAATTTTGATACATAAAACACAGTTTTTTAATATAATAGTTTAAAATGTTAAAGTATCATAGTGTTTCGGCCAAAAACTGGACTATTTAAAGAATTGTCTGCTCGAATAGTATATGGAGATAGTCGCAGTTCGAGAACTTTTTTTTTAACAAAGAAAAGTGCATCCACGTGTGGTATTAAAAAAACTATGTATAATACCCGGCGCCACTGAAAACGATACAAAGTCGGCCAACAAGAGATAATATAAAACTAGCTACCCATCTATAAGAAGAAAAAAATACTATACAATGGGATTTGCCTCAAAGTGTGAACAATTAAAGTGAATATGCATCTGACAAATACGTTATTGCCTGGTATTTCGCTTGCTATGAAATATACTCTGTTCGAGTGAAAATATCTTAACCCTAGAACGGACGGGCAAAAAAAGTCACGGAAGTGAACGGGCTGGGCTTGACAGACCCAAAAATAAAAAAATCTTTAAAAATTTCAAATTATTTTTATCGATCTAAACAGGTTTTCCTATCAAATTTAGGAATGTTTTCAGTAGTACAACACTATTTCAGCAAAATAATATTGCTCACAAACAATGGTAAAAATAATTTAAATAGTCTTGAAATTTTAATAAAAAAATTAGATTGATTTCTTTAAAATTACATGAATATGTTATAAATTTTGAAATTTGATTGGGTTTGCTTTTACATTCTATATACAAGAATGATGTTAACGGAAAAATATTAAGAATTAGTTAAATAATGTTTTTCAAGATGTCAAATAACTAAATTTTTACAGCAATCGCTACACAACATTTCACTGTGGTTTAGACATAACCAAATTTTACACTCTCTACAAAAGTACTTTGTTCTGCTGTTTTTACACTGGGAGCATCTTCCACGTTTTCTTGGAGCAGGTTCGTCTTTAGGTTGAGCTTCATATCCAGAAAACTTAGTTGTTAACTGACGAATCTCTCGTTTTGCTGATCTCGCACGGTCAAGTAAGGTTGCAGCATCTGTTTCGACAACTCCTTAAGAAAATCACGCCTGCTGATGGACTGTTCATTTGTCTTGAACACAATGAATTTATTTAGAGCAGCAATATTGATTGCGACAAAAAACAAAGTTAATGGCCAACGTCTTGTTCATCTTGCGACGCTGTATTCAGCACACATAGCATCAGCTACGTCGACACCTCCCTTAGTTGAATTGTAATATGTTATTATGCTGGGCTTCTTCTTTTCACCAGTAGAAGGGTCAATTTCACTGTCATTGTGCATGGATGATAGCAAAATAACACTTTTGTTTCTCTTGGCTACATAAGATACTATCGTCAAATCTTCTTGAAAACCAAAAATGCTTGAATGTCGTTCCCTTGTTGATTTTGGAAGAAAGCTTGGAGATATTTCAAGCTTATTCTCCCTCAATCCTATATACTTGTTTAAAATTGTCAATAGTATTAAAATGAGTACAAGCAAAAATAAAAAACCGCCCTAGAACAGGGCTACAGCAATGTCAAAAAAAGTCACGTGAGCGGACGGGCCGGGTCTGACAGGCCCACAAGATATTCAAACGCGTGATAACTGATGACTGAGAGTTGAGTTGACAAATATGCGACACCAGAGCATTCTGTGGACTCTTTTAGGAAGGTACTCAGAAAAATGGCGGTCTGCAACGCCCATGACCTTAAATCTAACCTTATTTAAAATGTTTGGGTCTCACAGACCCAGCCCGTCCGTTCTAGGGTGAAATATGGTATTGAAATATATATTGATCCTAATTTCAGCAATATGTTTTTCAAATTCTGAAAATTGTAGCAATGCACCACTAAGGCTGTATGATTTTTTTCTTGCGTAGTTAAACAGAGAATCAAGAGGTATTGAAATAGAGATACAGTTCATTAATATCCTTGTATATAACAAAAGAAAACTAAGATGTGTTACGTAGTATATAAATGCTTCTTCTTTTTCTACTTCCTCAGACTATTCCCGTCCACTCCTAGGCAAAGGCCTCCTCCATTCGTTTCCCTATCCTGTGCAGACTGCATCCAAGTTATTCCAACGTGTCTGTTCAGATCATCCTTCCACCGTAGTTGCGGTCGCCCTGCACTTCTCTTTGCCGTCCACGGTCTCCAAGTCAGCAGTTTTCTTGTCCACTTTTCATCTGAGCTTCTGGCTACGTGACCTGCCCATTGTAATTTTCCAGTCGCCACCCGGTGGATGATGTCAGTGATTGTTGTTTTTTCTCTCACCGTATCGTTTCTGACTCTGTCTCTTAGGCTTATTCCTAACATGGCTCTTTTCATGACTCTTTGGGTCACTCGTAGTTTCTCGACACTTTGTTTGGACAATGTAACAGTTTCAAGACTGTCGGGGTTAAATGCATAACCCAGATAAACATATTTCATGAAGAAATACATGACACGAATAAACACAAAAACGCTAACCCAAGACCTACTTATCAAATTTGATGACACGGAGGCCTAGATTCTTTCAGGTTTGGTCATTAGGTCGGGCATCGTAGATGACGAAAGCAAAGCATATAAAAGCAGTACTTCCGAGCACCCAATAGGATCAGTTACTCTTACGACTTCTAACAGACGCGAGTCTACGTTAATAAGTCCACACCACGAGGGATATCGGACTCCCTCCGACGCCGAGCTACGAAGCTAGAAGAGTCCACTCTAAACGTCAGTCAACTCTTAACGTCAGCCAGTATCGCGATCTCGAAGAGACACGAGTCTCCACTACCCAGTCTACGTACGAGAAACCTCCGACGACTCCTCGCTCCAGCCACTCGACGATACCGCCCAGCGAGCCCTCATCCTCTACGACTCACCACCGGACTCCGCCCTACTGCCATCGACATCCAGCCACGCTCCATTACGAGTATATCATACAGTTACGTGTAATTACTTGTGGTCCGCAATAAACGCTGAAACCTCCGCCGTCTTTCAACCACCACCACAAACCCCCACAGTGGTGACCCCGACGACGGCCTGTCATCACCCCCAAAAGACTAAAAGTACCAACTGTTGGTACTTATAACTGCTTGCTAGTATTTTAATGGATGAAAAAAAATGTAAAAGAATTCTGTCAATAAAGCGATTCTTAGATATTTTATACACATTTATTATTAATTTTTTCATTAAAAAATACTTTTCTAAATATTTTTTTTGGAAAGCTCAAATGCCACGATTTTTTAATTCGTATATTAATATTATCAAGATGATCGACAGCTGGACAACGTACTGAATCCTAGAGAGAAATCTTTTTCAGAATATAATGCTGGGTAGCTCTAGAAGCCTATCATGTGCAGCACAGGATTTTAGATTTAGTAGATGTTGGATGTCTAAAGTTGGAATAAAAATGGTATAAAAACCAAGCCTCAAAGAAATTTTACAATATATTATATGAATGTTTTGGACAACCTCGTCCTTCCTCAGTGATATAATAAAGATATTAAAAATTATTATAAAATTGTTTACAAATATAATCAGTTTTGACAGATGTTATAAAGATTTATTTTAAATTTAATTTTTAAAAAAATCTGTCAAAACTGATTATATTTAAATGTAAACCATTATATAATATTTTTAATATCTTTATAATATCACTGAAGAAGGGCCGGGTTGTCAAAAACATGTGATATTTAATTTAAAAAAAAATTAAGTTAGTGCTGTACACAAAGTATATAAAAAAGAAAAAGACAAATAAAATATCTACAACATAAAGTATGGCAAACAATGAAGAAACTATTATCTTTTTCGCAGTTATAATCCATGGGGTTGGTGTGCAGCAGTCTTCAGTGTTGTCTTCTATTGCGCTCGGTCTTTTGTAGCCCTCTTCAGCTCAACATATGAGACGCAGTCCTCGAACACATGTTTTTATATATTTCAGTCGGGAGCACTCCCTTTGCTTTGTTCATTATCTCCTCCGGTATGTAATGCATATTCCTTTTTATATATCTTCTAGTTAGCCACCATGTTTCGCAGCCATGCGATGCTCCATACATATGTTTTTGTAAGTTGTTTTCGGAGTTTCAGATTTACGTTTTTTTCCTCAAAAATCTTAGATTCTTTGTTGAACGCAAGCCTTGCTTTAAACTATTATATGCCATCTTTTAAAAAATACATACCCGCTGATAACATTTTTTTCAGTTGATATTCGTGATTTTTCTTGAAGTTCACTGACCACTGTTTCCGAACCGTCCCGTGAGAAATAGAACAAACAAAAAACTAATGCGCGAAATGAGTTTGTTTTTCTTTTATACAAACAAAGAGGGAGAAATTCTTAATTTTCCACATGAACGGGAAATATGGAATTATATGGCGATTTTCTGCTCTTTCTGCGACCATTTCAACGCAGAAAAAATCTTTCTATTTTCATTCTAGTTTTTCATTATTTTCCAAAGGGTGACTACCGTAAAATGGAGTAAATTTGAGCAGTGTTTTGTGATGATTTTAAATCTATAGATAAACCCCAATACGTAGGTTTTATGATCCCTACATATATTTTTGGGAGTACAATTTGTTGTCCATACAATTTATTTAGCAGTCTTGATAAAGGCAAATATTTAGTATTTGATACCGAGTATTACTTAATAGTGTAAATCGATCTAGATGGAAAACAAATGGATTTTTTAATATTACTGTAAGTTGAAAATGGTTTCGGTAATTTTATATTTTTTTCTATAATATAAAAAACAAACATTTACATTATCAATGGGTCAACCAGTTTTTTTTTTCCAAATTATTTTTCATCTCTTAAAGCTTAAAAATCCTTTTAGTATGATTCAATGAGTTATTAATAAACATTACGTTTCTTCCTTAAGCCCAACAAATTAAATTTTACAGTAACATTGTTTTCGGAAATATTTCCTTAACATGCTTTAACCCTTATTAACCCAGCACATTTTAAAATCAATTCCAGATACTTTGAACTAATTATACAAATCGCACGCTTAATAAAACAGTGGCTTAACTGAAAAAAGCAAGTTTTGCTCAATCTGACATGAGTCGGTGTTTTAACAAAAATAGTCGAAAAACACGTACGAATGGATAGCGTTAACTTTGTGAAAAATAGATGGATAGCATTAACACAAGCCTCTGTCTAATGTTAGCTCAATTATGACCTAAACCATAATCGGTCAGTTTACTATTAAGCGTGCGAAATGTATCATCTTGACATAGAGAAAAACTTGACATAATCAAATTAATCAAATTTTAAACGTCGCGTGATGGTTAATTAGTTAGTTTTTAAATTAGTGATAAGCTATAATATTAATTAATTTGCATATTTAAATTATATAACATCAAAATTTTCTATATCTCATGGCCGCCTTTGGAAAAAGCACAGCTATTGTATAATCTTTTTCTGGGATACGAAGGGAGGAGTATATTATATATGATATACAAAATAAAGCAGTTATTCACCACAATCTGTTCGATTAATACATCTCCCAACAGCACGACATTAGACACTTCATTTGAGCCTTCTTTCAGAAAAATGGCGGGGAATGATAGAAATATCTGAGGGTTGTTTACATCCAGCCCGACTGCCCGCTTCACCACGGCCGGTATGTGGTTTCACAAATTATGAAAACATTACAAATGTTATGTTAACATAAAAGGTTATTCGTTTAAAGCCATACGAAAAAGAGCTATAGACCCACTTGGGAGCAGGATAAAATTATGCTATTGGATAAATTTAAGGTTATATGAAAACCGTTTTTGTTTGTTATTCTTTATTAAATAAATTATAACAACAATACGTTTTGAGAAAATATTTTGCATAAATTTTATAGAATCTTTTCAAAGGGATCCGATAACAAAATTTTTTATATTTTATTTATTTAAAAAAAAAAACAATTGGGTCAAATGGATACACATTTAGATCTTTCTATTAATTATGTATTGTTTCAGATATATTTTATATTTAGTTGTAGTGAGACTCCTTGTGTCTTTTGGTAGTTCATTGTAAAGTTTCAGTCCATTGTTCAATATCCTTGATTGTCCTGTCTTAGTTCGTGCATTCGGTAAGTGATATCTGTCACAGTTCCTGGTCCAGTGTCTGTGTATGTCTGAATTTTTAGTTAATTTGTAGCTGCTCTCTGTTGTCTTTTTTATATATCGAAATATATATGGATCTTTATATGATATAAATCTTAACATGATATAAAACACTTTTCTATATATGGTATATGTAGATGTTTATATGATATAAGGGTTTAAAAAACTTGCCGCAAGTCATCGAGAGCTCGTTCATAAATGTTTACAAGTTCCGAAACCTATGTGTACAGTATACATCTGGTTATGTTTTTGAATTTTGTCCAAGGTTCTTTTTTGTGTGTGTTTTGCTTTTTTGTATGGTTAATCAATGATGTGTTATATTAAAAAATGTTGTACATCACTTGCAAGAAATGTTTTTATAACTTAATAAAGTAAAAAAGAAAAATCCAACGATTTCACTGAAATCTTTTAATGTAATGTCCATTTTAAATATTGATAACAATAAATAAAACGATATTTTGAGGGGCACTGGGGGGTGATACCGTCCCCATTAGTATCAATGTTTTGGCATAAACCTTGTTAAACTAACATGCCTCTGGTGATGCTAGTAAGAAGGCAAATAAAAACGTTATCATTATAAGGATCGATAGTTTTAAAAAATAATGTCTAAGAAGTAAAAAGATACTATTTTTTTACTGCATTATGCTTATTTATTTCGTCTCTTTGCTTTTGTGATAGTAGATATAAGATTGTAATAAAATATAAAATGCGTAACTGTAGTATTGCTATTAGCTATGAGCAAAATATAAAATAATAAGATTGATAGAAAAAAAATGTGCGCACAAGGGAACAAACTTTTGGAATAAAGTCAAAAGAAGCAAGTTTTGGTATATCCTCGAGTACCGCTACTGCTTCGTTCATTCTAGAGAGTAATGAACCAGCATAGTTGTTATATATAGCGGAAAAAAAACATTTGTTCTATGTCATATTCCCGTATTCGGTGGTCGGAATGAGAAATAAATGCTTTCTAGCAGCGGACAGTACCATTGTTCTAATACTGCGCTAGATTCAGTATATTTCAACTTCAAGTCTTTTTGTTAAGATGTTAAAGCATTATGAAGTACCCAGATTAATAAATACACGAACATATTTTTCATGTTCCTTGTCTCGCTATATTATAAGTATTTAAATACAATGTTGTTTTATGAATAAGAAGTTTCTTTTTAATTAATAAAAAAATGTGTTGGTCTAGATTTGAGGGACTGATTTGTCTAGGGCTGAGGACCGTGGAGGAGCTCTTCCAGGCTGCCCATGAAAAGGAGGCCTACTCAAGGGTGATAGTCAACGTTAGGGAGACCTGACAAGACACAGAAAGAAGAAGATGTCTTGATTTGAATCGCTCCGATAGTAGCATAATCATAGAAGCGTAACGCATCAAGCATGAATCATAGAAATAGAAGACGTCTACCAGCAAGCACCAAAAATCAAGCCTCAAGCATCAAGCATCAAGCATCAAGCATCAAGCATCAATCATCAAGCATCAAGCATCAAGCATCAAGCATCAAGCATCAAGCATCAAGCATCAAGCATCAAGCATCAAGCATCAAGCATCAAGCATCAAGCATCAAGCATCAAGAATCAAGCATCAAGCATCAAGCATCAAGCATCAAGCATCAAGCATCAAGCATCAAGCATCAAGCATCAAGCATCAAGCATCAAGCATCAAGCATCAAGCATCAAGCATCAAGCATCAAGCATCAAGCATCAAGCATCAAGCATCAAGCATCAAGCAACAAGCAACAAGCATCAAGCATCAAGCATCACGCATCAACATCAAGCATCAGAAGCATCAAGCATCCCAAGCATCAAGCATCAAGCATCAAGCATCAAGCATCAAGCATCAACATCAAGCATCAAAGCATCAAGCATCAAGCATCAAGCATCAAGCATCTTGTATCAAGCATCAAGCATCAAGCATCAAGCATCAAGCATCAAGCATCAGAAGCATCAAGCATCAAGCATCAAGCATCAAGCATCAAGCATCAAGCATCAAGCATCAAGCATCAAGCATCAAGCATCAAGCATCAAGCATCATCATTGCACGAGGGTTTAAAATTAAGCGCAAAACTTAGAATTTGTGAATGAATGGAGTGATAATAATATAGAGATTAATTTATAGAGAATTGGTTAGCTAAAAGCAACCTTTCTTCCTAATTTTTTCTATAATATCAATGCATGTACATATTTTAATATTTAACAGTGGTGCCATGCCACCCTTAGTCACGGACGAGTGATTTTTTTTAAGGATTCTTTTTCAACCATTAACAGACAGCGGCTGCTACCGGGAGTACGTTAGGGCATTACTCATATTTGAGTTGTTTTTTTTTATGCTAGAATAGACGCCGAACCAGATATACTTTTTCGCGTTGACAACATTAATTATGGTTAATTTTAAAAGCTTCTAGAGATAATGTATTTATCTCAACTATGGATAAATTTTAATGAAACATAAAATCTTTTTTTATTTAGTTTTAACAGGGTGGTAAAAACAAATTGATTAAAACATTTCAGGGCAAAAATCAAAAACTAAAAAAATTGGTTTTTGATTTCAATTGGTATTAAACATAAAACTGGTTGCAGACCAAGAGCTAAGCTAGGTAAGTTTAGCTTAGCTCGCATAACTGAGGAAATTTTTCATACTTTTGTACATGTGGTCTGCACACTAGTATGAAAAATTACATTAGCTCTGCTTTTGGTCAATTGCTCAGTAATAAATGTGAAATGGTGCAAAGTGATTGAAGAATATAACATAGTATAGTTCAAACATTTCCCTAAAGATGCCACCCGTGCTATATGACAATTGTTAAATAGTTTTTTCTCTTTTTCTTTGCCATTTAGCACCTTTGATATAACCACTATACATTTTTATTCATAATTTTGAATAAGGTATTCTAACATTAAACTATGAATAATAGTTTTATATTAGAATACTTACTTAACTGCCTATGGCCATACTCGTACAACTCTTGAAGAGTTTTAGCCTCCTTGATGATTTTTGCCAAGCTCCTCAATCCTGCGCCTTTTGCTCTTAGCAGTCCGATTCACCTAACCTAGCCAGATCAGCCAGAACATTGTCCATTAGGCGCTGTCTAGGCCTTCCTAGAGGTCTTACTCCAGTCGGTTTACACACGTACAGGGTCTTGATTGCTCTGGTCTCTTCGGCTCGGCATAGGTATGTGCCCAATCCATGCTAGGCGACCGGCTCTCATGGTGCTCGTTATAAGGGGCTGCTGGGTCATTGTACGGATCTCTTGGATTTATAATTATTAGAATAGCGAACAAAAATGTTTTACTTTTTTCGTAGGTAAAATACCGATTTAATAGCTTTAAAAATAAACCAATTTTCAATACGGCTATAACATTAAGAATCTAAGCAAGATGAAACATATTACTTCCATAAAATAAAATTAAACATCTATAAAATAGATATTTTCATTGAAACTAAATATTTATGAAGAAACAATAGTAATGAACATATTGAAGAGATAGCCATTAATTAACAGGTCAGGATTATACGTCTTGTCTCGTGGGCACACAGGGTTTGTATTTTGTGTGTATATGTACATACTCGTACACAAGTAAGTACTTTTATGTATTATTATTATGGCTGTTTGTAAGGTACTCGAAGCGTAGTTCTAAGTGAAAAGTTTTCAAGAAGATGGTCCTAACATTTCACACGCTAAGCCTGAACTTAGTTTCTTGTAATAGTTGTCAGAAAAAAAATATACATATAAGTATTATAGTTCAGATGACTATATAGAGTTATCTTTTTGGGAATAATGCATTTTTTACAATTAAAAGAAATAAGATTACAGAAACATATTGATAGGGATCAATCCGGGCGACATATGAAACGAACGTTCCTTTTGATACAGTTTATTTAATTATGAAGTTGCGACAAGCAGTCGGTAATGTATATGCAGTATACGGTCCTTATATCTATTGCCCCATCACGGCAGAAGGGTGATGGGGCAATCAGTAGTGCAGGAGCGCCTTAAGGGCAGTGTGCAGACAGCGTAGTGGTTCCGGAGGGATGTAGTTCAATCTGTGTTCCTTTCGAGTTGCCTCGCCAAGTTCACATGCCGAATGACGAAGGTGCCCGTCGTTATATAGGCGAGGCCGTCTATCCTAGGGGTTCCGATCTGTGCTCCCATTGGTGCACGGCAATCGTCGGCTGGCAGTGGGGGTGCCTCTTTGCTCTGTAGTTGGTTGATTCAGCCGTCCGTGGCCCGGCCGGAGCGGCTAAGTTCGGAGCTCTTTTCTCATTTATTAAAATTGCGTGGCACGCGCGGAGCTCCGAGCCGTTACCGTGTGGCGGTGTTTCGGCCTTCTATCTACATACGAATCAATGAGTGTTATCCAATGTATCCATTATCATCATCAGCCTACATCCTTTCACTCCTGGAAGCAGGCCTCCTCCATTTGTTTACATGCCTGTGTATATCCGTGTCGTATCGGCGGTTTCTTTAATTGTTCTGATAATCTGCGTTATCTATCTATCGTCAGAGCTATGGGCGACATGGACTGCCCAGTGCCATTTTAGCGCTGCCACTCATCCGATGATATCCAACACTCATGTTTTGGCTCGAATATTTGTGTTTCTCATATACTACTTACGTTCAATTATATATTAAAATTATTTATCAAAATAATGTTATATTTTTGATTCCCATTGGAATAATGGAGTTCTTCAAAACATCCATAATAACTTTAAATACCAAAAAAGCATGTAGGTTTCAGTATTGAATTGAGAATTCTTACAATCACTTATTCGCACAAACTTTTATTCTTTATGATACTTCATAAAATTGTCAAGGGTTCTTGAAATGAGACACTGAAAACTGTATTTGAGTTGTAAAAAGAAAAAACTTTTTAAATACTTTTGTTAAATACTTAATCATATTTCAATTTTTCTTTTTATACACTTTGTATATACAACACTTTTATTATAAATAAAATTATATATACATGATGGACATAATACAGATATTTATAAAAATTGTATAAAATTGTTGTTGTTTACATGATCTGACAGATGTAATAAAAACTATCATCTGTCTGATTTATTTTAAAAATTAATCTTTATAACATCTGTCAGATCATGTAAACATCTATAATTTTATAACATTTTTATAAATATGTATCGTTACTGAAGAAGGCTATTTGTCCAAAACATGTCTATATAATTTTATTTTAATTAAAAATGTTGTATACACAAAGTGTATAAAAAAGAAAAATAGAAATAAACCATCATAACAAAACAAAGAAATACTTAATTTAATTTTTATAACTACTTAATTTTGATAATAAAACATGAATAAATTTATCATTTGAAAAAGTGCAATGAGTGTGCTGTTGCATACATTTGACATTCAAACAGTTTAAATTTTGTGACTACATTTTGTTGGGTGACTCTGTCAGTACATGCAGCAGTATTTGTCAGACTTTAGGAGTGATGTTGGTATGCTGTTTATCTTGACGGTCCTACAGGAAACTTAGGTCCTTCAAAACACTTCGGACATGTTATTTTTATGGCGAAACATACATTTTTATTAACATATCACACAGTATGTAAATATAATATTATAGTGATGAGTTAACAAGCTAAAATTAATTTCCACACAATTTTTTTATTTATTTGTTTAAAATAAATAATTGATAATATTTGAAACATTGTTTGAGTTTTACGATTTACAAATTTTAAGGCAAACAATTTTTATGTTTGAATTCGAAACAAGAGAATGGTCAAATAATATGAAAGTAGATTAATTATGGTAGAAATGAGTTCCATAGACATAATCTATGTAATCGTTATATGGCACATTCTGATTGTAAGCTGATTATAAGAGACAATTCAAATGAGATTAAAGCATTGTTAATACCTAATTAAACTGGTACTTATATTTATATACGAAAATAATATATTATATCTGGTAAGTAATATATGTTTAGAAAATCCATTGTTTTAGTAGAAACGCGATACATCAACATGATAAAATGTTTAAATTAATTTTTGTAATTAATTTAATAAATTGAAATAAATTATTATTTATTAATTTAAACACGCGACAAACTCTAACTAAGCAATGTAAGGCGGATGAATGCGTGATAAATAAAATTTAAAAAGGGTCACTAAGATAGTTTGGACATTTGGAACGAATGGATTCAGGAAGAATGGTTAAAAAAATAAATGCAAGTAGTGTGAAGACATGGCATAACCAAATTAATCAAATACTGACATTTACAATCGACGAATATAAATTAACAAAATCGGGTGGTGGTCTAGAGGATAGAACGCTTGGCTTCTGATCAAGGGGACTTGGGTTCGAGCCTGGATACGACCAGATTCCTTCTTCATAATAATGACCTTTTTTCTGCTCACATTGAAGATTGTAAAATAAATTCTAATATCATTGATTTAAATCTTTGGTGTTAGTCTTTTCATTAAAAAAAAAAAAACAATCGACGAGCGTGCATGTCACGATGTGTGAATGTAGAAGATGCGCAAGAATTATGCCACGATAGAACAATGTGGCGATCCATTCTCTCTGCCTACCCCTTCGGGGAAACGACGTGATGGTTATTTAGTTAATTATAATCTGCTTGATTTTTTTTCCCTTATTTTGTCGTTCGATATCATATTTACTCGTAGTTTATAGCACATTATTTTTGATGATCTCATATCTACGAGATTTATCCGTCCATAACTTTCGTCCTTATTAGCCAGCTCCAAGCTTAATTCGATAGATAGATATTAAAAGAAATATGTATAGCATTTTTTCTATAAAAATAAGAAAATCGTGATATGAAAATAGTTAAATTTTTCTCTAAAAACGTCTGAACTTTTGCGAGCAGTGCCGTTTTTCAACACTTATCGCACAAACGTACATTCGGCGTTGAGAGATTGTCGAAAACATCCCCAATTTTTATCAGCACACCCTTAACACAGAATTACGCGCTTTATCGGCACCCTTAATCATAATTACGCACGTGACTCGGAAAGGGAGTAATCACCTGAAGAATCATCCCTCATCCCCCATCGCTGCTCGGTATGAGGGAGCATATTTCTGCTTTCTCCGTGATAAAGAATATTACAAAATTAAGGTATTCTATTTTTTTAGTTTTGCGAGTGTGCAATTAAAGCATTCCCTTAATGATTTCATTTGGTAAAAAAATAAATAGAAATACATCGACTGAAACAAATACGGCAGATAGAACATTATGGCAGTACCTCCTCTACTCAGTAGAAATAGCGTGATATTGTAAACATATCTGGTCCAAGTTTGGCATATAACAATGCGCTAATGGCGGGGTAGCCTTTCACATTGTGTTAGAAATATGTTCTGCTTAGTGCTTAATAAACATACTCGTAAATCTTCATAGATGGCGTTAGTATGTAGATTATATAGAGCAATCTTAGAGATTAATATATGTAATCAAATCTTCATAGATGGCGCATTGAAACTGACATGTGAATTCTGGTGTGAGACTTTAACATATATACAACTTCCAAAAATTTGTCAGACATGGTCATAAGAAAGGTGGAATGGGGAATGTTGTAATTACATAAAGCGTGCGCTTAACCCAAACAATGACACGTCATAAGTCCTGTAAACGCCTTGATCAACCATATTCTCTTTCCCATTTGCATCTTCGTCTCTATTGAGATACAATTAAATCATGAAATAACTAACTAACTAACTAACCATCACGCCGTCTCCCCGAAGGGGTAGGCAGAAAGAATGGACTGCCACACTTTTCTTTCCTGACATATTTCTCTCGCTTCCTCAACATTCATACATCGTGTA
>JAHDVF020001185.1:0-25087 GCA_022606425.2 Lepidostoma basale
AACTATTCCAAATTAACTCTACGTTTCTTAACAAGAGTTACAAGTTTACCACATATTTTATATTAAATTAACACATTGGCTTACCCGACGCCTGGTTCTTACTACCTGCTTCAATACAAAGTATTTTAATAAACATGCTTAGCCGATGGAATAAAAGATATTTTATGTCTACTTATCAACAGGTTAGTATTGGAACGGAGTCCATTAAAAAATCCGACATATACAGACTGAAGATTGGTATCCGAACTGTGTCGTGGTCCAATACACAGTTCTTCATCAATAATAAACCGGTCTACCTTCGAGGATTCGGGAGACACGAGGACTCTGATGTAAGAAACTTATTATGCACATTATCAATTACATTACAATTTATATTCTTCTCAATATTGTAAAAAATAGATAATAAATATTTTAGAAATAAATGAATAATATGTATTTGAATGTCTATTTTTTACAAGTTTTATTGTAATTATGGGAATGACATGTTCCAGCTCTCTAAGGCATAACAAATCCATTATCTAAAAAACTAACTAACCATCACACCGTCTCCCCGAAAGGGTAGGCAGAAAGAATGGACTGTCACACTTTTACTGATGCGGCACTCCATCCTTCTCTTTTCGCTCTGCGGGAGACGCAGTGTGATGGGTTGCGAACCTCATCGCCATAAATCCATTATCACATTTGATAATGCCTTAGACAGACGAACCAAATCATTCCCATAAATTATAATAAAACTTCTAGGAAAACTGGCATTTTCATTTGTATTAATTATTTAATATGGAGTTTTAGATCATCGTTCAAGAAACAATAAATATAGAGTATTTTATCTTATCGTTTTCTAAATTGTTTATAATTCTTATACAGAAAATTTGAAAATCGATTGAAATCTTATTGCATGAGTTTTAAATAATTCTGTAACTTACTAGATTGAAATTATTTTAGATACGAGGGAAGGGATTGGACTTAGCCTTAACTACAAAAGATTACAACTTAATAAGATGGACCGGCGCTAATGCCTACAGAACTTCGCACTACCCCTATGCCGAGGAGTTATATGACTTTGCAGACGAACAGGGTATTATGATAATTGATGAATGTCCCAGTGTGGACACAGAGTAAGTTGAATTATTCATTTGGGGATTAATAGGGGTCAACGGGTGGTGCCCACTAATTGTTTGAACCACTTAATCTTTCATAATAATCCTTTTGTACTGAATGTTACAAATCCAATTACCCATCCAACATTAAAACATCTTTACCACTTGATTCCTAAACTGTGGATGAGGGAGTGCTTATGTGTTATTGCTATTCTACTGAATATTTATTCAAATCATGTTTAACAATTGATATACTATTTGGATGTTTCTAGAGTGTCTACGGATATTTTATCAAGCATCTTATCTTTTAGTTTATTTTCAAACTCTTTGTTGGAAAAACACAAAGAATCTTTGACAAAGTTAATCAAAAGGGACAAGAATCACCCGAGCGTCATCATGTGGTCCATAGCCAACGAGCCGAGAACGCAAACCATCGCCGCTGGCGAATATTTTGGGTAGCTATATATCTTTATACACAATATTCATTTAAATTTGCTGCCAATTTGAAATTTATTTTTTACGATTATGAATTTTTAAAGAAACATTTTTTACTTATAAATGTAATTCACGTGTCTATTATTTTTCAGTGGACAATTTCATTTTTGCACCTTTAAAATGTATTATAAACAAAATAATAAATTGTAGCACACAATAATATAGTATTTTCCTTGTAGCAAAGTTGCCAAACATGTGAAATCTATGGATACAACGAGAGCTGTGACTATTGCCATTGCGAGATCGGCCGCCGAAGACAAAGCGGTAATACAATATATTGTTCATTTACTTTACAATTGTAACATATTACAAATAAAAAAGTAGGTGACATTTAAAACAATCGTGCATTAGACTAGGATCGACTTGATATAGTTATCATTACCATTCGGTAATAAGAATGTTTATAAAAAATTTGACAGAAACAAAATCATAATTTTAAGATATTTAGTCTCACATTATCATAAAAACATTTTATTTCCAACCAAGCAATATTTTGAAGATATGGATAGTATCATAACCGGCTAAAAGTAAAAATAATCAGTAGTTTAAACATTGAAATTTTAAAATGCTGTATATTATTGCGATGTGATAACTTTATTTGACAATATGGAATCTTCCATCTTGATCTACCTGGAATAAACCCACTGGAGTGTAACAAACCTTTATAATTTCAGGGCCAGCACCTAGATGTCATCAGCTTCAACAGATACAATGCCTGGTACAGCAACACGGGCCGGCTAGACATGATAACCGACAGAGTAGTCGCTGAAGCCAAATCTTGGTTCCAAAGATACAACAAGCCTGTACTTATGTCCGAATACGGAGCTGATACAATGGCAGGCTTGCACATAGTAAGAGTTATACCATTACAATATATTTATTTCTTCTTCTTCTTCTTTTAATAGATCTGACGATCTGTGACACAGAAATCATGTCTCGTCGGATGATGAGGTCCAACTATCCCTCCATCTCTTAGGTGGTCTCCCAGATGGTCGGTGTCCGAAGGGGATTTCATAAGCAGCTGAATATACAAGTCTGTCACCATCCATTCAGGCTACATGGTCCCTCCAGTATCTTCTTCTGGATCTACTCCACTGAAAGATATTCTATATTTCGCAAGTTTTTCTTATGTCTGCGTTGCGGACACGATCTCGGATTTTTTCCCAGTAATTTCCCTTAGATATGCGATAGAGTCGGGTGAAGAAGGTTCCTTGAAGCCCTATGCACCACGGAGGTGTGACAGGATAAAAAGAAGAAGAAGAAGAATTGATCTTAGAACTTTTTTACTTGCTCCACAGGTATATCATCAACAGTCAGCTTACATCTTGCAGGTTGTCTAGATATAGTGAAACTTTTTGTATGGCTGACTGATATAGCCATATTTAGCCTTTGGGATACTGAGTGTAATTTGTACAAGAGTATTTGCAAGTCATCTTATATTTATGTGTATGTATATATTTAATATGAATACTATTAGAAATAAAAGGTTCATTATTGAAATTACAATTTTCAACACATTTGTGTATTTAGGTAGCATGTTCACAGCGGATGGCTGAACGGATAGTGACGTCGAAAGAAGGGTTAGTGCGAGTAACAAAGTGAATGGAGCTTTAAAAATAATTATTGGGAACAAGAATTAACAATGAAAGCGAAAATGGTTGTTCACAATGGATTTCTGGTCCCAACTCTTAAGTGTGGAAGCGAAGCATAGAATTTCTATAAAATTGAAAATGTTTATGATATGGTGATTTGAATTAATTTAATCCAACTCACTTTTATAATATATATTCTTGTTTCTTTCAAATGCGGTAATTTTTATGATAATGAATTTTCTTTACATGGTAATAGAAAAAAACTATTATATTTTCATGAATAAATAATAATAACAATTTAGATACAGAAATGTGTTATATCAATTCAACACAAATGATACTTTGTCCTGCACAATGTAATCAATAGTTTATTTTTAGTTTCCAGAATATGTGTGGTCAGAAGAATTCCAAGTGCAACTGATGTCCAAACACTTTAAAGCCTTCGATGAGTTGAGGAATCTCAACTTCTTCATTGGAGAATTTATTTGGAATTTTGCTGATTTCAAAACAGCTCAGAGTAAGTACTAGCTAGAATATGGCTCCCTCACACTTCACGTTCACTTCTTCTTTATTAGTTAAATATTCTTTTAAAAATAAAATTTAACTTTCATTAAATTTAGTTACTACCCAGAATCATATTGTAGCAATTAACATTGTAAACTAACTAGCCATTACGCCGTCTCACCGAAGGGGTAGGCAGAAAGAATGGACTGCCACACTTTAACCGATGCGCCACTCCATCCTTCTCTTTACGCCCCCGCGGGAGACACGGTGTGATGGGTTGCGAACCTCATCACCACCAATAGGCATCTCCCGTGCCATGTTTATCATACAATGCACATTTTTAATCTATTGTATTTATTCCATAAAGATTACTACTACTCAGATGTTTATGTCGTTGTACATCTCTATATACTACCAAAAAAATCTATAGATTCCAATACAATTTGCAACGATAAAACAAAACACCGACACGGCACTATTCCTTACAGCCACTACTCGGGTTGGAGGAAACAAGAAAGGCATCTTTACCCGCCAGAGGCAGCCCAAGGCCTCTGCCCACCACCTGCGGCTGCGCTACTGGCTGCTCGCCAAGGAACTGGACTCTGCAGATATGCCCGCCGACCTCCCACTATACCTCGCGCCCAGTCAGAACCTCTCATCGTTCCGAACTGAGCTCTGATCTCATTCACAAGACACGAATCATGTAAATACTGCGCTTTTTGCGTACAATGTATATAAGTAAAGTACAATTTTTAGTTTTTACGTATTATTTTTTAATAAATGAATATTTTTTGGTGTTTTTCCTTCTTTGATTTTTTCAAAATACATAAATGATTTATTTTATATTCGCCTCGGCTATGTATTATGAATTTATATTTGAATGACTTTGTATTTTTACAACATTTCATTACACAGTTCACAGGCATGTTTCGGGTGGTTCCCATACTCCTTTGATGCATGAATTTTAACAAAAATTATAATTTGTACACCAAAGAAGAAGAACCATCTTAAAATATATCTGCGGTATAGATGGTGTGTTTAAAATATGAGCGTAATAAGGCAGATTTTTTTATGAAATAAAAAAAAACTTTATTCCAATATTGCGATTATTTGCTTGGTTTGTTTAAATATATTATACCTTCATCATCGGAATAACGGTAAAGCATACATGGAA
The DNA here is from genome assembly GCA_022606425.2 of Lepidostoma basale. Taxonomy (NCBI): domain Eukaryota; kingdom Metazoa; phylum Arthropoda; class Insecta; order Trichoptera; family Lepidostomatidae; genus Lepidostoma; species Lepidostoma basale. The sequence goes on from JAHDVF020001185.1 coordinate 4,863, forward strand.
AAAATATAAATGACATAAAATTCCAGAGTTAACGCTTTAAGTTTGAACATGTCTTGCGAAAGTAATTATTCAAATATCAGCAGAATGCCAGACTCGACGGGGCTATTCTTCATAAGTCATTGTATCAGTGAGAGGAAAACTGTAAATTACATAACATCTTCAGTGGGATATGTTTTATTATTGATAGGCTTTAACAAGGCAAAACATGACATTCCCATAAAATAAAATAAAACTTCTAAAAAACAGATGTTATCATTCATATTAATTGTTTAATATGGAGTTTTACATTATAGTTCAAGAAACTATATACGAGTATACTTTCTATATACCATTGGCCCAGAAGCCCACCAATCGGGCCATGCTTCTGGATACGTGAGCCAGGTTCACTTTGGTATAGGTAACTAGGCAGCTTGAGCTCTGCGTTACGTGCAGTATAGATTGCTTCACGCCAAACATACGTCCCTTCGCCCCGAAGAATTCCCCATCCTGCTGAGTCGTCCCTAGATATGCCAATGCATCTGCGCAGTTTTAGATTCTTCCAGATCCTCCATAGCAGCTCTCGTCCAGCTGTTAAAGCCTCCTTAGGTTCCAACTAGTTGAGGCACCCATAGTTTTTCTTCCTTTTGTCCAGTGTTTCCATTTCAGGTGCCTGCTCCAAAGATGCTGTGAAGTTTATGAAGTTATTCCTCAATTTGAGTGCCGCGGCTGTACATTCGAGGTTGATAAGTGGATGTCTGGTCACTTTGGTTTCCCCCTTCCGTGCTGCTGGCAATGCTTCTCCTATATTTAGAAGGGGCTATTTCCGTTAGAGTATATACCCTCTCCAGGGTTTAAGACAGCCCATAAGGTGACATATTGCGTTGAGCACTCCATCCAGAAGCTCAGTGTGTTTGAATCGACTCCCAACTGGGCCTTATACTCACCGGCTGAGTAGCACAATATTAATTCTGATATTTGAACGACTTTAGGAAATGCACCCGTGATGAACAGGTGAGCTCTTCAACAAGGTATTTTGAGAGTACATTTTTTGTTTCCAATTTCTGCAATAGGATCTAAATGTAAGTGTACGGTCAAGTCTAAGTTCAGGTACTTTGGATAATGGCAATGTTCAAGGTTAGTACCATCTCAAGCCATTAAGAGTTTGCGTTTTGCCTCGCGATTGACATGTGTTATGGAGGGTTTAGTTTGAGGAAGCAGACATTTTCATTCATATTAATATGAATGAAAATGTCTGCTTCCTATAAGTTTTATTATCTTTGATGGAAATTACATATTTCACCCTGCTATAGCATTATCAAATGTCATTAGATAATGTCACGAACAAATCAATAAAATATTACATGTTGGCAACGTAAGGTGTCAGAGAAATCGACGTACGTGCATGACACGATATATGAATGTAGAAGAAAAGAAAAGTATGTGAGGACAGAATAACAGAATAATGTGGTGGTCCATTATTTCAGCCTATCACTCCGGGAGATAGCTTGATGGTTAGGATAGGTTAGTTTATGAACAATAGTTAAAAACTCATTACAAAAAAACATAAGATTATTTTAAATATATTTTTAATTAGATAGTTTTCTGTTTTATATAATTCTAAATAACCTATTTATATTAATTTAATAAAACAATAATTAAGAAAAATACAACAAATAATATGTTAATAACAGATCAAATTTTATCACAACCCCTTACAAGTATTATTTTTGCATCAGTAGAATTCCTCTCTCTTTTCTTCCGGTGAGATCACTTTGAGACACTCGTCAACAAATTCTAAAAAAATGGGTTCTTGCATATACTCTTTCAACATGTCACCGGGGTTAGGTGAATTGTCTAGAGATTTGATGATATGAACCAGGTGAGGATTCTTTAAAATGTTTCCAAGGACATTGCTGTGCTCTGTGAAAAAACAAACTCACATTATTTAATATAAAGACAAGCAGGCATTCTGGACTAAAAAAATATGGAAACGATATATCATACTAAATATTTGATTGGAAAAAGTTTGGAATCGAAAAAAGACTTCCATCTTTAATTCTATATTATTCAAGCATAAAGACTCATTCCAAAAAAGTCTCATATAACTCAACATCTCAAAGTATAAACTCTGCTGGACAATCTTCAAAGCGCTACATGGAATGGCTCCAAATTATATATCCGAACTCTTTATAACGAACAGCCTAAATACAAGGAAATCCACACTTCGCTCGGCGAACTCCTCGGCAATAGGAAGATTAGTGAAGCCAAAGCTTTGCCCTAGTACAAATTTAGGGACAAGTACAAATTTGTGGTAGCCGGTCCATCAGCTTGGAACAATCTTCCTTCACACCTCAGATGATCCGACAGATTTCAGATCTAAGCTGAAAACCCATCTTTTTCATATTTCATACCCAATTTAAAACTTACATATTTTGCTCTATTAGGTATACTTTCTAATCGATCGCAAAAATCAATCAAATGCAGCGTTCACATTTAGATTTAAAACATGTCTTAATGCGCCCTTGAGGTGATTACATCACAAAAATGGCGCTTTAAAAATTAGTATATTATTATTATTAAAGATCTCACCCAGAAGAGAGAGTTTTTCTATAGGAATTGTGTCTTCTGTTAGATATTTGTATGAGGTAGGGGGATGTGTTGCTTCTTTGTCTGTATCTTTGTTTGTATCCAAAGGAAGAGGAGTGCACGGTCCAGTTTTGTGCTGCTTACAGCAATCCACGGAACAACTAGAAAATAAATACAAAGGACAAAATAATTCAAAGTACCTTTTTTTATCAAAAATAGCTTAAAATTATATTTAGATTTACTAATATGAAATTTAGTATTTAATCAGCGTGTAAAATAGTTTGTCCAGGTGCAAATAGAAACACTGCACACAATCTGTCATGTTGACTCGGTTGAAAGGGTTCGCTAACTGTAAAATCATTTAACACGACAATCTAATCATTAGATCACGTTTTACATTTTCAAATTACTTTGCGAAGGTTTAATTTGAGCACGTGGTCATAAATATTGACGTAACTACCGACTTTCTAAGTGAAAACACAAGTTGAAAACTTACTAAGGGGCAGAGCAGATAGGACACTTGTATTTTGATTCTTCAACATCACAAATACAACACGACATTTTGTATGTATTAAACGATTTTTTTCTTCTAAATTACAATAAAAATAAATAATTGACAAGTATGATAAACTTGTCACAAAATTATCTAATTCGTAAGTGAATTTTTTAGGTTATGATTTCAACTTGAAGTGCCTGAACTCAAAATGCTAATTCCAAAAACCCCAGTCGTTAAACGAAAACTTGCTAAATGCTTCTCACAGACCAAAAAAAAATTCAAACATTAAATTACTCCTAGAATACACATTTTATTTCAATCACATAGTTTCACACAAATTGTTATATTCGATAAAAACACATTTTCATATTAACTCGAAATCACAAAACTATAATCTGAAATCTAAATTATCAGAACTCTTCTAACAAATTTAGATAGATGGCAGTATAATCCACTGTGCACTAAATACTCTACATTTTATACTGCATGTATACGCTGTATTAAATGACATTCCCTTTTTACTTAAATTTGACTCACTAAACCTATGTGATAAAATTTCCAAAACTGCTACCAGCCCCTGTGGCCTAATGGATAAGGCATCGGCCTCCTAAGCCGGGGATTGTGGGTTCGAGTCCCACCAGGGGTAAAACCCTTTTTTATCTTTCACCATTCTATTCACCCTAATAAACTTGATTTTATTTTTTACACCCTTCAAAAAACGGTTGAATTTTGAATTACTAAAATACTCAATTAGATATCTTAAGCGGCTTGACGCACCCACCCATAAAGTTTTATTTTTTGAACATGAGATGGCTCTGTTCTTTTTTAATAATATATTTACATGCTTTAGAAAACTTATTTTAGGCGGGTACATTCAGTATTACTAAATGAAGACAAATAATAATGTTTACTTAAATGAATCAGTAATATACTTTACTGTTTATATATTTTTCGTATAGATGTCACTAATGAAGTAAATGGATTAGTTTATCGACAATCAGATATTTTTTGGAAATTTTCTTCTTTGTTGATTAGTCAACGATGACATTTTTGAATATTCGGTTTATTCAACTTAATTGTATTACATTTCCGATCTGTAAACTACATTGAAGAGCACGAAAGTATTTAGGACGAAATAAGATTATATTTTATAAACTAGCTGTTACCCAGCCACGCGTTGGTGTGGCTCAATCTGGTTAAGTGGAAAATGGTCACAAATGGTGGTTCAATGTACCACACCCAAGACCACTCTCGTCCCACTCGGTTCTGTACCCAGCTCCAACCGACCCCCACCCAAGGCCACTCCTTGTCACCGTCCCTCGGTCTCCACCCAAGACCTAGTCCCCGGTCCAAGACCAGCCCCGAGCCCTCAACATTCCTCCCTACCCGGGTAGTCAGGTCTAAATATCGGACCTAGCCTCCTCCAAAAATCCTCCAAGAAACCCTCCCTCTCACCATCCAACAATACCCAACATGTGAGAGAAGTATAAATTCCGGGCTGGAACTCCCGAGAAGACTATCGTATCAAAGTAAAAGCACGCGCGTATTCGAATGCAACGTTGTGTCGAATTTTCAAAATAATCAGTGCATAACTTTCGAAGATTTTTAGTTTAGGAATAAAATAACACTTGCATTTTTTATTTATTTAGTAGACAAAAACACGCGCGTATTCGACTGCAACGTTGTGTCAAAATTTCAAATCAATCGGTAAATAGCTTTCGGAGATTTAAGATTTTGAACACAAGCATTTATATTTTTATTAATATAGATGTAGTATGCAAATTAACAAATTGAATTGAAATATTACAAATAAAATAATAATACACTTTTAGTAATTTGTATTTACACCACTTTATTTGGTAAGACCAACCGGTTTCGCTCCCGCTGTAGCTTCGTGAGGGTGAGAGAGTAAACTGTTTACTCTCTCACCCTGACAAAGCTCCGGCGGGAGCGAAACCGGTTGGTATTACCAAATAAAGTGGTGTAGATACCAATTACTAAAAGTGTATTATTATTTTATTTAATAATGTGACACCACAAATCAAGTGCTTCATACGAAAGTTTTGAAATATTACACGTTTTAAACACACGTGAAAGATCATACCTCTTTTATCATTTCATTTATAATAAGCTGATGGGTTGCACCACTAGCCGAAATGTCGAGGAATTTAATCTAGAAAGATTCTATGGAGCTGGTGAGACGAATTTAGGCAGCTGGGACAGGGACGTCCTGAATGAATTAGACATACAATTAGTAGCTGATTTTACAGGAGATTGATTATAAAAAGGAGCCATCCTAAATTTGGCAAGAACCCTAATAGAGTACTTTCCTATAAAAAATCGAATAGTGCTGTTGTAAAGTACAGGTTTTGGTGTACCTAAGTACTGGATGTGTTCTTACTCATTTATATTATGGATTTTATGGGGATTTATCCAGACACCTCAGTATCTTAGTCCAGGCAGCCGCAACGGGCGGGTGAATGAACTGGGGTGAACGACCGCCGATTTGGGCACTCCCGGATATCCGCGCCTCCGGTAGAAAGTGCGCCACAGATCCGGACTCTCGACCTTTGCCGCATTTTTCTCTCGCGGCCTCAGCAGAGAAAAAGAACATTTTCAAATAACTTTCACCAATCATTTGAAGATAAAGTAACATTTTGACTTTTAATAGAGAAAATCTATATGTATGAATGACTTATGAAAATATAATAAATGTTCAGTTTTATTCCATTTGCTAATTTAGTTTCGACCGGTTTCAGCAGGTCGCTACCATCTTCTGGTAGTGAGTTATCAAAAAAATATAATATATTGAACATGAACTTTTTACCAAAGAATTTTAATAACAACCAATAGTATTTTATACGGGAAAATCATCTCGCATACCACGTACCTTTATCTAAATGTACTAATTTACTTTGGTCAAGATATACTTGAACTATTTTATTTAAATTGGTATAATGGTATAATTGGTATAATGGCAGTGCACAATGGTGTTCTTCTACCGACCCTTATGTATGGAAGCGAAGCATGGAACTGGCAAAAGAAGGATGAAAGTAGAATAAATGCAGTAAAAATTAGATCTCTTAGACGAATGTGTAGATACTCTGTGTATAATAGAGTGTCGAATGAAAATATAAGAAGTGAGTGCGGTGCGAATAATGGTGTTATGAACAAAATAATGAAAGGATCATTTATATGGTTTGGACATATGGAAAAAATTAATGAAGAAAGAACGTTTAAAAAAATATATGTTAATGATGTAAATGGAACCAGAAATAGAGGAAGACCGAAGAAAACGTGGCACGATCAAATATATACAATATTGAATGTCGGCCATCTGAGGAGTCAGAGAAATCGACGCGCGCGCATGACAAGATGTATGAATGTTGAGGAAGCAAGAGAAATATGTCAGGAAAGAAAAGTGTGGCAGTCCATTCTTTCTGCCTACCCCTTCGGAGAGACGGCTTGATGGTTAGTTAGTTATTAAAAATATGGTTCAGTACCTACGCTTATCAGAATTTACTCCATTTTTCAAATGTGTTCTACAAGTTAACAACATCCAATCGAGGATGGTTCCATGCCGTTAATTCCACGACTAGGGGAGATAATCAAGCGGCAATTGTTTTGTACACGCGTATTATAACAATTATGTCTTCTTCTTCTTCTTTTAATAGATCTGACGATCTGTGACACAGAAATCATGTCTCGTCGGATGATGAGATCCAGCTGTCCCTCCATCTCTTAGGCGGTCTTCCAGGTGGGTGGTGTCCGGAGGGGATTTCATAAGCGGCTGTATATGCAAGTCTGTCACCATCCATTCGGGCTACATGCTCCCTCCAGTATCTTTTTCTGGATCTACTCCACTGAACGATATCCTCTATTTCGCAAGTTTTTCTTATATCTACGTTGCGGGCACGATCTCGGAGGGTTTTTCCAGTGATTGATCTTAGGACCTTCATCTCCGATGTTCTTAGTAGTCCCTTGATTCGCACAGTGTCAGCCCGCGTCTCTACAGCATACGTCATGATAGGTCGCACGCATGTTTTATAGATTCTGATCTTGCTTTTAATTAACAATTATTAATTGAACAATGATGTGAAGCTCGCAAACCAACGGTTGTGCAGTAGATGCGCCGCAAATGTAGGAAAGTGTACGCTGTACGCAGTACGTGCCTCGAGTAGCCGGAAGAATGTCCCGGCGGATCACCTCCGAAATGCAAATGAGTTATGGTCGCCAACTGCGATGGCAGCTCGTAAAGGATGTCGCCCTGCAATCCCTTCCTTTCAGATTTATTGCCTCGCCAGAGCTACCGGGCTCCTCCATCGCATATACAGTATTGTTCATTTGTTATTCACAATGGAGTTCTGGTCCCAACCCTAATGTAACTGGTTAACCAGAAATGTTATTCCTCTCGGCCATAATACGATAGTTTCTGCACCTTCTTTCTTTCTACTCCGCTGTATTTTTAAATATTCTCAATTCTCACGCAATGTTACTCGTACAATGCACATGCTTAGATTTTTTTAAACTACGTGTCTTTTCAATATTTCATTTTATTAAACATGCTAGTTCACAATGGAGTTCTGGTCCCAACCCTAATGTATGGAAGCGAAGCATGGAAATGGCAGAAGAAGGATGAGAGCAGAATAAATGCGGTAGAGATGAGGTCCCTAAGACGTATGTGTGGTAGAACGATATACGATAGAATCTCAAATGCTGATATAAGAAAGAATTGTAGAGCGGAAGAAGGTATTATGAAGAAAATTACGAAAGGATCGCTGCGTTGGTTCGGACATATGGAATGCATGAACGAAGAAAGAATGGTTAAGAAAGTATACGTTAATGATGCAAATGGGGTACGAAGTCGAGGCAGACCGAGGAAAATATGGCATGACCAAATTAATCAAATTTTAAAGGTTGGTCATGTCAGAAGTCGGAGGAATCGACGTGCGTGTATGACTCGTTGTATGAATGTGGAAGAATCTAGAGAGGTTTGCCAGGATAGAGTAGTGTGGCGGTCCATTCTCTCTGCCTACTCCTGCGGGGAAACGGCCTGATGGTTTGTTTGTTTGTTTTATTTATTTGCTATTCACTCGATAAGGTCAGTACGGCTGCTGTGTTAAAATGTTAAGTAAGCGCTTCCTTTTTTATGGGTGTTAATTTTTTTTTACATATACAGCACTCAGTTTATGGTTAGACATTTTATATTATTACATAAATAAAATAACGCTTTGTAAATTAACCACGGAATTGTATTTATAAGCGAAACTATTAGTTGTCATTATTCAACTTCCGTAGTTAATGCACTCACACTATTATAAACTACAGTTTAAATTATATATTGATTAATTAATACGAATGAAAACGTCAGTTTGCTAGAAGTTTTATTATGTTTTGTGGGAATGACATGTTTCGCCCTTCTAAGGAATTATCAAATGTTTAAATTAAAAAAAACATTTGATAATGCATGAGAAGGGCGAAACATGTCATTCCCTTAAAATATAATAAAACTTCGAGAAAACTGACGTTTTCATTCGTATTAATTATTTCATATGGAGTTTTACATCATTGTTCAAGAAACAATAAATATATATTAATTATTATAGTAAGTCTCGAATTACAAAAATGAATAATTAACCCGAATGAAAACGTCTGTTTTCTAGAAGTTTTATTATATTTAATGGGAATGACATGTTTCGCCTTAAAGAGGCATTATTAAAAGCATGTCGTTCCCAAAAAATATAATAAAACTTGTATACAACATTTTCATTTGTAATAATTATTGAATATGGAGTTATACATCATTATTCGATAAATAATAAATAGAAAAAATGAAGAAAGAATGGTAAAAAAATTATATGTTAATGATGTAAATGGAACCAGAAATATAGGAAGACCGAGGAAAACGTGGCACGATCAAATTAATCAAATATTGAATGTCGGCCATGTCAGAGAAATCGACGCGCGTGCATGACACGATGTATGAATGTTGAGGAAGCGTGAGAAATATGTCAGGAAAGAAAAGTGTGGCAGTCCATCCTTTCTGCCTACCCCTTCGGGGAGACGGCGTGATGGTTAGTTAGTTAGTTTAGTTAATAAATAGAAAGATGAATACGTAAGTTCATGGAAACTCTTCTTACTCTAAAAATGTAAATCTCTCGAAGTCGTAATGTCAGAATGAAAATTTTGAAACAGTTTTTGAGAATGTAATCAACCTTAATTAATTTATTTAATCGAAGGAATTTCCAGTATTGTTTGTGTTAACTAATTTCCTGATTATATCAGTTTTGATTGATATTGGTATTGAATCCAGCTCTCTCGGAGACCGCGAAGTGTGAAGTTGAGGCTGCGGACGGCAGGCTGGCGGTGGTGGTGTGGTGGTGGTGGTGGCCCACTTACGGCCGCTGGAGTCGGAACCGGAATGGAATACAATGACCTTGCCGGCTCGCAGCATCACACAAATGAATGGGGATTGCCGAGCGCATTTCTTCAGACTCTTTACTTTGCAATTATTACTCTTTGTTTTACAATTATTATTCGGTTTTCAGTTATCCCACAGAATGCTACCTATTGGATAAGAATACATTATTTTTAGTACACAACGGAATGGCAGATTTAACAACTGTCAATGAATTATCAAGATAATTAATTAAACACGTCTCGAGCGGTGGACTTTTTATTTCTTATTTTCACTTAATTTTGAATCTTACAAGTTTACCAAAATACAATACAAAATTTGTTCTCCATACTCTCCTTTTATGAAAATATATATTTTGTTTTCTTCCGGAATGTAGAAACATTATGGTTTTAATTTAGAAAACTAGTTAACGCTGTATAATCCTAGAGATAACAAATTATGAAATAAAATATTTAAGGTTTTATGCAGTAGAAATGAGATCTCTTAGACGAATGTGTGAATACTCTGTGTATGATAGTGTCAAATGAAAATATAAGAAGTGAATGCGGTGCGAATGATGGTGTTATGAACAAAATAATGAAAGGATCGTTAAGATGGTTTGGACATATGGAAAGAATAAATGAAGAAAGAATGGTAAAAAAAAATTATGTCAACGAAGTAAATGGAACCAAAAATAGAGGAAGACCGAGGAAAACGTGGCACGATCAAATAAATCAAATGTTGAATGTCGGCAATGTGAGGAGTCAGAGAAATCGACGCGCGAGCATGACACGATTTATGATTGTTGAGGAAGCGAGAGAAATATGCCAGGAAAGAAAAGTGTGGCAGTCCATTCTTTCTGCCTACCCCTTCGGGCGGCGCGATGGTTAGTTAGTTAGTTTAGTTAAATTTTTATGAATTATAACATACCAAAAAGATAAAATTTAAAAATGTATTAAAATGTTTAATTTTAATCCGAGGGATTGATTTGCAGCAAAGCGTAACATTTTTTGCTGATTCTTGGGGTGCCACTTGGGCCTCTTTAATGTGATAGTTTCCTGTCGCTTTCCACGTGTTAGTGTACAACAGGTTATTCGAACCCATTTTTTTAGCAACTGATTCTCATGACATGTAATAAGTAGCGGGTCTATCGCACCAGAACTATCAGTATCTACCAGATCAATGACAGCGTGAGAATTTTTTTCACACTATCATCATCGGGAATCGACCCTTTGGTGTGGCAGTCATAGCCATTGCCACTCCACGAAGGCCGTCAAAGTATTCATTTATTGAAACCGATTGATTTAGATGATAGCGATAAGATAAACTTTTAGTTTAAGTTCCTGGATTAGCAATATTCTCCCATTATCCGAAAGCATGAACGTGCAGGTTCGAGTATAGCGGCCGGGGAGAGCGGGGAGAGTGGTGGCTCGTGTTGTAGCGGGCAGAAGAAAGTGGCCGCGGGGGGGCGGTGCTGGCGACGGAATGTCTGCGGAGGAAGCGGCCACTTACGGTCCTCCACACGGCTCGCGGCTAAAATTCCACTAAAGCAGGCGAGTATTTTGGCAATCTGGTACAGTAGACGCATTTTTTGTATTTGCGGCATTTTTTAAATATTTCCTACGGGCTAAGCGATAATATAGCACACACACACACACACACACACACACACACACACACACACACACACACACACACACACACACACACTTCTGATGGATGTGTATACTCGTATACACTTCGAAGAACTTTAAAGCAGAGCATGCGTCTTTTCTTCTTCTTTTGGTGCCGTGCCAGGTCCCCCCAACGTTGGCGATCACTACAGCAAATGTATTCGCCATAGTGATTCCTGGGAAAAGGTGACCAGAGTGTTTCCCGTTGCCTTCTCTGGTGGATTATTCTGTCGGGATTACCTTCCCTTAGCTGGTTGGATCTGGTTTGGAGGCGCCAGAAATTCGCCTTTCATCCCCTCGTTATCTACTGTGATCACACGGTTATGAGTGTGATCCCATTGCCCGGGGTTCGCGACAGGGACGCTAACGAGTTGGACTAGTCAACAGTGTTGCTGGTGGAATGCAACTGGGCGTTTCGCAGCATTTTATAGAATCACACCCTCGTAGGCATAGACGATTCGAACCCCAATGCGCCTTTTGCAGCAAGCAAACCCTTTCTGTCCAATATACGAGCATTGTCTACGGCCTAGCTGTATGTAAGAGACGTGGTATCACCCCAGTTCGATACGTACGGATTGGCCATTCATGCCGGATTGCACCTCAAGCTTGTTATTAATACAAACTTCCCTTATTCGTCTTCCTCTTAGTGTAAGTCTTGTGGCCTGTTTCTTAAGAGGAATCGGCCTCCTGCGAAGTCGACTTCCAGCTGTCGATCCATCTACGTGTATACAATTTAATGTCATCATGTCCAGCATTTAGACCGTCCTTCAATCATCGTGTAAAACTAATCTTGCGTATCTCTGTTTCAGTATACCTACTCAAGATAAGAACATGGAGGATTAAATTATTCTTGAAATGTTAATTGAGTTTTGTTTGCAGTTTTATACCAATTAATATCTTCCCACAAGTGCACTCCATGGGAACAACATTTCACAACTACAATGCTCTGTCTGCAATTTGGCATAATAACTTCACTAAAATAAATTGCCGATTGACACACACCGCACTGCCGCTAGGATACCCACTATTCCCAAAGTGTATAAAGTATGATTATATTGCAAATCACATTTGACTTTTCAGATCTAATCATTTGTAAGCAAGATGAGACAATTCTGAATTGAAATATTTGTTTATAACTAGCGGACCCGACAGCGCTTTGCAATTACTATATTCGAGTATGTACATGCTGCAACTTCAATTGTATTAGTATGCATATACTCGAATATAGTGACAGCTGTCATTTATACCGATTAGAGCGCCATCTCTCGGTGCCTCACTTTACACACAATTGAACACTTTACACCAATATAGACTGCAACACCCCTAGTGATACAATAACTATTTGCCTGCCACACTAAGAATTTATTTACATGCATTAGAACTTAGTTATAAAAATCAATATTTCCCCGTGCTTGTACGTATACGTATGAACAAACAGAGAAAATTTCTCGAGTCTATCAGTCCTTTGGCCACGAACTTTGCCTTTTATTTATAGAGATTTATCATACCTATCCCCTAGATGCTAAATCAATAATTAATTTATTTGTGGTGATTAATGTAAATATTAGGTTCTTACATATGAAATTGGCGTTTTGTATGGGAGGAACATAAAGTTGATTTTTTTTTATTATAATATATTTATTCAATCAAAGTATGTACCATTGCTATCTATGCACTTTTGCCATCTCATAGGTAGTTCATCGATCCCTTTACTAAAAAAAACATTCGGACGGGAATCAATAAAATCTTTGAAGTCGGTTTGGACTGCCCCATCGGAGTTGAATTTTTTCCCTTGCAAGAAGTTATCCAAATTTCGAAAAAAATAGTAATCTGCTGGGGCAAGGTCCGGAGAGTACGGTGGATGTCTTATACATTCCAATTGAAGCTCTTCTAATTTGGTAGCCGTCTGTTGTGCAGTGTGTGGTCTAGCGTTATCATGAAGCAGCAGTGGCCTAGAGCGATTAACCAGCCTCGGTTGTTTAGCAGCTAGCTTTTCCATCATGGTTTGCAGTTGCTGACAATAGACATCTGCCGTAATCGTCTGGCCAGATTTAAGAAAGCTGTAGTGAACGACACCAGCACTAGTCCACCAAACGCTCACAAGTAACTCTTTTGGAGTCAATTTTCGCTTGGGGCATGGTTTGGCTGGTTCGGCAGGGTTCAGCCATTGCGATGAGCGCTTCCGATTATCATACAGAATCCACTTTACATCACAGGTAATGATTCGGTTCAAAATCCCTTCATTATTGTGCCGGTTGAGTAATGCAACGCAGCAGTCAACGCGCGTTTGTTGATTTGCTTCACTCAATTCGTGAGGTACCCACCTTTCAAGCTTTTTCACCTTTCCAATTTGCTTCAAGTGGATTAAAACAGTTTAATCACTAACACCGCAGCCTGCAGCTAACTCGGACGTGGTTTGCGATGGATCCGCTTCCACAATAGCCTTCAATTCTTCATTATCAACTTTGGTCTCCGGCCGTCCACGGGGCTAGTTCTGCAGGTCGAAATTTCCAGAACGAAAACGTTGGAACCAAAAACGCACTGTGTTTTCTTTTGCGGCACCGTCGCGGCACGGCACGGTGGAACTCGTACTCGTAAATAACGCAATATTTCATGTTTTCCATTTTGTAAACTAAGTGACGCAAAGAAAAAAAACAATTGAGGAAAAAACAAATAAATTATAATTTTCGAAACACAAATACTTGAGTAAATAGCTGTGTAAATTTGAATTTGGAATTCCTAACCAAAGAGAAGATATTTGAGATCAAAGTTGCCAGTACGGCAAAACGCCAATTTCATGTGTAAGGACCTAATACATTTGAGGCGAAATTTTATCTTTCACATAAGCGATAGACTCGTCGTAGTCAAACCGATTTGTATTGGGTTTTAAATGTTTTATGAGATGAAACACGTAACAATAAAATTGTCTATTTAATACAGAGCTCAAATGTTGCTTAAACAAAAAAAACTTTTTTTTACCTTCAGTGGATTAAGGGGTTAGGGGCAGTCAGAGGTATGAAAAAAATAGTATTTTAAATTAATAAAAAATTGGTTTATAAAACCAAAAACATAAAATTATTATACTATGTTTTAACTTGATTTTACCCAAATTTGAAAAAATATAAATTAAATATGAAGTTATCGCCATATCTGTTGGACCCTGTTCAATAATGCGGTGACCATTATTACTTCTTACAGGTTCATCTTAAATCATTCAGGTAAAAAATACATTAATTTAATAGTTAATCTAGTGCCTGATCGAATAATTTCTTTTCTTTTTAAAAACTTGATTTTTTATAAACAATTAACTGTTGCATTTTTCCTTGAAAATTCGCAAGTAAATTATTAGAGGCCGACATTTTGTTTATTTTCAAAATAAAAAAATACGCTTCGATCAGGCACTAGATTAACTATAATTTTGTTTTAAATGATTTTACATGAACCTGTAAGAAGTAATAATGGTCACCGCAAAGCACCAATTATGGAACAGGGTCCAACAAATATGGCAATAACTTCATAAATAATTAACTTTTTTTTTGTTTTATTTAAATCAAGTTAAAAGCTAATTTATTAATTTATTAATGTTGGTTTTATAAAATAAATTAAATTACGGACAAAAAAAAATATTGAACATACTTGTTTTTTCATACCTCTGACAGCCCCTAACCCCTTAACCCGCCAATATCAGACCGGTAAAAAGTTCTCAAATAAAGGTTCACCCGGGAGAATATGATATGGGCACCTCACTGGGAAGCAGCGGAACATCGAATCAGCTATACTCATGCTCTAACGATGGATCCAATTTGATCGCATTTCCAATAAATCACAGAGTGAATGCAACAAGTTTACGACCTCTGACCCGCAGCCATTACCGTCTAGCGATGTGCAGTACAACAATAAAGGGGACCACAATATGTTGCATTAGCTTTGCACTCTTAACTCCTGAGGCAGCACGAGGTCGTCCCTTCACCCTACTTCACAGAGAACATTATAGTTAGGTACCGGAAACTAAAATACTGAAATCATAAAATTTATTTTACACATTGGTATGTTTTTTCCTCACGTTCTTATGTACTACGGTGGGCCATTTTTGGTGGCAACAGATGGGCACCCAGGATACTCAGTTGGAGACCATTGGCAAATAGGCGAAGTGTCGGAAGGCCACCGATGATATCGTCAAAAGGGTTGGAAAATCTTGGATACAAAGGGGGCAGAATAGAGACTAGTGGAGGAAATTGGAAGAGGCCTTGTTTCCGCCTAATGGTCACTTTTCACTTTGACACTTCAGCTGAAACTTACTTTCGGTCCTGGCACTCGGCTAAGCGGAAGCACGGCTTCCTGATGGTGCAGCACACATACCCCCACGGCACTTTTCCAAAATAATTACACCGGTCTCGGATCGAACTATTTAATTCCGCCCAAAGCATTACGACATTCCTAGCAAATGTCCACTTCTTCGACGGAACGGAAAACTGACGTGAGGTCGCGGGAGCGTAAGGATGGTCCTTACTCGAGCACTGACAAGTGGTGACTTCTCCTTCTCTAAAAGGGTACTGAATATAAAGCCAACCCTGACAAAGGGTGGCTGGTTTTCCCGTTACCTCAAGTCCATTCCGTTCCGTGACATATTTATGCACATTAATTACAAAATTAAAACTTAATATTTAACTAATTATAATCTTAACCTAACCACACCGTAAGGCTTTACCTTTTACCGTGTAGGCCAATTAGATCAATTTACATAAAATACTAAGTCGTTACATATCTATTCATATAACAAAGATGCAAAGACAAACAAAGACACACAAAACATTACAAAAATTAAATACTGCAATAATGTTAGGTATAACTAACATATATCTAAAATGTACTGTAACTAACCAACTCTTTTTATTTATAATAATAAATTTTTTAAATAATAATTTTCTATCTGCCTACCCTCTCGGGGAAACGGCATGATGGTTTCTTATCATTGTACCTACTGCTAGGATTATCCTTTATGAGCGCTCTATAGAATTTACTGTTTACATAAATTTTAAGTAAACTAATTTTAATGTTTGGGACTAACCCATTTTAACTATTTGACCTAAACAAACAACCTAAATGCATTGTTTGAAGAATACGGGAAAAACTGCAATTATGTTTATTGACCTTTTAAAATACCTTTCTCCGGTCCTAAGCCAGCACCTTTGACTGTTCGGCCTATACAAATAACATCCAAACAATTATTTATTATTTTATTTGCCAGAAATACCCGCGATAATATTCAAAACCTTTACAAGTCGGCAAACAAAGGTAAAAATTATATCTACATAAATAACATCTGTAATTATTTAAAGTCTAAATGTCTAGTTGCTAACATCTTTGTTTGATTACAAAAATAGCCTAAACATTTCCACCCCTTGTAATCAAACTAATTCTAATATGGTTACATAGAAACTTTAAACTAAGTTTAGTATGGCTACTAAGATACTTTAAACTAAGTCTAATATGGCGACCTTTGTTACAGGTTTACGATATATGCCATACGCGGTTCTTGTCTCTACTATTTTCTAATTTTTCCTCTTCCAGTAAAAGCGTGTGCAGAACTTCCGATCTAAGTTCTGGGTGGTTTTCATCCACCTCTTTCTTGACATCATTTTCAACTACATTTTCTACAGAAGGTAGCCACGGCCTACAGTCCGTGCCTACAATTTCCTCAATTTTTCTCAGTTGATGGGGCACAAATGATTTAAAATTTGTATCATCCGATTGAAGCCAGCACATGACGACATTTGAGTCTGTCCAAAGGTGTGTTGATTTATACTTAATAGATTGATTTTCTATAATCTTTTTTGCTAAGCGATTTTCCAGCAGGACTCCCTGAAGATCCTTTACCTTCCTTGCAATGAAGGTTGCTTTTATATTTTCTGTTACTTTCTGCACTCTGCAGTATGCGACACAACACAGTTTCATTTTATTAAAATCGCAAAATATATGAAATTTTCGATTTTTCACTTTTACGCACCCTTTCTCGTAAAATCGGAGTATTTTCAAGTGTTTTACTTCACACTGAATGTTTAACCAGGCAACCAACTCATTATAGTTGCGAGTATTTATCGATATCTTTTCATCGATGTCAATCCTTGATAGCCGCACAATTTGCATCAAAATTTTTAATCTAACTGTCAGAGGGGCGAGGAACCCGGGCGGATCAAACGCTGTTATGATCATCTTAAGCCTTTTCCTCTTGTTCCGTACTTGAACGTTCGAAATGATTTCCTTTCCTATTTTCTTGAATCTCCAATCGAAAAAGAGTATATCTAGTTTTGTATCGCATTGTAAACCTAAAGTTCTCCGAACCATGTTTACTGCTTTAAATTTTACAAAGTTATGAAATCGCTCCGATGGAGGTATATTTTTAAATGTTATCAGACGATTCAATGCCCGACTAGTCATATTAAACCCGCCTTTATCATGCATAAATCTGATTTGTCTTATTAGATGCTGCGCAGCCTCACCTGATTTTACGCTATCTAAGTAAACTTCCATATAATATTTATTACGAAAAGCATCTACTGCTTCCGGAAAATTTTCAGAATATTTTTTCACATTTTTCTTTTTGACATATTTTGCAGATAACATTAACGATTTAGCCCCAAATATTATTGAGCACATTGCATATGTGACAGGTGGCAATTCGCGATTATTTCCTCTCCAAAGAAATAATAATTTATTTAAAATATCTTTTTCAGTGATGTTTATCTGCAAAATCATTTTCTGTATGTTAGTCGTAAACACGATTTTGTGTTGTCTAAATTTAAACATCATTCCTAATACTGAATTATGTAAGTCGGGGCCCTTTAGTAATTTGTCATGCAACGAGATAACTTTAAGTTTGGCCGCTGCATCGAACACAATTACCAATTTTCCTGATTTATTTGAATTAAATACTGTGAGGCGAGGCAAGTAAAACTTATCTATAATACACATAATATTTTTAACCAAAAATTGTCTTGCATAAACATTTAAATTACAATTTTCTATTTTATTACAATTAGCTTCGGAAAATTCCCTATTTTTATCAACCTTTTTCCCAAATGTGATTTTGTCATTTTCACATTCCTTATTTTTATCTACATATGATTTGCACACTACCGATTGCTTAGGTAGGTACAAATCCTCAATAACACTGGCATTTACACTGTGCAACTTATTTTCATTATTTGGCCTACCGGTAAATAAGGATAAAGCCTTACCTTGATCCGCGATGCGATCGACTACAGCTGAGTCGTTCGATGAGCCGGGAACTGGTCTCCCGGATTTCTCTGCATGTGGCTCCACCGATGTCATCTGGCGCCTGTATGGTTGACTGCCGATGAATTGGTCCGGTCTCCCTGCAGGATGTCCCATGGAAGGATCGTCTTTGTTCTGCTGCTGCTGCGGCTGCTGTGAGTCCCGCCCTGAATGCGACGGACCCTCGTGTTTCAATTTTCGAAATTCACCCCGCCTTGATAGCGTCGGGCCCTCTTGATCCGCGATGCGATCGGCTACAGCCGAGTCGTTACACGAGCCGGGAACTGGTCTCCCGGATTTCTCTGCATGTGGCTCCACCGATGTCATCTGGCGCCACCGCTCGTATGGTTGACTGCCGATGAATTGATCCGGTCTCCCTGCAGGATGTGCCATGGCAGGATCGTACTTGTTACGCTGCTGCTGCGGCTGCTGTGAGTCCCGCCCTGAATGCGACGGACCCTCGTGTTCCAATTTTCGAGAATCGCCCCGCCATGATTGCGTCGGGCCCTCGATCTGTTCAGGCGACTCGGAAGATGATGTCCGTCGCCTTTCCAATTCTGGAGTTTGACTTCTCCAGTTAGAGACACGTTCCTTTATACATGGCGTATTTGAACTTGTGGATCTCATTTTAAACACAAGTTCATTGTGAGCTTCTTCGGCCTCCAAAATTGCCATTTCTGCTTGAAGCTGCGCCTTCCTTTTCGCTTCTTCGGCCTCCAAATTCGTCCTTTCTGCTTGAAGCTGCGCCTTCCTTTTCGCTTCTTCGGCCTCCAAATTCGTCCTTTCTGCTTGAAGCTGCGCCTTCCTTTTCGTCAACCTCAGCTGCTCACGAGACTTCCATAACAACGCCTCCATTCTTGAGCGTGTTGAGAAGCCACTCATCACTGAAGGTGATCTTGACGCACCTTTAGCGCCCTGCTGCTCCATCTTCTTCAGCCAAGTCCAAGATCCGGCTCGAAGGACCAGATGTTTCCGCCTAATGGTCACTTTTCACTTTGACACTTCAGCTGAAACTTACTTTCGGTCCTGGCACTCGGCTAAGCGGAAGCACGGCTTCCTGATGGTGCAGCACACATACCCCCACGGCACTTTTCCAAAATAATTACACCGGTCTCGGATCGAACTATTTAAGTCCGCCCAAAGCATTACGACATTCCTAGCAAATGTCCACTTCTTCGACGGAACGGAAAACTGACGTGAGGTCGCGGGAGCGTAAGGATGGTCCTTACTCGAGCACTGACTAGTGGTGACTTCTCCCTTCTCTAAAAGGGTACTGAATATAAACCCAACCCTGACAAAGGGTGGCTGGTTTTCCCGTTACCTCAAGTCCATTCCGTTCCGTGACATATTTATGCACATTAATTACAAAATTAAAACTTAATATTTAACTAATTATAATCTTAACCTAACCACACCGTAAGGCTTTACCTTTTACCGTGTAGGCCAATTAGATCAATTTACATAAAATACTAAGTCGTTACATATCTATTCATATAACAAAGATGCAAAGACAAACAAAGACACACAAAACATTACAAAAATTAAATACTGCAATAATGTTAGGTATAACTAACATATATCTAAAATGTACTGTAACTAACCAACTCTTTTTATTTATAATAATAAATTTTTTAAATAATAATTTTCTATCTGCCTACCCTCTCGGGGAAACGGCATGATGGTTTCTTATCATTGTACCTACTGCTAGGATTATCCTTTATGAGCGCTCTATAGAATTTACTGTTTACATAAATTTTAAGTAAACTAATTTTAATGTTTGGGACTAACCCATTTTAACTATTTGACCTAAACAAACAAC